>JANRMT010062796.1:31851941-31874006 GCA_026402145.1 Polypterus bichir lapradei | reverse complement strand
TATATATATATATATATATATATATATATATACTGTATATATATTAGAAAGTAAAACAAACAGAAAAGAAGCAAAAAATAAAATAAGGTGCCGAGTGAATCCAATCTTCTACCTCCTCTCTCTTCCTCTTCTCACTAAGGCCAGGAAGATACTTGACGCTATGCCACACATGGGCTTGAAGACACTGCTGCTGCACAAGCAGTTTAATGACTATAGTTGGGCACGTACTTTAAGTAAATCTGAAGGATTCCACCAGGTGGCAGTGTAAGAAATCCTCACGGTGAGAAAACAAAGTTCAGTTTTGCTGTATTGTGAGTTTAGGGAAGAAAGATGTTAAAGAGAAAATTTCTTTGATTTCTGATGCTTTTGCAATGGTGCAAAAAAAACAGATGGCAACTGCGACACAGAAGTTGGTATTTGAGACCTTTAAATGTATCACGTCAAACATGAAATATGAGATGTTTGTATTGCCTGTGTGAGAAATGGTTGAAGAAAAGCTTCAAGGTGTTAAACCATTCATCGACTATCAAAGCACACAGATTGATCCTGTTGGAGTTGCATTGAGGCCTGGCATCATATGTTGATAGTAAACAACAATGCTGATGTCATGTATTAAAACTTTAACACACACGACACCTGCATTTTTTCAGGTACTGTAAGTCACGTACGCGTCACGTTAATTTCTGACGATGTGCTCAGAAGACACGTCAAAAGAATGCTGAGAATGCGTAGCAGCTCTGATGCATGCATGTAAGCGTTCTGAGTGTAAAGTATAAACCGGCCCTAAGACTAAAGACAGTGTACAGTGGAACCTTGGATTGCGAGCATAATTCGTTTTGGAAACGTGCTTATAATCCAAAGCACTTGTATATCAAAGCGAATTTCCCAATAAGAAATAATGGAAACTCAGATGATTCGTTCCACAACCCAAAACTATTCATATAAAAATGATTAATACAAAATATAAAGTAAAAATACATAAAACAAATTAACCTGCACTTTACCTTTGAAAAGAATCATGGCTGGTGTGAAGGAGACGAGAGAGAGGAGGGTTATTGTGCAGAACGACTTTCCCTCTAACTAACGGAGTCCCTGCTATCTGTTGGCTCACTGGAATCTTCTTCATTTTTTACGACTTTAACAAGGAAACCTATCCAATGACAGTTCCTTTTTCCTGAAGAGTCACTACACTTGGACACAAAATAAAAAAATGCTTTACACACTGTAAGGTTTCTAAACTCTTTTGGGATTCCACCCAATGGGACGACACACGGAAGAGTGTCCCGAAGCAACCGCAGGCTCCCAGTGCTGTAGCAGTTTGCTGTAATTGCGAATCCGAAAAGATTGTGGGCATGCTATATGCGCCTGAAATTGATGGGTGATACAAGGAACATTATAAATGCGCAGGACACAGTATTATTTGGTCACTAACCTGGCCATGACCCTGCCTGACTGCTGTGTCCGGGTATAGGAGAGCGGTAGATCCCGCTACAATAAATAACCGTACTGTTCTTGTTTCAACCTGAATAGAGCTTGTGTTGCTAAAGTACTGAGACTCAACTTTGTGTTTTTGGGTGCAAGACAGGGACTCACACGTTACAACACACACGTGGTCACAATGCTATAGTAAACATTGTACGCTCGTACGGATGTTGACTATATGAGTGAGGCATGCCGAATGAGACCAAGAATGGGAGACGATTACCCCCAATCCCACAGCAAGAGAGAGAGCAGAACCATCAGCTCAGATGTGATCATGTGATGTTCAGCAGACAAAGCGTATACGTGCTAGTCGTATTGCAAGACCTCGTTTATCAAGTTAAAATTTATTATAAATTTTAGCTTGTCTTCCAAAACACCTGTAGACCAAGTTACTTGCAATCCAAGATTTTACTGTATTTCCCTTTAGTTTTTGTTCAATCTTATCAGCCGATTAATATGCAATTATTTTGTTTCCTTAGCCTGCAAAAGTATGTTATTCCGCATATTTTTTTTCTTGAAGTAGCAGTTTACTACAGTTAACAAGACCCACGTGTTAAAACTCTCAGTGTGCAGCCCCATTTGGATCAAAAATAGCATACAAATCCAAAATAGAGTCTTCACATACTGTCACAGCTTTGCTCCATGAGAATACGGGGAAGAGCACTGGGAAAAAAGCTCAAGCCACAACTTAGAGGTGCCAATGACAATTAAGAGGGCTAAAATGTGGCCCAGAATGACAAGATGACATATGAAGAGGGTGACATGGGACAAGTTCTAATAAAAGACAGTGTATTGTCTGACCACAAAAACTGAACCTAAAAGGCTGCTCTGAGTATTACAATAGGAGAACAAAGCCAGAGGCTTGTAAAATAACACTGCTGTCAGGGTATTCTGAATCCACTACCTAAAAGTCTAAAATAGGTTCAAATAAATACTCCCTCAATGTCTGGCTGCTGCCACTGTCTATACAGTTTTTGAAGTGTTAAATGTTTAATGTCACACTCACATTTTGTATGATTGCTTTTAAAAATCTGGTTTTGTGAATCAAACACTCCAACTTTGCTGATGATCATAAGCTTCTTCATCCCCATGACCTGTGGCTCAGTGACTGCAGGCTCATTTCAAGCAGCCTTACAACAACAACATTTGAAAGGATGCCATGCTTACATGTAAACTTCATAACCTAATGCTTATGACAAGCTTGGACGGCAGTGCCCTGAGATGCTTGTGACCCAAATGGCATTACATATGACAGCATAAAAGATAACACAGACGGAGTCTCTGAGCTCCACACAAAGTGTGATGGTGTTGTTTCATAAAAGAAAAACAGACTTTCTAATTTCTCTCTGCTCTGCCAAATTAAGAAGCAAAAACAGACAGTATGACTTTTATTGATTGACCTGAAATAATGAATTCTGTTACTTCAAATAGTTAAATTTGAAGCATATACTTCAGAAGCTATGGATTAACTGGGGTAGAACTGAAACAATCATTTCATGGGTTTGATTATGGGTTTGATTATGTTCCGATTCTTTTGATGCTGCTTTCAAGCTGAGGACTTTAGCTAATGACATCAATGTTTTAAAGGAGGTTTCCACATTGCCTGGACAGATTTCCCCCCTTGGTTGTATGTTAGCCTTATTTGACTGGTGCACAGCTCTAGTGAAAGCCAGTGTCAGAGGAGAACATCTTCTGGCTTCTGATTGTTAACTCCTAACATTGCATAGATCTTCTTGTTTTTATGTTGAGCTAGGTGTTAACCATAGTCTGTTGAATGATTCTCTATCTCATGGCCGTACTGCAGGTAGTATTTACGCATGTCTAATTGATGCTTTGGGCTGTCACTTTTTTCCATTTAATGGTGCCATAGGGTACTTTCTCATCTATCGTTAGGTTAGAATGCTGCCATCTTAATTAAATTATAAGAGATTTCATCAAAGAAAACCTCTGGGATTTGTCTTGTCTTATGATGCTTTTTCAGTAACAACAGGAAACACCAAGAACCAAAATTAGGCTAAAGGCCAAGTCTGGTGTTATGGTTTAGTCAGGGGTCCTTCCTTGGTCTCTATTTTCTTTTATGAAATGTGTTTATTTTGCTTTTTTTGTATTTTTCTTTATTTTCCTATGCTTACTTTTTTAAGGATTGTTATTTTCTGTTTTTATATTCTCTGTTTAGGTCTGTAAATCATAATGCTTTTGTAATTTATGTAAATTCGACTTTCTTCTCTGTTTGTTGAACTTGAAGGATCCAAGACTGCAGCTGTGAGACACCTCTAGGAGATCTGAGAGGCCTCCGCATTGTTGCTGAGACATTAGCTGCTGCAAATGCTCTTTAGCTCTCATTGCTGGCTTCCCTCTTGCTCTCTTGGATTTTGTAAGGTTGTCTTTTGATTTTTTTTTGGTTTTTGCTCTCTCTTGTTTTTGTCTTTCTATTTAGATTTTAGATTGCAAATTGTGTTTATTCCTTTTTGAGTTGCCTCTATGAAGGAACCTTTTATTTTCCCCTTTGATCTCATTTTAAATTGTCATCAGGTTTTTACTTTGATATCCTTTTTGAATAAACTTATTATTATTATTATTATTATAAGGACTGTGTTGTAATTTAGGCCAGGGTTTTTTTTTTTTGTGGTTCCTTTCTCCCTTTTTAAATATAGGCTTGGCTTGCTTTTTAAGGTTGCAGGCCATAAGCCTGTATTTGAATTTCAGGGCCAGGCATTCTTTGTGGCTGGAAGACTTTTTGAGTTGAATTTACGTTGATTCATTTAGCAGATGCTTTTAAATAAAGCGACTTACAAATAACAGAGTCAACAACGGTTAGTGTCTGTCACAACATTCCATTAAAAAACAAGAATTCCCACAATGTTTTGATTGGTTGTTTATTTAATTTTTTTTTTTTACTGATTTCTAATTGGGATTCTGTGCTTCTATGAGTTCTCATTAGGGTTTGCTAAAGGCAAGGAATTCATTTTTACATTAATTTCTTCCTAACAATGTTTGGTTTTATATTTTGCCATTTATTTGAATCGTTTCTGCCACTATTTTGTGTATGGCAGGTGCTACCATATTGAGCACCCATTGGTAGAACACTATAACCATAGTTAGGGGCATGTCATAGAGGTTGTGACCCTGGCACTAACAACATAAAAGGTTAAATGGTCATCCACAAGTGCAGTTCACTATCTGAGGACCAAAAAACCCTCTAGCATTTCATTATTTGATTTTTGTTACTTTTTCATCTACTGCTATTAGACCTTTGCCTTCTTTTTTGACGCTGATTTGTGGTTCGCTTTTTTTGGTTTAGTTTGCATGTGCTCTCCATCTCCTGGTTTCACCCCCTGCTTTCACTAGACAATGGCAATATCCTGATCTGCTTCTTTATTCTCTCTGCTATCTGGTATAGTACAAAACACAGTTTATCACCCTTGTGAAGATCAGAAAAAATGTTTCCAGTCATTTGGATTTCACAAATGACAGCATATAAGACTTAGTGACTTAGTGAATATTTGTTAAACCTCTTTTATATTCTGACAGGAACTTCTGTGATCAAAAATAAGCTGAACAACCAATCCCATACTATAAAAAGGAAAAAGATGATCTGGTTTGTTAATGGTGTTTTCTATTAATTAAAATGAAGTTCGCACACTTCATAATGATAATAGAAAAGTAAATTTGAAACAAGGAATTACTAACCTAGAATAAAATTTTGATTTCTGCATAGCAAAAGAGCTTGGCTGTTAATTAATTTTCTTTGGCTTAGGAACACTACAACCACCATGTTCCCTCATGTGTTGTTCAGGATGTGGAACCTCAGACTGTCCATATCAGCTACTGCTGCTTCTGTGGAAGGAGTAGCTCCTTTATATTATATATATATATATATATATATATATATATATATATATATATATATATAGTGACAGATTAGGGCTGTATCGCTCCCTTGAACCCCTGTCCAAGACTCCAGACACCAGGTAAAAGTCCAATAATTGACTTTATTTAATTGCCACAGTGCAAAAAGCACCCTCTCCTCCACTATATTCATTAACCAAACAATAATCACTACAAATACAATCCTCCGACTCCCAGACGCGTTGCCACCCTTCCACCCAGCTCGGCTTGCCGTCTGGGAGCTCCCACAGTCATTTTATATACCCTGACCCGGAAGTGTTCCCAATCCCCAGTCCATGTGACTGTCTATCACTTCCGGGTCAGGTACAAGTCCTTCTTCTCACCCCGGAAGCACGTCACTCCTGTTGACGCTCTTCCTGTGACGCACTTCCGGGTTATAGGGCACAAATGATTCTTCGGTCCTCCCTGCAGCTCCCTCTTGCGGCCCCTGTGGTATCCAGCAGGGTTGTGTATAAAAACTTCATAGTCCATGACTCCCTGCTGGTCTTCGGGGCACCTCCATACTGCAGGGAGGACTCCATCTGGTGGCCTGGGGGTATTGGCCGGGATGACAAGCCAGCCAAAGACCACTATATATATATATATTTTTTTTTTTTTTTTTGTAGGTTTAGTTCTATATCTAACTGTTCGACAGTAGTTGTTAATACTGGAACTTGCACTTTGATGACTTTAGTTTGCAAAGCTAAAACTTTTGAGTTAAGCCTGACCTTTGAAGATTATACATTGTTTGTGCAGCTCCGAATGAAACATCTAGCTAATTGGAATATGAAGTTTTGAAACATAGAGAATCTGAACTTAAAGTCAAAACAACTCAGTAAAGCCCATGTCACAGTAGATGACTTTTCAGTATTAGCCTTCATTTAAATAATCGTAACCAGTCCGCTCTGTGTTCTTGTGAAGCCGATTGCCTAATGTGATATACCTTATGGCTGAGACCCAGTAGTCTACGACTAGTAGTCTCATAGTTGTAGTAAAATTGCAAAATTTTCAAAAACTATCTCAAAACACACCAACACTTTAAATTCACTGTCACTAATCTTGGATGTGTCAGTATTGGTATGCCAGCTGTTTAAAGTGTCACACTGGAGATACCACACTGCTTGACCTCCTGAACCACACAGCAACCAAGCAAGGTATCTTCTGACCATATAAAAAATAAAATGGCTCTGCAGTATAAATGAAAACATCATAAAATGAATAATTAAAAATCTCCAGAAGCATAATAAGGCAGAGACAATTATGCCCAATTACTCTCTGAAGTTTAAAACGTTCAAGTTTAATAATAAACGCATTGGAAAAACTGTATTTCAAGCAGAATACATTTCAACTTCACCAGTCTTATAACAGGTTCATTGATGTTTGGATGCATTTGTTTAGTCACAGCAAATCAATCTCCCTCAAGCAATTTTGGTCCAATTCTACACAGCCATCATCAAGTCCATTCTGACCTCATATGTAACTGTCTGGTTTGGTGCCGCCTCTGTTCTGTCAAAGGCCAATCTGCAACACATCATCAAAGCCTGTGAAAGGATCATAGGCTGCAATGTACCACAGATTGAAGTCTTATACGAGTCTAGGTTAAGGAAGAGGGTCGCAAAGATCATTGCTGATCCGACTCACCCAGAGCATCATCTGTTCCAAAGACTTCACTCTGGCAAATGTCATTGTGCAGTGAAAGCTAAAACAACACATCATCTAAACAGTTTTTCTTTACGTGCAGTTATTCTTAATATTCAGGTCTGAGCTTCTACTCAGTATCTAAGTATACTTGCAAACTAGACTGCCTGGACATTTTAATCCTACTCTCTTTTTTTTGTTTTGTATAGCCCTTGTATGCTGCATCATAAATTTACATTTTATCATTTTATATTTTATCTTCTTATATTTATCTCTTGTATTCTGTATTGTAATTGTATGTTGCACTGATACTATCGAGCCAAATTGCTAGTACACATTAGTTTACCTGGCCAATAAAGTGAATTCTGATTCTAATTCTTAAGTTCCCACCCCCTGCATCCAGGTGGAGGTGAGGTCTGGACTCTGACTTAGCCATTCCAAAATCTCAATTCTTCCATCCATTCAGTTTTAGATTTGCTGCTGTGCTTAGAATCATGATCCAATTTCAGTCCTGCTTTAGCTGATGGGCACAAAGCCCCACAATTCCCAAAGGTCATGTGAAATATTAAGTGTGTTTTTCAAGTTTAGCACAGTCAAGTAAGGGTCACACAGTGAGTGAGTGAGTGAGTGTGTGTGGGAAAATGAACTGTTAATTTTGTATTTTAAAGTCCAGTGCCTTAGCCACTTTCTTGAGTGCACTACATCACAGCATTAATCTACTGTACATTATTTCTCCACTTTATACAAAAACAATCCACTTGGCAGATGCTGAAAAAAAGGACAGTATTTCTCAGCTGTGAAATGAAGCATTGAACTGCTGCCAGTTTACTGATGTTCAGATGTTTCTTGAAGACCACATTGCTTTGGGACTGTTCAGGCCATCTGCCCCTCTGGCCTCCTCCTGGAGATCTGCAGTGGCATTGACCCCTTCAGCTGTTTCCCCCCCCCCCCCCCCATTCTTGTTCAAATGCCTTTTCCTTTTAACAATGAGGCTTATTACAGTGCTAAGCTCCTTTGCTCTACTATATAATTTGTTAGATTTGTACCTTCTAATAATGTAACTGTATTACACGTATTAATAGTTTTCTTTTAATAAGTTGTCTTTGATAAAAGCTTAAAAAAGGATATTAATAATGAAATGTCTGCTGAGAGCAATGCATTTTGCAGTAATGCAGTTTCATCGTAGCTGTCTGCTTCTTAATGGTATTTCTGCTTCCCTGACATCTGATATCAGTTTATGTGCCATTTCATGAAGAATCATTTCTGAGCTCTCATGTTAGAAGGGTAGCTTGAAATCTTTCTCTGAAAGCTCAACCGTGTTTGAAGATCAATTTGACCCACTGAGTGGGCCATTCCTGGAACTATAAATGTGGTTACACATTTTAAAGAGGTACCACTGATGTGCAGAAGAAGACCAAATTCAGGTTTTTCTGGTAGCAACTATTAACTCCACATGTAACTTGAAAGTCACAGCGTGTTTGTCTTTACCTTGGGGAGCATCTTGAAGATTCAGCATCCGCTTTTCCAAAAGGCAGAAGAGACCACTGGGAGTTGTCTGAGCTGTCAGCTTGCATTCCAGCGATAAAGAGGATTTGCCATCCTCAGGAGAGACACCACCCTGCCAAATGACATGCAGTATGAAACAGGCTATGGATGTCTTTCCTTGTGTTATCCTGCATTTTGGCTCCCTGCTGTCTACGTTTTTACTTTCATGCAATATTTGTTCACAAAGGCCAAAACTAACACAATCCTCAAAATGACTATTACTTTATTTACAAATATGTCCAAAATAATCCATCAGTCAATTTAATTTCAGATAGATGTCAATGTGTGTGTCCAAGAGGCAAGTGTTACGGTGTTGTGGTGTAAAGATGGCACCAGTTTGTGTGGCATATTGTCTACCGCTCTCTGTTTTTGATGTTAATTTTGTGTGTGTCATGAAAATGTCAACTCACTACTGATGTATGATCGCCAAACACTTCTGGAGCTTCGTTTGTCTGCTGTAAAACTTGTACAGTTCGAAAACGGAGGACGAGATTATCCTCCTCCCCAGCTCCTACCTGGAATACCGGCATTCCTCTACCTTGATCCAGGTCCACCTCGCTGGAGGAAGCGTTACAAATGCCGAGGTAAACGCGCCAGTCGTCTGGTGAAGTTAAAGGCCTGTTTGGCCCGATCTCCCAAAGTTTTTCTAGCTCAACAAAGATCGGCTCCTCAGCTTTTTGCGTCATGGCGCTCCCGGGACCCTGTGGACTCCTGGCTTGTACCTGTTTTTGGTTCGGATCAGGCGATGTCACTCCCGCGGCCCTGCCCACTTCACCTGCGCTGGCGAGGAGCGAATCTCTAGAATTTGCGGCCTCTGGCGCGCGCTCCGCTCGTTATTGCGGCTTCGGACCCGGCTCCCATCAGGATGGGTCTAGTGAACGCTAGGTCTGTAATGAACAAAACTTTTGTCATAAAGAATTTCTTCGCATTTCATGGATTGGATTTCCTCTGTATAACTGAAACCTGGTTGTCTCCCGGTGAGTCCAGCGCCTTCTCTGAATTGATGCCGTGTGGCTGCTCGTATTTTAATTCCCCGCGGTTCTCAGGTCGTGGTGGAGGTTTAGCGACGGTCTTCAAATCCAACTTCGATTGTAAACAGCGGTTTCTAGCTGTTTCTTTCTCCAACTTTGAACTGAGTCTTTTTGAGTTGGGTCGTTCTCCTGTGCTGCTCTTCGCGGTGGTTTATCGTCCACCAAAGAATAATAAGGATTTTATAAGTGACTTTTCTGATTTCTTGGCAGAATTTATGCCAAAATATGACCAAGTTTTAATTGCTTGGGATCTTAATATTCATGTTCGTTGTACTGAGAAGCCTTTGGTGAAGGACCTTTTTAGATTTAATGGACTTATTTAATTCAGTTTGTAACTGGTCCCACTCAGGAATGTGGGCATACACTGGAACATGTCCTTTCTCGCGGTGTATCTGTTCTTAATCTGGAAACGGGGGATGCAGTGTTTTCAGACCATATGCCCATTTTATTTGATTTTGTACCTCTCTGTCAATTTGCTAAACCGTACGCACCTGTTCGACATTGCCATGGTCTTAAATCTTCCACTGCTGCTCAGTTTTCTGCTGTTTTTAATTATGAAGTAACCTCACATCCCTCGGTGTCATCCAATACTGAGGAGCTAATACTTCAATTTAATTCTGATTGCCAAACTGCTCTGGACTGTGGCACCATTAAAAAGCAGGCAACTAAAGCCCAGCATCGAGGCGTGGTTAGATGCTAATACCCATGCTTATAGACGGGAGTTCATGAGAGCTGAGCGGAGGTGGAAAAAGAACAGGTTGCAGGTTTCTTTTGAAATTTTGAGAGAAAGTTGGTTTTGTTATCACAAAGTTTTTAAAGCGGCTAGTTCAAAATCTGAAGTTATTGGCTCTAACTCTCACACCCCTGTGTACTTTTTAACACATTGGGTTCTGTTCTTAAAGTTCATGAACCAGTCTATCTGGAAGCTTCTAGGGAAGCTTGCGATAAATTACTTTTTTTTTTTGTAAAAGGTTGTAAGCACTAGGGCCCCTCATTTCATCACCTTCTCATGATCCATCCATTTTAATACCATGTTTGGCTGGTTTTTGACCTCTTCGAGCCTGTCACTCTCCCCTTTTTAAAGCAGCTGGTTTCCAGTATGAAGCCATCTGGCTCCCCCCTTGATGTTGTCCCTCCTCGACTTCTTAAGGAGGTCTTTTCTACATTAGGTCCTTCTATTCTTACAATTATTAATAATAGTTTAACCTCTAGTGTAGTGCCTAAAAATTTTAAACATGCTGTTGTGCAACCTCTGCTGAAAAAAACGGGTCTGGACCACTCTGTTATGCCTAACTTTAGGCCTATTTCCAAGCTACCTTTTTGTCCAAACTCTTGGAAAAAGTAATCTATACCCAACTGAAGTCCTTTCTGGATGAACATGCAATTCTGGAAGTGTTCCAGTCTGGCTTTAAAACTTACCATAGCACTGAGTCCTCTCTGTCAAGGGTTTTTAATGATATTCTTTTAACAGTAGACACAGGCGGCTTGAGTATTACTTATGTTTCTGGATTTAACAGCTGCCATTGACACGATAGACCATGAAATCCTCATCTCCAAGCTAGAGCAGTGGGTGGGCATCACGGGTTTAGCTCTCCAATGGTTTAGATCCCATCTCTCAGATAGAAGTTTTTGTGTCAGCATTGATGATTTTAATTCCACCTCTGTTGCCCTCCCCTGGGGGGTACCACAGGGCTCCATCCTGGGATCTTTTCTGTTCTCCTTGTACCTGCTGCCACTTGGCGCTATTTTTTGGAAACACGGTATTTTCTTTCATCTTTATGCAGATGACTGTCAGGTTTATTTCCCTCTGAAGCACCAAGGTCCATGTTCTGTCCAGTTCCCAACTTGATTGCCTTATTGACATAAGGAGTTGGGTGGCATTAAATTTTCTAAATTTTAATGAGAACTAAACAGAAGTCATGCTATTTAGACCCAAAGGCACCAACGGGACTCCCTGCATTGACCTTTTCACTGTGGCACAATTTGAGAAATCCATGATCACAAATTTGGGTGTGAAAATGGATTCCACTTTAAAACTTAAAGTGGTAAAATCTTGCTTTTTCCAGTTGAGGTGGCTGTCAAAAATCAAGCCTGTTTTGTCTAAATGCAACCTTGAAACAGTGATACATGCTTTTATAACATCTCGTCTAGATTACTACAATGCGCTTCTTTTTGGAATCAGCCAGGCCTCCATTGCTCGCCTACAGCTGGTGCAAAATGTTGCTGCTCAAGTTTTAACTGGCATAAGAAAGCATGAGCATGTTATCTCGATTTTGGCTTCCGTCAATGGTTTCCAGTTCGTTTTCGAATCCATTTTAAGATCCTTGTATGTGTTTTTAAATCCTTTAATGGTTGTGCCCCATTTTATTTGTCGGAACTGCTGCACCCTTATGTACCGTCTCACTCTCTCAGGTCAGCAAACCAGATGTTTTTACGTGTTCCCAAGGCATGATGCAAACTCTGAGGTGATCGGTCTTTTTCAGTTGCAGCCCCAAAACTCTGGAACAATTTGCCGTTGCACGTTAAGCAGGCTCCTTCACTAGCTGCCTTCAAATCTTATTTAAAAACACACTTTTACTCTCTGGCTTTTAACCCAGTATGATATATTGGCTATCTGTATACTTTTTATTGTGAATCTCTTCAGCTGTTATGTGTTTCTGTGTTTCTGTTTCATTTACCCTTGGTTATTGTGTGTCTGATATGTTGGGTTTTTATTGTACAGTACTTTGGTCAGCATTGCTGTTTTTTAAGTGCTTTATATATAAATAAATAAAATAAATAAATAAAGCAATTGTTTAGAAACTGAAATGTGACAGGACACCAGAAACACCAAAGTCTGGTCCCTAAGGACCCCAATGGAGACACTGATTAATGAACTGCATGAATTTTTCACCTGAACATATTGTGGCTAGGTCACCTCTGTAGTCAAAAATAAATAAGAAAATGTATTTGTCCTTGCATGCTCAAAGTGCTTTTATGGAGAAGGGAATGATGTTTGCCTGAAAAAGCAACAAATCAATCAAAGAATATAAATTAAAATCTACCAACTGTCAAAAACAATTATACAAAAATATATGACTGACAAGGAAAGGCAGTATCGCAGTGGTTACAGACTTTATGGAATCTGCATGTTCTCCCTGTGACTGCAATGGCTTTCTTCTCACTAAACTGGTTGTCCTATAAATGGATACATTTGAAAATGGATAAAGGGATGGGTAAGACTAAACGATTCCTTTTAAGAAAGAAGAAGGACCTCATCCAGTCAGGGAAATCAAAAAGCACTGCAGCTCATACAGATCTTATTTTGTCTGATGATGTGCAGAGATAATAATACATTTTAATATTTTTATGGTGGATCTAAAACAACTGGATAAGGAAAATATGAGTCGTCTAGGGTAGGAACATGTATTCCTTGCTATATGGTTTCTGAGAGTAGTAGATACACCCTGAATCCATCCAACTTTTCAACCTGCTTTTTTAGATGTGTACGTATATAATGCAAAAAGCACCTACTGCAATAGCTATGTCTGTCTGTCCGATTGAAACACCTCTGCTCTCAATGGGCTGATTTTTTTAAAATTTGGCACATGTTCTTGAATACAGTATACATTTTTTAAATTTTAAAATCTCTCATTGGCATTGGCAAATTTGCAAACTCATCAATCTTAAATCAGAGAAACATTCTGTGCAACGTTAACTACAAATTAATTGACCTCAGGACTGGCAGACTGGACTGGTGGCTGCCATTTTTAAAAAGGGGGTAAAAGTTTGAGTTCTTTTTACTGAGGGATCACACTCTTTAGCTTCCCAGGGAAAGCAAATGCTAGAATACGGTGCTAGATTGGAAACTCCATATGAAACCTGAACCACAATTCCAGGAAAGGCAATGTGAATTTGGTCCTATCCATTGGACCAACTGTTTGTTCTTGCAGAGATACTCAAGAGGTCATGAGAGTATGCTAATCCTGCATACATGTGATTTGTGGAAAACAATAGAAAGAGAAAAATCCACATAGACTGGCAAAATAGATTTTTGAAAACTTACTCATTTTTGCTGACAGTGATGCTTGGTTTGTGCCACAGACCAACAAATCTTGAAAATATTATTACAAAGATGAGATGAAAGTCATTTACCACAGGAATGTTATGATATGGTATGTGTCTGGTCTAAGGATGAAGTGTCCAGTGTTTGTTTTCTCCATCCACATGTCTTTGATCACATCTGATGGAACAGTATGTGTTATTATGTTGTTTTGGACACTTTCATCATTATGGTCTTCATGGAAAATACCATTTTCAGCCACAAATATGGGTAATGTGATCTAAATCTCTGTGAATATGTTGTAAGGCACAGAAAGAATAATGTGGTGAGTTGACGTAATTTATTTATTTACTTATTTCTCAAGACTGGTTATTCTAAAATAAAAATAATAGTTGATTTATATAACACATTTCATACATAGACTACAGCCCAAAATGCTTTACCAAAATGATGACATTCACTTTAAGAAAAATAGAATTATAAAGATAAAAGCAGATGTAGATCAATTATGCAACTTAGATATAAAAATAAGAAAAAATAGTACAACAAGAAACAGATTTATTAAGTAGGATTAGATGCATCAGGAACTACCCACGACAGAGAGAGCACCAGTCCATCACAAGACACTTGCATTTCACATTCACACTCACACAACTCTCTGAAAGTTTAGAGTTGTTAAGCCCTTAATTTCCTCTTTATATTAAATATCAACATTTTGCAAGAAAGGCATTAAAGTAACATATCAAAAATGGAGTTTCACTTCTATCCCAGTTTTCACTATGCTTTGAGAAGTTGTAAAGACTTTGTACAGTATCTTTTAATTTACTTTCTTGAAAGCAGCGACCACACTGGATGGGCTCACTGCTGAGATTATGCCAATTGTAAGTAGAACGCAACTTTTAAACTTACAGGTTGGTAGTCAAACATTGACTGTCAAATAAATACAGTAGTCCTGCTGTGAAGAGCACCGACAGCAGTGTGTACTTTTTGGTCATTGGTGCAACTTTTTTTAGATATTCTGTGTGGCAGGATTATTTCATGATGCACAAGTATAAATACAACCTGTAAACCAGCCGCGTTTAAATTTGAAAATAAAAAACAGATATAGTTTTTGGCATAACTTAATTTGAAATACTGGGCAAAATTTTTACTGATCTCATATTTTTCTTGTTTTTGTCAGTTGTATGCATGTTTTCTAAAACAAATTTAGTGTTCGACATTTTATAATCCATAGAAGTGTAATGAATTAACTTTTTTCAAATTCGTGTGGAGTTCTTCTTCCAGCAATTCTTCTTCTTTCGGCTGTTCCCGTTAGGGGTTGCCACAGCGGATTATCTTCTTCCATATCTTTCTGTCCTCTTCATCTTGTTCTGTTACACCATCACCTGCATGTCCTCCCTCACCACATCCATAAACCTTATCTTAGGCCTTCCTCTTTTCTCTTGCCTGGCAGCTCTATCGTTAAGATCCTTCTCCCAATATACTCAGCATCTAGTTAGTAGGTCTTTTTGGAGGTCTTTCACTTTTTTGCAATGTTTTTGTCACCAATTCATAACAGCTACAGCCACCAACAAGCCTAAGATTTACATTGTTGCTAAGAGCAACATCAGTTAGATCAACCACAGGATAATCCAACAATGTTACTTTGTTAATTGTTAAGCTATGGAGTTCCAAACATGTCAGATGATGTGAGGCCTACAAAAACTCCCCAAAAGGCAGAACCTCCACAAAAACGACTCCAACCTTTATAATAATGCTATAAATTCCTGTACAATTCCTATCAGTGTGTATAGGGATCACATGGATTTGAGATCCAAGGAATTCAAAAATGTGGTTTGATTTGTTTTGAACCTGTTTTGAGAAAGTTTGTTATTTCATCATGTTTTGCAACCTTTGATACAAAGGTCATCCCAGAAGTTTCTAGGCTATGCGAGGGTGATTGATAAACCTTGTTTTGCTGTATTAGAGTATTATTTATAGCCTCTGGTTTTTCAAATCCCCGATATTGTTCTTGGCTCAGAATTTTTCGATTGCATTTTGTCTTTGATAAAAAATCTCCTTGACTGCTGGTTAGGTCCTTTAGTCTGTCCTTTCACTTACGATTCTCCTAGTCATTTACATTTTCTTTTTAGGGTCTCTTACGAGTCAGTATACAGACAGAAATCTACCTGCAGGCTACTTCCTGAGCAGGATACAAAATGAGCAGCTAGCCTTGAAGATTCAAAAAGATAATGAGTCTCATAATATACAGAAATACCTTACAAAGGAGATTAAACTGTGGAAACTCAGATTTGTAGAGTCAATCTCAAACTGTAATCTTTGTAAATTTAGGTTTATTTATAAAGATAGCAAAAATAGCAAAAATGCTTACAAAAGTAAAAAGGATGTACCTAAAAAAGGCAATTCAAGGCAAACAAGTCCCAATGTGTAATCTGTTAGGCAAAAACAAAAGACAGCAGAAAAAAAAAACCCAGAAAAGTTGATAAATACACACAAAAAATAAACTCCTTTACACTACAATGTACCACTGCTGACTGCTTTTGTCTGGGCTACTTATCAACCCACAGGGAGGATCCTGCAGCAATGACATCAGAGAGGGCCTGCCACCTGGGACTTCACCCACAAAGAACAAGAAATAAAGGCACATTCAGAAAAAACAGCATAATTACAAACATACCAGAAAATAAATAAAAATATGAAAAATAATCTTCAGTAAAACAAAAAAGAGGAAACCCTGGCTGTAACAGTAATGGAAATGGATTTCATACTTGTTGAGGTTTTCTGTTTGAGAAATGAAAATTTTAAATCACACTATAATTGACAAAAAATGTGCCAAGTCAGATAATTAAATTTATGTACAATGCACATCCAAACAACCCTCACTGCCTACCAAAACTCATAGTGACTCAATGTAATATTGCTATATATAAGACATGTACAGTAGGTTATGAGCAAAAACACCAAAATGTAAAACAGGTTGAAATACTTCAGTTATTTTCTGAACCCACTTATTCAATCACAGGATTATTCCATCTCAGAAGTATTAAGCTCAAGGCAAGAACACCATTTCATTGTAGGACACATTCTCAATTTATACACACCAATCTATCTCAGTTGTCCTTCTTTGGCAAGTCATATCCTTAGACTATGTCAGGAGAGAGAGAGAATAAAAGCTCCAGAATGTTACAGGTAAATATAAGGATGTCACTGGTCAAGGATAGTACATCTATAGATTTTATTATAAGTGTTTATACAAGTGCAACAGGTGCTTCACATTCACATACAAAAAAATCCAGAAATTATAAAAATAAAATAACGGACAAAACTATTTGCAATATCAAAAGATATACAGTTAATAAAAAGATCTCTCTATTATATAAAAAATCTTGTGATGAGACAAGACTTTTTCAGAGAGATGAGACAAGACATTTTTAGAGAGATAATTTCATGTCCCGTGAGACGAAACTTTGTACCAAGAGATGAATTGAAAACCTAACAGGTTCAAGTGGGGGTGGAAATAAAAGACAAAGAGTAGAAGAAAAGACAAAGAGTAGAAGACAAAGTAGAACGTCATAAAGAGGTTCAAAAAATTTGGGTCGATACACATGCAGAGCAGGTCAGAGATTATGAAAGTACTAAAATTCGAAAGTCTCAAAAAACTGATAGTAAAGATCGCATTAGCATTAACAAATAACAACAATAACATTTATTTATATAGCACATTTTCATACAAAAAAATGTAGCTCAAAGTGCTTTACAAAATGAAGAATAGAAAAATAGAAGACACAATAAAAAATAAACATAAGTCAACATTAATTAACATAGAATAAGTAAGATCTGATGGCCAGGGTGGACAGAAAAAACAAAACAAAAAAAAAAAACTCCAGAGGCTGGAGAAAAAAAAATAAAATCTGTAGGGATTCCAGACCATGAGACCGCCCAGTCCCCTCTGGGCAATCTACCTAACATAAATCAAAAAGTCCTCTTTGTATTTAGGGTTTTCATGGAAGGACTTGATGATGATGGTCACGTAGACTTCTGGCTTTCAGTCCATCAATGTTGGTGCATCATGATGCTTTGAGTAGGTGGTGGTGGCGCAGGCCGCCACCACAAAGAAACCGGAAAAAAAAACAGAAGAGAGAGTAGGGGTCAGTACAGATTTTGGAGCCACTATGAATAGTTATTATGATGAATTGAACATACAGAGTATCAGTAGTAAGTTAAAGTGAAGTTATAAAAAGGCCATGTTAAAGTAATGTGTTTTCAGCAGTGTTTTAAAGTGCTCCACTGTATTTGCCTGGCGAATTCCTATTGGCAGGCTATTCCAGATTTTAGGTGCATAACAGCAGAAGGCCGCCTCACCACTTCTTTTAAGTTTAGCTTTTGGAATTCTAAGGAGACACTCATTTGAGGATCTAAGGTTACGATTTGGAATATAGGGTGTCAGACATTCCGATATATAAGATGGAGCGAGATTATAAACCATAAACTATACTTTAAAGTCAATCCTGAATGACACAGGCAACCAGTGTAGTGACATCAAAACTGGAGAAATGTGCTTGGATTTTCTTTTTCTAGTTAGGATTGTAGCAGCTGCATTCTGCACTCGTTGCAGTTGATTGATGTCTTTTTTGGGTAGTCCTGAGAGGAGTGCGTTACAGTAATCTAGTCTACTGAAAACAAAAGCGTGAATTAATTTCTCAGCATCTTTTAATGATATAAGAGGTCTAACTTTTGCTATGTTTCTTAAGTGAAAAAATGCTGTCCTAGTGGTCTGATGAATATGCGATTTAAAATTCAGATTACAGTCAACAGTTACCCCTAAGTTTTTTACTTCCGTCTTAACTTTTAATCCTAATGCATCAAGTTTATTTCTGATAACCTCATTGAATCCATTATTGCCAATTACTAAAATTTCAGTTTCCTCTTTATTTAGTTTGAGAAAATTACTATTCATCCATTCAGAAATACCAGTAAGACATTGTGTTAGTGAATCGAGAGAGTCGGAGTCATCAGGTGCTATTGATAAGTACAGCTGTGTGTCATCAGCATAGCTGTGGTAGCTCACGTTGTAACCTGAGATAATCTGACCTAACGGAAGCATATAGATTGAGAACAGCAGCGGACCCAGGATAGAGCCTTGTGGAACACCATATCGGATATCATGTGTCTTTGAGATGTGATTACCACAACTCACAAAGAATTTTCTACCTGCCAGGTAGGATTCAAACCACTTTAAGACCCTGCCAGAGAGGCCCACCCATTGACTAAGGCAATTTCTAAGAATATTGTGATCAATGGTGTCAAATGCGGCACTCAGATCTAAGAGGATGAGAACAGATAAATGGCCTGTCTGCATTTACCCGCAAGTCATTTACTACTTTAACGAGTGCAGTTCTAATAAATAGAAATTATTACTCAGTGAAATAACAGAACAGCAAAAAGAGATTGAATATATGGACATAGGTGATATGACAGAAGTATGTAAATATTGGTTGGCTTTAAAGTTTAAGTCGGAGACTTGTAGATCCTCTAATTCATGTTGCCATCAGGAAAAACTAGTGTTTCTTCCCAATGAAAAGGTGTATCCGCAAGAAATAAAAGATTTCTTATTTGGTGAAAGTGAAATCCACAAACACTACAGGCAAAATATCCGAACCTACAATAACCTGTTTGCGTTCGCATCATACAATGCTCAAAACGTAGATTTACACAATTCAGGACCATATGCTATGAGAATCTGGGGTCCCGAAACAATTAAAGTTACTACAAGCTTAATTTCAAATAAACCACAATTCCGTCAGGTTTATATTTATGATCATGGAGAAGCAATGCAACGTAGAATCAAGAGTGTTAAACTATCGTATGTATTAGAATTTCTACAGCCAATGATGGATACAAATCCATACGTCCAAAAGTATCGCACTTTATGCAAAATTTATCTCAAAAATACAGACAAAGAAGTTTTCTTGGATTTCTATACGAATCTAAAAGATCACGCTCACATATATAGTAAACCAACATGTGACAAACTGTCTACGATAATAGTTTCAAAAGACGGAGATATCAAAGATAGAATTGATATTTGTATTTATCCAAAAGCACAACACGATTCATTGCAACCGGCAGATCCGGGAAATGACTAGCGCATAGGGCCCACATGGGGATTGACAATCGAAGCGAGTAGGGGGCAAAGTCCCCTAGTTTTTAAATAAAAAAAAAACACACTCTCTCAACACTAAATAAAGTGTACAGCACCTTGGGATAAAGGAAAAAATCAAAAAATATCATGCAAAAATATGATGTTAGTAGCCAAAAAAGGACAAGTCGAAAACTATAATCAGTGTCTTGTGACAGTGTGGGTTGACTCCACGGTACTAGATCCCACTGGCTGCCTCTTCAACCTGCCACCACCGATAACATTTTTTAGGGTTGAGGGCACCATACAGGGCAAGGGGAAAATGTAATAAGTGCCCTAGTGCTTTAATTAAAACCACAAAGAATCTGTCAACAAATGTCCCCATGTGCAGAGCTCTACATCTTCACTAATAAATAAGCCATAAAAGGTGCCGTCTGTGGAGGTTAAAATTCAATAAATAAAAAAATATCCATGTCAAATGAGGTCAAAGCCCTCTCGCAGGAAAGTGACCTTTTCTAAAAGCCCGGTGCACTGTTCTTAAAACTTATGTCTCCTCGGCTTATCCTGTACAGGCTTCGCAGCAGCGGAGCCACCCTGCCAACAGACCTTTCATGGGTCCGGGTCCCAGCCATTCCATGGCTACAGCAAGGCCTCCACTCCAGATCTAGGTTTGGGTCCCCAAAGGCGATCACACTCACATTGGGGATCCCAATCCGAACCTCTATCTCCCACTCCCTTTCCAGACTTATGTGGTGAGCAGCACACTGGCTACTCCAGCTTTCTGAATCGCTCAGTGGAGAGATCCAGCACTGTAGCTCCAAGCACCGGCCACACGCTCTCTCCATGACTCTCCACCTCATGGCTGTTTGCCGCCATCGTATCGTATCGTATCGTATTGTCTCGTCTAGTCTCTCGTCTCTCCTCTCTCTCTCTCTCTCTCTCTCTCTCTCTCTCTCTCTCTCCCTGCCTACTTCACGCTCCTTCCTTTAACCTTTAAACTCCAGTCTCCCTTTCGTTCTTCTCTTTGTTTTTTTTCCTTTCTTATCCTGTGATTTTTTTATGCTGGGAAGCGGCCGCAGGTGCGATCGTTTGATTGCTACCGTGGGCTGATAATGACACAATCAGACTACCTGCATGTGTTGATCCGGAGAGAAGCCATTTTCTCGGACAATCATTTGCACCTGCTCCACTCTACAGCATTAGCATATCCAATTACTTATTTACTTATTCCTCTCCCCTTAAGTTTCCATTTGTATGGGAAGGCTCCATGCCTCAACAATTAATCTTTAATTAATTATATTGGTTGTTTTTATGTGATACAAATATTTCTTAAAAATGTATCTGTATACTTTGCCATAGCTTTATATGCTTGATTGCTTTTGCTATTTTCTTTATAATTAATCTCTTTCTGTAAAGTTTGCTACCTAATTTCTATCCAAAGGTTCATGATTACCAATGACCAGAGCAGACACAGGTGCCATCAAAATTGAATGCTAAAGAAGAGCAACTGTAGTGCCATTGTCATTTCTCATTTCACAAAGAAATGTCTTTCAGAAATGATCAAACAAGTGAATATGGCACCAAAGTAATTGCCCCCATTTAAATTCAGTGTTGTTAGCATTAAGATACAATTAAAGGAGCAAACTCTATAAAAAAGTGTGAATTAAAAAAGCAAAAGAAACATAAGCTTTTCAAGTTTTGGTAAACAAAAAGAAAATATCTCAGAATTTCTTAGAATAAGACAATAAAATTTCAACTAATTAAACATTAGTTCAGTTAAAATTAAAAATAATGCATTGATTGTGAGCACACTTATACCTTGTGATAAAAATATTTATGGATCTATACTAATAAAAGGCAAAGCCCTCACTGACTGACTGACTGACTGACTGACTGACTCATCACTAATTCTCCAACTTCCCGTGTAGGTAGAAGGCTGAAATTTGGCAGGCTTATTCCTTACAGCTTCCTTACAAAAATTGGGCAGGTTTCATTTCGAAATTCTACGCATAATGGTCATAACTGGAAGCTGTTTTTATCCATTTACTGTAATGGAGATGAGCTTGAAACCCGTGGGGACGGAGTTTCGTCTGACATCATCACGCCTCCTACGTAATCACGCAGTACGTAGAAAACCAGGAAGAGGCCCAAAAAGCGCTTTAGAAAACATGCATTATATAATTGAGAAGGCAGCGAAACAATAAGAAGCGAGCGAGTGATATATACAACCATATTCATGAGTTCTGCTACTTCGGAAACAAAGCACAGTGTAAACCTACACTTTAAATTAAGTTCATAGA
>JANRMT010062796.1:31825370-31840919 GCA_026402145.1 Polypterus bichir lapradei | reverse complement strand
AGAAAGAAAGAAAGAAAACACATGTTGTAAAATATCAATCCAATCAACAATTCTCAAAAGTAGTCAAAAGTGCCAAAAACTCCCATGGTAGGATTAGACAGTGTCACAGGACAAAAGAGGGGAGGAGTCCTCAACAAAAGTTGAAGGACCATCTGGGTAGCCCCATTTAATGCCAAAGTCCAATCAAAAGAATTTATATAAACAAGTGATGGTGCAAAAATAGAAAACAGGCAGCTAAACTGCCTTGTTAGTATGCTAGGCTGTTTTTAAGGCTCTGTTGAGCTGGTCAGGATCTGGGATGTCCAGCATGCAGAAGGTCTGCTTCCCATCAGACACCATTCCTTCTGGAGACATCTGTATTTATAGTTCTTGAACCGAAGAGGTAGGATTTCAGAGGGAGTTGTGGGGAGGGCTTAGTTTCCATCACTGAGTGTTTTGTCAACACTGCAGGGGGAAAAAGGGACAATACATTTTGTGGCACTGCCTCCTCTTGCCTGAAGGCAGTGCTGCAAGAGTCCGACATGTGATCATCAGATGCCCATGTGTGACAACAGTTATGAACCTTTGGCAAGACATCATTCCATTGTTAGACCAAATTATGCCCACAACCACACTCACTCATACAAAGCCAGTTTATAATTTTCAATTATCCAGTACAGAAATCTTTAGTGTCTAGGAGGAAAATCACAGTCCTTAAAGAAAACTCATACATACACAGGGATAATGTACAAACTCTACAAACACATAAGAACAACAAAGCTACATGTCTTTCAAATTGCATGGACAGGACAGAGAGTGTTAATAAATATAAAAAGCTCTCTTTAAAGCTTGCTCAGAATACTATTCTACAATAATAGATAGCAATAATAAAAATCCTCGGGTACTGTTTAGAACAGTGGCTAAATTAACAAATGGAAATTCTGATCTAAAGTGCACAATACCAACAGATATTAGCAGTACAGACTTTATCAATTTCTTCAATGAGAAAATTAAAAATATAAGATCCCAGATCTCAGCATCACTGTACAAACCAAATACTAGCTTAGCAGACCCTGTCTCACATTGTATTCAGCACTTTAGTAATTTTAATCCTGTAACTGAGCAGGAAGTCTTAACTTTAATTTCTAAAATGAAGCCCATTACTTGTTCCCTAGATCCAGAGCCAACAAAACTAGTAAAAAGTGCAATGGATGTTCTTGCAGCGCCTATTCTAAACATTATCAATATTTCATTATTGCATGGCACAGTACCTGAAGCACTAAAAGTGTCAGTCATTAAACCATTACTTAAAAAGTCAGACCTAGACCCACACATACTTAATAATTATAGGCCTATGTCAAATTTACCCTTTCTCTCTAAAATACTAGAAAAAGTAGTTGCCAATCAGCTTCAGTCACACCTTACGCATTACAATTTATTTGAGAAATTCCAGTCTGGAATCCGCACTGGTCATAGTACAGAAACAGCACTAACGCGGGTTGTAAATGACATTCTGATATCCTCTGATGAAGGAAATTTTCACTGTAATTATGCTGTTGGACTTAAGTGCAGCATTTGACACCATTGACCATTCTATTTTACTGCACAGGCTACAAAATGATGTTGGGCTTACTGGCACCGTGCTCACTTGATTTAGTTCTTATTTATCAAATCGATTCCAATATGTACAGAAATGTGCTGACAGTACTCCATCATTATACACAGAAGTTCAATATGGTGTCCCGCAGGGCTCAGTACTGGGACCTTTACTATTTTCACTAAAACGAGATGTTAATTGTTGGAGGGAATGACGCTGATCACAGCAATATTTTGTCATCATTTAACTCAGTTGGAATCCCCATTAATTTCACTGAATCTGCCCCCAATCTAGGAGTTGTCTTTGACTCTAGCATGTCATTTAAAGCGCATATTACAAAGTTGTCCAAATCATGTTTCTTCCATCTTAAAAATGTTAGGAAATTAAGGCGCTTTCTAAATAAACAGGATTCGGAGAAATTAATTCATGCATTTATTTCTAGTAGGATTGACTACTGCAATGCGGTGTTCACTGAATGTTCAAACTGTTCTTTATACAGCTTCCAGTTAATCCAAAATGCTGCGGCAAGAATTATTACAAGAACAAGAAAATATGAACACATAACTCCAGTTCTTAAATCCTTACACTGGCTCCCGGTTAAGTTTAGGGTAGATTTCAAAATCCTCCTTTTAATATATAAAGCATTAAATGGCCAAGGTGTGGCTTACTTGTCTGAACTTATCATGACTTACAAACCAGAGTGCACATTAAGATCTCAAGATGCCGGTCTGCTTATGATTCCAAGGATTAATAAAATAACAGTGGGAGGTCGAGCTTTTAGTTACAGGACCCCTAAACTGTGGAATGGTCTGCCTGCTACTATAAGAGATGCCCCTTCGGTCTCAGCTTTTAAAGCCTGGCTGAAGACTCACTACAGTGATCCCTCGCTATATTGCACTTCGACTTTTGAGGCTTCACTCCATCGCGGATTTTAAATGTAAGCATATATCAAGGATTTTTCGCTGGTTCACGGATTTCTGTGGACTATGGGTCTTTTAATTTATGGTACATGCTTCCTCAGTTTGTTTGCCCAGTTGATTTCATACAAGGGACGCTATTGGCGGATGGCTGAGAAGCTACCTAATCAGAGCACGTATTACGTATTAAATAAAACTCCTCAATGACATACGATATGTTTCCCGTGTGGTGCTTCACACACTTAAAAGCTCTAGCAGCACGTATTGATTTTTGATTGTTTGCTTTTCTCTGTCTCTCTCACTCTCTCTGACATTCTCTGCTCCTGACGGAGGGGGTGTGAGCAGAGGGGCTGTTTACACAGAGGCTGTTTGCCTAGAGGAAACGGACGCTCCTCTCAAAAATGCTGAAAGACTACCTTCACATTGCTCCCTTTTTCTTGCAGCTGCTTTATCGCGGTGCTTCGCATACTTAAAAGCCCAACAGCTCATATTGATTTTTGATTGTTTGCTTTTCTCTCTCTGTCTCTCTGACTTTCTCTGCTCCTGAAGCGCACTCCTTTGAAGAGGAAGATATGTTTGCATTCTTTTAATTGTGAGAAAGAACTGTTATCTCTGTCTTGTCATGGAGCACAGTTTAAACTTTTGACTAAAGGGTGTTCTTTCATGTGTAGAGGGCTCTAATAATGTTAAAAGATGTATTTAGAAGGTAAACAGGTTTTTTTATGCTCTAACTGCGAAAATATTAGATTTATAAATAACGAATCCTACTTCGTGGAAATTCATTTATCGCGGTAGAGTCTGGAAAGGATTAACCACGATAAACGAGGGTTTACTGTATAACTGTGCGGAGAATATTTATAAACAGTGTGGGAGAGTTTATAAGGGCTTAAAATATATAAAAATAATCATACAAACATATGGTTTCTACTTTGCGGATTTTCACCTATCGCGGGGGGTTCTGGAACGCAACCCCCGCGATCTAAGAGGGATTACTGTACTTCAGTTTAGCATATCCTGACTAGAGCTGATGATTAACTGTACAGACTGCATCTCTGTTGTTAGTCATTAGCACTAAAACATAAGTAACATGATAGTTGTAATTGGATACTAACCCTCACCTATTCTGTTTCTGTTCTCGGTTCTCAAATGTGGCACTTGGTGCCTCAGCCCACCTGCCAAGTTGTTTTGCCTGCCTAAGGTAAAGTCATCCCTGATGGAGGATCGCAGGAATCGTGAGAAAGAGGGGTCCTTTCATCGGATTGGCTGGCCCAGCACTGTTCCACCTGTGAAATGGCCAAAAAGGGGGCGGCAGCTTGATGGATGAGGTATCCAGGACTATAAACAAATCCAAATCATATTATGTGATATCATCTACTGTTAAATTCTGCTATGTACTTCTAAAATTTTTATTTTTATACTGTATTGAGGATTTGTTCTGTTCTGTGTATTGTATTGTATTGTATTGACCCCCTTCTACCTGGAAAGGGGTCTCTCTTTGAACTGCCTTTCCCAAGGTTTCTTCCATTTTTTCCCTATAAGGTTTTTTTTTTTGGGAGGTTTTCCTTATCTTCTTAGAGAGTCAAGACTGGGGAGCTGTCAAGAGGCAGGGCCTGTTAAAGCCCATTGTAGCACTTCTTGTGTGATTTTGGGCTATACAAAAATAATTTGTATTGTATAAAAAAAGAACTGTAAAAATGACCAGTATATATACTTCTATATTGTTTAATCAGAAGTATTTTGGTTAAATTAAGTATGTGACTGAAATACATACAGCTATCTGTAAATGTCCACCTAACTGTGCTATTCATGAATATATTTTGCTCAGGACTATGGAGTATAAAGTCCAACCCATCAGAACATAATACTGTATAAGGCCAAAACAAACAGGATACCATTTTCTCCTCATTCACTGACAGACAATAAACAATAGTTGTCAGACATGCGTGCACAGGTGGAGTCTTCGGGGCTCTATATCAAAGTGTAATACACCTTAGTACGTGAGTTGGCGCTATTGGTAATAGCATCTCTTTCACTTACAGAAACAAGGACATCTGGCAGGATGATTGATATCACTTCCGACACGTCAAGTTTATAAGATCCTGCAATTGCAGAAGTCAGCTTTAATTCTTGAACTCACATCTTCATTGCAACCAGAAGTCGTGACAGAAGAAGTCACTGTTTAATTCTTTTGTTGTTTTTTCTTTTGGCCCAGCCAGCCAATCATTAAACAGGGTCTGCTGTGCCCCAACTCTTAAACTTGTCTTTGTTTTGTCTTTTACATAGTATATGTATTGTTTCAGTCTGTTCTTATTGTTCAGATTGGTGGTTGAATTCATGACACATACTTGCACATAAAAGTATTTATTTTATCACCATACATACAAAAAAGGGCAGATTGGGTTATAAAAAAGTAATGGCAGGTAAACTACAAAGACGTGTAAAATTAAGGCAATCTGCATTGCTGACTGGCTCCTGTTTAGCAGATTGGCTGAAGTGGTGAGGTCTAGACTAAGAGAAAAAGGCCAACAGCTGGCAGTAGTGTGTGTTTGTTGCCTGCTAAGTGTTTGCGTCAAAATCCTCTTCTCTGATGGTATGTGACAAGCAAGAATGCATGTTCTTCTTTAGCTGCCGATTTACATAGTCTCCCATAAGCCTGTGCACAATCCTTTTTGTGGCTGTGCTACTGGAGAAATGTACCTCTATGTAATTACTATCATTTTATCTGTAACATTGCACTAAAAAGGACATACAGTATATCAATATTTAGGGGTAACCCCCCCACAATAGAAAAACTACATACCCCAAAATCACAAAAATCCTTTGACTGATAAGACTGAAATTTATTGACCATGTTTTTATTTATTTGTCAATATTTTTTTATTTGTCAATATTTATTTATATTATTGTAACATAATGATCTGTGATGTGCTGACAGGAGATGAATGACTGTGTCTTGGACATGAAAATTGAGACATGATCATATTGTAAAATAGAAAAAGAAAGTTTGGCAAAGATCAATGGTTAGCAAGTATTTTTTAATGCTCTTAACTACCGGCACTATTAGATGTGTACCAGCTCTCATTTTGATTTTCATTTCTGCTCCACCAACTCCAGCCCCCAAATCGCGGCACTGAAAACTACAAGGGGAATTGACCCAACCCTCTGCTCTTTGATTATGGTGCCTGAATTGTGCAATAACCCATCATTTAAATTGTGGCACTAGAAATTCTAATAGGAGGCCACAAAAATAGTGTTGCAATGTTTGAAGCTATTGGTCAGCACTCCTTGGTCTTCACATTAAAACATTAATGTAACACATAGGGTACTAGCTCTTATGTATATCCACTTCAAGCACTGCTTTCCATATACATTCACATCTGTGGATTTTAAAGAAATACTGAACTTGAGTGAACAACATAAACAAATGAAAATCATAAACATCTAATAATGATAATAATATACACCCACATTTCTTATTCCTACTGATTACACATTTATATTCAAAATAATATACTTTCCCCTAAATTTGTGCTTTGCAATGCCCATCAACAAAAGCCAAGTCACTAGGAAAAGCAGGCACTAACCTAATGCAGCAATATTTTCTTTATGGGCAATTGTGTATCACATGTTCAAGAGTAAGAAGCACCAGAGACCAATTATATTATTATTATTTTTACATTATTTGACTGATGCCTTTATCCAAGGGGGCTTGTGACAGTTGATATACAATTATTTATATTTCTTTTGTTTTTTCAGTTGGAGTACAGACAAGTTCATGGTCACAAAGGGTCAGGAGTAGGATTTGAACCCACAACCTCATGATTTGAACACCTAGTGTTAGATAAAATAAATTTTACTTTCCTCCTGAAAGGTGGATGAAAGTGATCACTGATTTACCGATACCCTTTAAATTTCTACATTCTGATTCTAATATTCAGCCTTATGGGAAAAACCTTGTCCAAGACCCTGGATGTAATGTTCTAAAGAATTTTCAGGACTAAAAGACTCTCTGCCTATTTTTTTGACATTTTGGAGATGTTTCTGGTTTTGTTTTGTTTTTATTTTTTTCATTTTGACTTCATGGTGATATGGCCCTTGCTTTATTCATCATGAGTTTAGCCTCTCCCATCTCCTGGTCTATCTAATAGTGTTCCATCACTAATCTTTATTAAAGATGGTAACATGGAAGTGTGTGCTATCTTAGTTTTAGGATATTAAAAGAAGTCAAACTAATTTCTTTGTGTTTCATTTTTGGTTAGGGTCTCTGTGCTGTTAGTTGGACATTCTGAATTTCCGGCAATGTGTTTCAACAGTGACTTTGTTTAATGTATTTTGTTTAGACATTGAATTCCCAGTACATCATCTCTTCCCATATTCATGACAGAGTATTTTGGTCTCTTTATTTCCTGATTCCAAAACATTAGCTTAGGGCAGTCAGTTTCTACCTTGACACAACATGGATAGTCTCCTGCTCAGAGCTGATGTGGATCCAGTCAGCACTGCTCATGTAGACTGCCAATTTTTCAAAACAATTTCAAGTAACAAGGTTTTAAAATTAGGGTTAGAGCTGAAAAAGTGGTCTTCTCTGAAGTACTGCCTAGGTCACACTCCACTCCTACAGGCAAAAAAAAACCAGATCAGAAGGTTTAACACATGGTTAAAAACTTGGTGTAGAATAGAGAGAATTAGGCTTATGGATCATTGGGGTGCCTTTGGGAACAAATGGTTTCTGTGTCACCAGGAAAGTCTGCATTTGAAATACAGTGGTCCTAATGTATTGGGAAAGTGTATCCATAGATTAGTTTAGATAGATCAGTTTTTTTTAATAAATTTGCAAAAACCTCAAGTAAACTTTTATCATGTTGTCATTATGGGGTGTTCTGTGTAGAATTCTGAGGAAAAAAATGACTTTAATCCATTTTGGAATAAGGCTGTAACATAACAAAATGTGGAAAAAGTGATGTGCTGTGAATACTTTCTGGATGAACTGTATACAAAAATTTCCTTATACAGTGTGTACAATTCAGTTTACAATGTAAGAAGTATATGACATAACCTGTGGTAATCAGGAAGGTCCTGTTAGTGGTCCAATGTTATGCTATAATAGAATGCTATAACTTAGAATATGTACAATATATTTTAAGTAGGCAAATTTCAACCTACATGGATATGCCATGCCACCATGAATGTCTGACTATCATCACATACAACATCCATCCATCCATTTTCCAACACATACAACAGCCTCTTATATAAACACATGACACTTTAGTTAGGCGCTGTGTATGAATATGCTACAATACCATCCTACCAGTACTACAGCTTAAGTTAATTGAGAACATGAATTGCAGAAACACTGTATGTCAAAGGAAGAGCAACGTGAATACTAACAGTATTAAAGTATCGGCAATCTCTGATTACATGCCAGTGGCACTGACCTCTGTAATACTGAAGTCATTAGAATGTCTGATTTTTCAGCATATCAGATTTGTTGCAGTTTCTCTCCTTTACTCATTACAGTTTGCTTACCTGGTTAACAGGTCAATACAGGATGCATTAAACATGGCTTGCCATTACATCTTGCAACATGTAGACAATCCAGCTACTTGTGACAGGATCTTATTAGTGGATTTCAATTCTGCATTTACCTCAACCATGCCAGAGGTTCTTCATATCAAATGCCTCAGTATGAATGTGGACTGCACCTGGGTCTCTTGCTTTCTAAGGAACAGACTTCACACAATGAAGATGGGTGAATATCAGTCAGGAACACTGATCTAGAGCACAGGTTCTCCTCAGGGCTATGTTCTGTCTCCTCTCCTTTTATCTCTCTATACCAATGACTGCACTTCCAGTAACCTATCTCTTAAACTGCTTAAGATGGCTGATGACACCACCCTGACTGACATGATCACAGACAGGGATGAGGTGCCATATATCGAAGGAAAGTGGAATGGCTGGCCAGTTGGTGCACCCTCAACAGTCTTAACTTGAATTCACTGAAAACACCAGAAATGATTGTGGATTTTAGGAAAGAATCCTCATCTCCTACACCTCTAATTATAAATGATGTCAGTGTCAACAGGGAGAAATCATTTAAAATTCTTGGTACAGCTATCAATAAACAATCTGATTTGGAATAAAATCAACACTGCTCTCATTAAAAATGCTCAGCATTGCAGTTTTAGAGTTTTATAGAACTGTTATTAGTATCCTCCTTTTCTCTGTAACAGACTGGTATGGCAATGCATCTGTTCACTTGAAACATAAGCTTCAGCTTGTTATTCGGACAGCACAAAAGATTGTAGGCTTGAAGATGGACTGCACCAAGGTCCTGGATACATGACCGATCAGGAAATGTGCCTGAAATATAAGCAAAAGCTATACTTACCACGGCAACCGTCACTTTCAAATGTCACCACTGAGGAAACGTTACTGGTCACTAAAGGTAAGAACTACTAAATACATATACAGTTTCTTTCCTATTGCACTCACTGTGGTAAACACAGACACTGATGCATCTCTGTCTTTTCCTGATTTCTAAACTCCTCCATCCAAACTAAATTATATTTTTACTTTCTGTTTAATTTATTCTTATATTATAAGGGCTTACTTGAGATATTACTGGGAAGGAGGGCAATTCTACTTTACTAAAGTAACATTTACTACTTTGTTTTTGGGCAATATATTTTTACTATATATTTTACTACTGTAAATAATGTTGAGATAATGTAATGCATTAGATATTGCATTGTTTAATTGTATTTATCTTGTTATGTGTATGGCTGTAGCACCAAGAAAAATCCCAGCAACTATGTTGCCTGGCAATAAAGTTCAAAGTTCTCTGTCACTTTCTGTTCTCTCTCAACATACTGTACTCTTCACTTGTCACTGAGACTCAGATCGCTGTGTATGGCTCATATTTGTACTTGTTCTCTTAAAGTCTCCACCTCCTCTCTGGAATCTTCCCGAGGTTTGTTAAACGACCTGCTGCCACTTAAGAATTTAGACCACCCACAATGTCAAGAGTTATCTGTGGATTGCTACAGTACTTTGTCATAAACCCAATATTTCCTGGGGCCACCATTTTGTTTTTCAGACTTTCACATCGTCCCAAGGATTGATTTTTGGGTTGCACACTGTCCCACTCACCAGCATAGCCGGCCATAGTCCGCACCATGATCATATGCCATCCATTCATCCATTTTCTAAAAAACCCGCTTCATCCCGAGCAGGGTTTTAGGGAGATCGCAAGCTTTTCGATATAAAATGTAGGTGGTTTTTCACAATAAAATGTGTGTTTCAGCAATATAAGCACTGTTAAGAACGATATATATCCCATAGTTATGGCGTTGAAAATGCAACAGAAAAATGTGTCTCGGGACCTTCCTATCCTAATATGATAGCAGTCTAGCATTATATAATCGTGATTGCAGTGATGCACTTTTAGCAAAGCGGTTTATGATACATTTCTTATTCTTTCGTTATTTGTGAATTCACCTCTGTGGTAAAAGGTTTCTCTTTTAAAGCATAATGGTTCACAGTATTAGATCAACAGGAAAACTTAAGTCTGTTTTTTCCGCCCTCTGTGTTCATTCAGTAGCTCAAGTAGCATCCGCCTTCATCGATCTCGCGCAGGCCAGTCGGAGCTGCTTAACACTATTATTTCCGTTTACGCGTTTGATTCGCAGTCCCCATTGTGGAAACCGCGCCTCTTATGTATCACGTGATCAATAGACCGGGTCATAATTCGCCTGTTTTCGTTCGGTATGGCCCATGCGTTTCCGCCCCACGGCTAATAAACTACCTGCCCCTGCAAGAATCAAACACACCTACTGGCTAGTCAACTGTTGTTAAGTACTATAGGAAACGAAGAGGACAGTAATTTTATTGTAGAAATATCCATGTTGAACTGGCTAAGACTTGTTCCTTCTTGGTTAAAACGATTACCATAAAATCCAGTTTAGATAAGCTGTTGGCGTGCTGGCACCGCTGTAAATAGATTCCTCTGTATTATATATAATACGCCCACACTTCTGGGTCATTTAAAGTGTGTGTGCCTGAGAATTGAGCCTCTATTTGATAAACAATAGCATGCAAGTAAAATTAAACCGGCAAAATGAAGCCTCAGCTGTGAGTACTTGTGTGGGAGAAACGTGTGATCCACAAAAAACGCGTGTAGAGGATACAGTAGTTTCCCTTTCATACCTGGGCTGAATGTTTGCGTTATGTCGTTTTTCTAATTGAACAACCAGCTTATATAAAAAATTTTTGGTGCTGGCAAAAATGTGTTTTGGACTTAATAAATATTTGCTACATGAGGAAAAGAAATTTCAAATGACTCCACTTTATCAGGCGAGGATAGCTAAAAGCTGATTGGTTGTTTCATCTATTAAAAGGATTGAAAGGCTGACCTAGAAGACATGAGAGAATGGGGGTTTAGGAGGGGGGCATCTGACAAACATTCTGATTTTTAAGTAGTTCAAGGGTTTGAAAATCTCCCATGCCACCCAAGAGCATTTTTGTTTTTAAACAATGGCCACACTGTATTCATACTGATAGCAAGTAAACCTATGTCTAATCACTTAAACCATTTTCTAAACTTGTTCAGTTCAGTCATTGGAAGTCGGAGCTCATCCTGAGGTTACATATATAGGCATATCAAGCCCTAGATTAGATGGTTTGTCCACTGGCAACACACATATCATATACACACACACAGATCTGCATACTGTGTCTTGACTGCTCCCTAATGAAATAAAATATACGGATATAATATATAAAACATAATGTAATAATTTATTATAAACCATACTAACAAAGGATCTGTCCAGTTGGTATTGCAGTAGAAGAAAACAAAAACCTTAGTTAACAAAGTACTTTGTGAAAATAAAAGTTGGAGGGGGGTTAAAACTCTGGTTTGCCTATACTTTCAAGTCACCCCCTCTTCATCCTACAACAGGGGTGGGCAAAGTCAGTCCTGGAGGGCCGCAGTGGCTGCAGGTTTTTGTTCCAACTCAGTCGCTTCATAAGAAGCCCTTATTGCTCAAGTAACACTTCTGCTTTACTTTAGTTGTCTTGCTCGTTAAGATTTTGAACCCTTATTGCTTATTTTAGTTTTAAACAGCTGTAGTCTTGGTTTTTAATTGCTTCTTTTTAGCAATCAGATGCAAATGACAAAAGAAATTCAGCATTTCTCCATTTGGCTGGTTTCCATGTACACCTGTGTATGTTTATCATGCACTGTTGGGTTCAATTAAATACTTGGAATGAAAATGAAGGGAAAAAAGTGAATGACTGAGAATTACTCATCTGTTTTAGGCTTCAAATGATTTGGATAATATCCTTAGAAAGGAAAAAAAAAAATCTAGGATATGAGAATGACCTGACATGGCAGAGTTAAAGCATTAACGAGCCCTGAAATTAAATAATTGAGAAGGATTTTTTTTTTTAATTAAGCAACTGGTTTGGAACAAAAACTTGCAGCCACTGTGGCCCTCCAGGACTGATTTTGCCCACCTCTGTCCTACAATGTGGTATGGTACATGGTACCGTCCATAACTGTAGGTCCAGTGGTGTTAGTATAGTTATTTCGAGCAGGGCAATTGCAATGGGGCTACATTGTTGTTATTGTACAAGGTTTTATATTTAGCACGCCATCAAAATGAAAGGCATAAAGGTATTATCATTTCCTCAACTCCATAAAGCTTAATTATTTTTGTTAACTTAGATGCTTGCTGTATCTCATTGCTGGTGGTTGTTTTTAAATGGACAAGATTTAATTTCACATTAGGTGATCTAATTTATTTTTGTGCTACTCCCATCAAATTCTAGTTATGTCACTCTGTAGTACAGTCATTTAATGATCTGATGCCATGTCTGTCATAATTGATGCTAAAATGTATTAAACATTCTCATGCCTTGTTCGGTGGTCAGGAGTAGTACCTTGCTAAAGTCTAGTACTTTTTAGAGGTCTCTATGCACATGGCATTAACAGATTACAGTTATTTCAAAATGCTGTTGCCAGGTTCTTTATCTTCTCTCATTAATCCTGCAATAGGATTGGCCACACTGGCACCTGGTGTGTATCATTTCAGGATAATTATCAGCAGTCTGCTTGCCTCCTATAGTATAAGGCTCTGAAGTATCTCTATGCAGTTGGGGCCATCCAAATTAATTTCTCTAGACCAATGCCATCAGCATTGCAGAACTCTCACATGATGTATTAAAGTCCCAACTGGCCCTGAAATCAACCTTAACCATAAAAATGGCATCTAATTCTTGTTTGTGCAAGATTACCTTTTTTCTCACTGTATTCTGTTGTGCTCTTGTGTTTGCCACATTAAGAAAATTTCTACAATCCTTATTTCTTTCTCATCTATATGATGACTGACATTTATGTATATACCTCATACATATGATACAGCCTTACACACACTCTCTCTCTCTCTCTCACATACACACACTCACACCATCCTTTACTTTTTGCTTTTCGGGAATGAAATCCATTTATAAGCCCCATTAATCATAATTCTGGAAACACATTTTTCTCATCCTTCCTTTTATCTTACACAAGCATTAATTATCACATAAAGAACTTCCAGTATACTTCATTTAAAGAAAGATAAATCCTAACAACCATCCCCCCCCACACACTAACTGCTAATGATTGTATCCTCTTAATCACCTTTGCTCCAATTAACATCAAAGATCTGGTTGCCCTAATAATTTGTTCTGAATATGTGCATTTTTCTCTGGTATACTGATAAAATGGTCCAGTTTAATTTTATCAATATATGGATAAAATAAAAAAATCTGACAAACTTTCTTCCCATTCCAGATCTTCATTTATGAAACTCTGGAGCAACTTGCTTCTTCTAAGTTGGCTAATAATCATCTGCCTTGGATCTTTCCAGCTCTGACTCCCACATAATAGGTTTTGGCATGTTATTATAAATATCTATGCTTTTCTTTTTATTATAAATGATATCCTGCTAAATACTGGTATTACGCTTCATTGCAGAATGTGTCAGTTCCATGATTTGCATAATCCCATGCCAGTCCTTAACACCTCTGGTGTACTCTTTCATTCTCAATGGGTGGACCATTGGGATTAAGGATTTGCACCAGCATAGCAAAACAAGAATCATTAGTGTCTCTCTCTATAGGAAGACTTGATTATATTAGATTTTTATATTAGATTAACAGGTAGACGACACAGATAAATCACTGTCAGGAGACAGGTCATTCTATAGCAGGGGTCCCAACTCTGGTCCTGGAGGCCCACAGTGGCTGCAGGCCTTCATTCTAACCCTTTTCTTAAACAGTTCTAAATTAGTGTTTTTTGTTGCTAATTAACTTTTTTTTAAATTAATTTTAATTGACTTGCTCTTGAAGAGAGCAACACATGACCAGCAAACTGTGTCCATCATACACTATTTCAAAATAAGGATAGGTGAAGGTCTCAGAAATGCTGATCTGCTCAGGTCCCCAAAACATTTTATCAGCGCTCTTAGAAAAGAAAAAGTCAACAATTTCAGAAATGTATGCTATTGCACAATGAGACCAACATCAAGCAATATGATTAAAGAACAAGTTTAATTTACAACAACAATCAGTGGCTAATTAAGCAACTGGATTGGGGTTTCAGGTCCTCATTTAGTTAGTCTTCTTTTGGCTCACTCACTTCACGTTTTGTTTCTGTTTGGGTGCCATTTAAGGAAACAAATGAAGCAATTCAGATGAACGATGAAGAAATTCCGGGGAACAAATCTTTAAAAACAAGTCAATTGATATGAAATAAAAAGGACTTTAATTAGCAGCCAAAACTGGTCACCAATTAAGAAAAGGGTTAGAATGAAAACCTGCAGCCACTGTGGTCCTCCAGGACCGGATTTGGAGACCCCTGTTCTATAGTTTAGGCAAAAACTGGACAAAAGGTGCAGATTAAGATTCTATCTAGATCAGACAAATGGAAACAACAAATCAAGCTAAAGCACATGAGCAATTCAAATTCAAATAAACTTTCAGGACCAGAAATAAAGTAAAACAAAATTAACAAACAGGCAAAAATTAAAGAGCAAAATTAAAACAGGAGAAAAGCAACATAAACAAGGCAGGAGTTGAGTACACTTGATTAATGATCAAATTACTAGTTAGTTTGGACATTCCATATAAATATCCCTTATTAAAGTGTAAAAATATTTCAGGTAATTGTGGTAATTGTTCACTAGCGAAAGAAATGGTTAAGGAAGTGGTTAGCCATGGATGTATGACATTGTTGACCACAATACCATTCATAATTGCCTGAAAAAAACATACAAGAATGTCTGCTACTGCTGGATTTGTCCCTAGTATTTCAGTCGCTTGCAGCCAGTCTTCTTTGGAGGTTATCCAAAACTGCAGTACACAGCATATCTTCTATAGTTTTTATGGTTCAATTTTTTTTTTTTTTTAATAATACTTACATTCTGGGTTGCTTGATCCTCAATTAAGATGTAATATTCAGAAATGATTTGAGCTCCAAAATTCAATAGAAGAATTTTGGTTCTTTATCTCAATTCTGCACCCTGCTAACTTAAGTAGTCTTTCTGTGTGATCTGCATCTGGACTAAACTTGACAGTACCATGAACTTTGACTTTCATACCTCAGTTGTAGTCAAACTCTCATTAGAACCTATCATCACAGTTTGTGCTTATATCAGCATATCTAATAGTAATTTGTCAGTCCTTCCTCTTACATCTTGGTGTGATTACTGCAGTTTCCTTTTCACTGGTCTTCATGCACTACCTGAAACAGAAAACCTGACAACAGTGCCAATGAGAGCTTTTGAGACAAACTAAAGTTAACAACCATATAAACAGATGATGGGGCTACACTGTTAACCAATATATCTTTAAAGAATCGTTTCCCTCACAAAACATAGTCAATGTAAATGTCACCAATTTTAATCTTTAAACAAAAAAGATATTCATTGACAAAAACTTAACTATAGCCAAACATTATTTTTTAGTAAAGGGCATTGTTAGCCATTTATCCTTAAAAAACGCTATTAT
>JANRMT010062796.1:31807221-31824970 GCA_026402145.1 Polypterus bichir lapradei | reverse complement strand
CTTCTTTTGTTTTGTTCACAGCCCCACTTCAAACTGAGCATATGAGTATCTTAACCAACAGAACTAAAGAAGACATTCTGTATCTCAAACAACTATTGTTATTTATACTCCCTTATAAGTAAACTGTATCACAACAAGCCATGTACAATTCTCATGGAAAAACAAACAAAAATTATGGGAACCTATGTGATTGGTTTGTTATTGCATTTCAAATACAGTAAAAGCATATAGTATTTATTTCAAATACAGATCTGTCTCACAGATCCAGCATTATGGGTTTGAATTCAATTCCTGCACTATAATAAGTATGGCTATCCTATGTCAGACTTGGCCTTCCTTTGGGCATACTGGGTTTTATTCCATGTCTCCCAATAGTAGGCTAGTTAGGTAAATGGTTTGGTTCCCTACCAGGAATGAGAATGTTATGTTAAATATTTTTATCACACCTCTCACTGAACTACATGTGAGAATAAGTCAAACTATACATGTTGTGTGTATACTAGTTACATTACCTGCAGGTAATAAAATACATTTTAAAATATTTGATATCTCATGTCCTATGTGTGCCATTAGTGTTTGTCCTACACCTTTTCTTGGTATCCTTGTGGATATCAACCTTTCTTGCTCAGTGTTTCCTGTCCCAGTTGTGGTCCTGTAAAGCCTGCTTCTCAGGCCCTCATTTTGAGACACCTTGCTCACCTCCAGTCTGCTTTTTGACTACCATTACTGGTGGATAGGCCCCCATTATCCACTGCTAAAAGCATAATTTGTATTTTTACTATTGATTCCCATAGTTGAAGGTGATATGGGTTGCACCTCGTTAGTATTTAGTGACCCAAAATTGTTCAGTTAGCTAGCTAGCTAATCAATGTATAATATATATGAGATACAAACATACACATGGTTTAGAAACCCCTTAGCCCATTTAGAATGGCATGGAGCCAGAGCTTAACGAAACCTCAATGAGAAACCAGACGTGGACATGGCATTCGTCCATCTCTTTTCACTCTCATACCGGAACAATTTAGCGTTTCCACCAGCATAACATGTTTGGGATACATTTTATTATTTGGTTCTATTAGCAACAGTGTATATTTTCTATGATAATTTCGATTATACATGCACCAAGTCGCATTTTGTAATGCGCAGAGCCTTTTCCTTCTCGTGTCTTGTCTATACAGGCAGGTACTTGCAAAACCAATTTCCGATGCTCTCCGAAGCTTTTCGGTCCCTGCTCAACTAGCTTCAAATCACGGAAATCCGAGGCTCCGAGGTTTGCCGAATGGGTCAAACTCTCCGCTCTTTGCTGTGATAGGTCCCTGTGAACGCCGAACCGTTCCGACTGTAGGCGAAGTGCGTCGTGCTCGGACTGTGCTTTGCAGAGACAGGTAACGTCTTTCAGTCGAGTGCATTCGATTCCTGCCGTAGTGATTCGGGAACCAAGTCACTTGTACACACACACACACACACACACACCCCCTCCTCGCACGCGTCATCGGCGGCGGCCATGTTCGGAGTGGCTGTTCCGGGATTGACAGTTTCATACTCGGGGAGAGCACTGGCGCTTGCTGGAGACGCCGAGCAAGTTAGAATCATCAAGCTGTCGGGAAGGAATACAGGGAATCACCATCAACAGGCTGCTGCGTAGGAACGCGTACGCTCTATTCTTCTGGTTAAGAGGGGAGAACACTTCTGTTGCCGTGGTGTCGTATTAAATCACAGAGAAGGTGCGTTTTGGGCTTTTTCTACAGAGGTCGAGTTCCGCTTGGCCTGGCCCAGCCCCGAATCCCCGAGCTCGATTTGAATTCCTGTGCCGGAGAACTAACTCCGCCTCCTTCCCGAATCAACCAGCACCACCACCACCACCACCTATATTTTTGGAATAACTTCCTCGTGGGGAAGTATAAGCTTCTTCAAATGTAACGGCATACTTTTTTACTTTTGTTTTTTTTTGTTTGTTTTTATTTAATTTTATTTTTATACCTAGATTTGTCTGAACGGTTGAAAACTTTCTGTACATAAATATATATATTTTGGTGGAAGGCTCGGTTTTATTTTTGTTACAGTAAAATTTTTATCTTCAATGCGAGGCGCAACCTGTTGATTTTTATGTATTTTTGCTGTACGTTCAGCAGATTTTAAATCCTTTTTTGAAACCTCAAAATGTCTACCAGAACGCCATTACCTACAGTGAATGAAAAAGTCTCCGATCAGGTAAGTCTCCTTTTCCTTTTTCAGTGCTGTTCTTTTGAGACATTTATGTCACTGAGGTCCCACTGTTTTACGCTCTCTTTACTGACCCCTTCCCTTATAACCAGTATTTATTTTTCAACTAACCTTCCGTGAGGGTTTATTTTCCTCGATGCTACTGTTCATTCAACTTCCAGGTTGCTCCTTTAATTGGGCTCAAATTGTCGCCGTGACTGGCCTATTGGTTAGTTAAGCTGCAGTAAATGATGTGTGTACTTCATCGGTCAAGTACAGTATAGAAAAACGGCTGACAGAGCTAAAAGCGAAAGTGTCCCATTACAGGTTGTATTTCTTTGGATGCCAGTTTCCTTGCAGATCCAACTTTATGGTTTTCAATCGATGGTAGGATTTTGTAAACGCAGCCGTTCTTGTTCGTGTGTGTTTGTGATGATGTTGGAAGATGCACATCTACGTGTTACTTGCGCAGGCTTGCGAATGGCCGCAGTGTTAACTGCAGTGATAAGCTCGATTGTGCCCCTTGCTGTGTTTGTCCTTAAAAAGGTTCCTGGCGTTTTTTGTCAGTCGTCTGCACTTGTTCTACCAGTGCTTTATTAGTAAGGCTTAAACCAGACGCCTCTTAAACTCTCCATTTCTGCCTGATTACGACATTAAGTGATTTATTGATAGTGTCAAGGTATTTGACATACTGCTGCACTGGAATAGTTGCTGTGTAGCAGTTGTTTATACATGCATATTATTCTTTTTCAGCAGAACGTCTACTGTAGTGTAATGTTGTTAACAGGTCTATTTTGCTAATATTCTTGTTAAATACATGGTGAGGAAAAAAATGAATAAATCATTCACATTTAAACATGATTAGTGGTGGTCCAGTCAGTTCCTATTGCACACTACCATCTTGGCCTAAGGGTGATTGGAAGTGCTTTTTGTTATGTTTATAATGTTTATTCTCTCTGTTCACTGTAGTCAAATACTGAGAAGCTTTAAAAAAAGCAAACCTCTAGATACACACAAGCGAGTGTGTGTGATTGTAGCAGCTGTGTTGCTGTCACAACTTTGCTCAGTGTATATTGCCTGTTAACAAAGCCTTTTTGTTTTTATGAACTGTTTTGTGGATGAATGTACCCTATGGTTATTGGTGCTACATCCAGGATGTTTTCCTCCTTTACGCCTGATGTTGCTAAGACAGGTTCTGCCTCCCATGTCCCAAAAATGAATTAAGTGGTTAAGGTGATGACATTTATTTATACCAGATTATGCAATATTAAGCAATTTTGTGTAAAGTTATGCTTTACTTTTGGATGAATGGATTATGTGTTTATGTTATCAGAGGATGAAGTTGACATTAGTGGACAACAGGCACATTTATAGCAGTGGTTCTATTACTCAGGTGGAGCTGTTATATAGTTCTCGAAAAGAAACCACATGCACATAAGAAAGGGATGGAGATCACATATTGATAATTTAAAATTACTATATGTGAGTGCGTGAGTGAATGTGGGTGTGTCTGTGTGAGTAAGCTTGCTGTGAACCTTGCCCAGGGTTGGTTTATGCCTTGCAGCCAATGCTGCCAAGATAAACGTCTATTGACTTGTGACCCTGTATTATATAGAGTGTATTTGAAAATAAATGTGCAAATGTTAAACAAATGAAAAGGGTTTTTGTGTGGTGGAAAATTCTGTTTTGTAGCTGTTACTGTATAATTAAGTTAGGAAAATTTAATATCTGATTCAAAATAAAATCAGTTATTTCATTTTCAGAATATTAACTATAGAAGAGATAAGTGGATGGATGTTGATGTCTTATCTGGATGCAAACATGGCCTTAGAATTGTATTATTTCTTTCATGTAAAGCTGTTTTCACTTAATTTGACTTCCTCTTCAAATTGTTCATGGAAGCTTGACATCATAGGTCCTGCTTGGCTATGTGCAGTATTCATAATAAAGTAATCAGATTATGAGCAGCAGGTGGAAGCTGTGTTTTGTATGTAAGAGTTTTAGATCAATAATATGGTTAAAAGAGGATTGCATTTAAGGATCTTGCTGGCTTGTAGTTACTTTTGGAAGTGGTTAAAAGATCAGTCTGCCTTTTGTACTTATTTGAAAGTACTTTCCAAAGCAGTTGACATTGCACTGCATAATGAAACAATCGTTGTATATGTATAATACCAGAAAAAAATGAGTGATCGTTATTGCATTGCATCCTTTTTTTCGGACCTTGACACTTTTGATATGTTGTTGTATTGACTTTCAAGTACAGATTATACTCTTTTATGTGCATTTTCTGTGCTATTAACTCCTTTAGATTTTTTTTTATTTTAAACACTTTTTGTGATCATAACTGTTATAGGCAAAATGTTGTTAATACATAATTGATGATCAACAAAGTGCAGTAGACCCCCGTGAAGTTGTGGTTCAGGGTTCGCAGACTCAGTCGTTCGTGGATTTTTCCTTAGAACCTAACTAATAATTGTTAGCAAAAAGTGCAATGGGATGATAAAAGTAACCAATCTGAGAGCATTATTCATTTCTCCTTGCTGCTGATTGATTGCTGCCCTGTGACGCGACTCCAGCTGAGTGTCCTCGTCTTTTCCATTTTGTCATTGTATTCATTTTGTTATTCTTAAACGCACACAATGTCACTGAATCGCGCTGCACATTCTAAGGCTTCTGGCACTGTGCCTAAGCTCCAGAAGAAGTTTAAAACACTCTAGGAGAAGGTTGAACTACTGGATTTGCTCCGGGAACTAAAAAGTTATGCTGCAGTAGTGTGCCACTATGGCATTAATGAAAGCACCGCACGCTACATAAAGAAGAACGAAGCAGCGATGTGGAGTACCGTTTCTGTGATAGTGCCAAAAACGTAACGACTGTAAGGAATACAAATATCGTCAGGATGGAATCTGCCTTGGCATTGTGGATCACCAACTGCAAACTATGATACTTAGTGTGATGAGAAAGTCGCAAAATCAATAGAATGTTCATGCAAATTCTAGAAAAAATCCTGATCTAAATCCGTTAAGTAGTTCTCTTGTGAAAAGCAGACAGACATACAAATGGGTCTAAAAAACTATGTGAAATTTTGCGCTTAAACCATGAAATTTTTAAAAATCGTTTCTTAGCGAGCACCTATGGGCCAAGGGTAACCTACATTCCAAATTTCAAGTCCTCATGGTTCGGGAGATTTCATGATGAGTGAGTCAGTGGTATTTGGCTTTTTTATATATAATATACAGGGATATATATATAGATATATATATATATAGATATAGATATAGATATATATATATATATAGATATAGATAGATATAGATAGAAAGAGATATAGATAGGAGGAATGTCAAGAATTGGTTGGAAAAAAACCTGCATCCAGTGCGTCTTTCCATGTGTTGCATAGCTAGCTATTATGTATATGATTGTCCACTTCAGTTGTTGTGTTTGTTTGGGGGAAACTACAATTGAGTTCATAGCCAGAGTAATCTAGGATTATTAAGATGATTTCATGGTTTGTTTAATGAGTTTATAACTGATGAATATTGGTTCAAGTTTTGCTGTTAGTAGTCTTGGGATTGCCTATGGATCTGTGCAAACTTGTAGAGGAAGAAGTGGCCTTGGAAAATGACTAAATTAATCTGTTTGACTAAAAGTTAATATTTATAGTTTATTTCCTCCCAACTGTCTTGGATAAACAAGGTTGCAAAAACTAAGGTTTCTAAGTAAAACATGCTTACTTTATGTGGTAGAATTCTTTGCACATCAGAATATACTTGGATTGTAAGAAGAATTAACAAAGAGTTTAAATTATTTTCTGTTTCCTGTATTTTTATATTTCTGATAGTCTGCTGTATGTATGAATGTTTGTTTTAGTTTAAAATAAAACTGAAATACTTTAATTCAACCAAATATTATTTAGGAAAAAAAATATATACAGTATATATAATATATTTTATATATATATATATATATATATATATATATATATATATATATAATATATATATAATCACTTAGATTATTTATAACTAGCAGCATGGGAGGTTTTAATTAAAAAGCCATTCCCACCATTAAAAGGTCTTAAAATATCTTCTATGAAAGTTGTTTTTGTTGTTGTTAAATTAACTTTGTTTTTATATCTTTTTCTCTTGGCTGAATTAAAAAAAGTCTTTCTTTATTGGTTGTTGGATGATGATAGTTCATGGAGAAGTACGTTTGTTCTTACAAAATTGATTACATTGATGCCGTGTTTTTCCATGGGTAACTAACATATCCGTTTTTTTGTTTGTTTCTTTTCCTCTAGTCATCCATTCATGTTTTGATCCTCTTTTCTTCATTATACAGTTTTGTGGATGCAGAATGTATTCCTACAGTATTAGTATAAATCAGGAATTGTTTTTGAACTGATTGCTAGTTTATTGAAAGCAGAAGTACTCGCATGCAACCGTACACGCAATTTTACAATTATCTTAGAGTTGCCAGTTAGTTTAAATTACATATCATTGGAATATGGGAGAAAGATGGTACATTAAGACCTGACAGATAGTGTAGTCTCCACACATTGATTTAACCATTTCTTGGAAAAAAAATGTTTAATGTAGCTAGGGTTAAACTACCTGTAAAAAGATTCTGGTAAAACAAGGTGAACCCAATATGGTGTTATCTACAGTCTTCTAACTAGTTTTCAAAATTGTACTGAAATTTGTAAATCGTTGACAGCAGTCAGTAATATACCAGTTTTACTTCCAACATCATTTGGACTGCAATGAGTCATACACACTTTCGATCTATTCAGGAACAACCCCCCTCCATGACATTCACAGTTTTCTACAGTGAGAGCTACAATATAAAGTAGGCAAAAATTCCAGCAAACCATGCTCAAAGTTAATTTAAGATAACTGTGCACCTATTTTACCTGATGTACATTTAATAAGGGTATACTTTGTTAAATGATATCTTTCATATCCTTAGTATGTGATCTAGAAATATTCCTTTTATTTTTGTTAATTATGCTTAAATGAGTACATTAGTTATTTTGGAAATTTGTAGGAAAATGTTAATTTGTCACTGGTTCACTTTTTATTGGCAACAGTTATTACAATTTTTCCAACTGCCCAACATCATCTCAGTGTTTTCTGGTAATTAGCCTAATGTTATTTGGCAAAATACATATCTCAGGTTTTTATGAGATCTGTATTTTTTATGTTAAGTGGATGTTGGTGACGTTTAATACACTGTTCAAAGCTAGTGCTTTAGCAAGAATTACTGGAAGAAGAAAACTGAGACAACCACGTGCTGTGGTGGTTTTAGCTGTAATGTGTATTAAATAGTGGTAGAAGTTAGAATAATGCCATTGTTCCTCTTGCATGTCTTAAAAGTGTATAAAGGTGGTGGTCGACAGAAGTGGTTTCTGGCTGTAGGAAATTCTTCTTCAGCACCCCCAGGATTTTTGAAACAACCAGCTGTCCTGTGTGAACCTGGATAGTAGACATTAACGAGCAGAGAGAGTGTAAAGGCAGTAGGAAAAATGCTAATTCAGGGACAGCAAATCAGTATAGTAATCTAAAGTGACAATGATGACATAAGCCTATAATGATTGCTATACTTAACTCAGGAACTAAAATGAGAAATTTAAAGAAAAAATAATTTTGTTTTAAGCCAGCATTTTTTCTTTATAAACCTTTACTTTATGGACTATTTGAAATTGAAAAGGATTTACAACTGTTTTTCTGTATTTGCTAGCCTTTTCCATTAGATGCCAGCAGGACATACTTTTTGTGTCCTTTCTTTAATATTCCACATGTGACACAGTTGTTTACTATGTTGGATTTTATGATTTTGCACTTTATTTTCAGGTTACAATATTGCCAGTGTCAAATTGTGTTCATTTATCATGGCTATGAATAAACTCCTTAAAGGTTTAATTTTCATGTTTAGCTTTTTATTTATCGTGATATCTAAAATCTAAATTGTAACAGCATATACCGAAGTTTATTAAATCCTTTGTATAAAGTATTTTGTGGATTTGCTGGATTTTTTCTTGTTTTGTTCCTTAAATTTGTGCTTATAATACTTTCCAGGTGTTTGTATATCAGTTGTATAAAAGGTCAAAGGTTGCAATGAATCTGGAAAAAATATTAAGATTTAGAATAATCAGATTTAAAAATATAAAATTATACTCAAGATGTCTAAAATGCAGGGTTATATAGTAGGCTCAGCAGACTTCTATTAAAAATGTTTGGGTTTGGCTGTATAATTATGCAAAGTACCATTAAGAGGATTATGGTTAAATGGGAAAGCATGCCGCCCAGGAGTAATTCAAGTGGTTCTGCAGAGCAACTGCTAATTATTTGTGTTTAATATAGACTAGAGTTATGAGTAGGGAGGAACTGGTTGTCATTAGTAACACTTTTTTAATTCATTCTGTCACATTCTAGCTTGTGTGGGTCTTCGCACCAACTTGTCTGTTGAGTTTTTCATATAAAGGTTGATAGCGGTACATTATCTAATACAGCTGAGAACCTCTACATTTGGAATACCATAGGTAACTGAATATTTTACTGTGGACACTTAACACTTTTTGTGGGAGATGCATGTTTTTTTTATCACTGTTGTACTATCACTTGCCCCCTTTTTTGTCTCAGAGAAATTAGCCATGAGTAAAGTTTAATTATGATAGTTTAACTTAAGTAATTTTTAATCCTCTCTCTGCCAAAACTGGCTATCTGCATACGCTTATTTAGTCATTAGGAAAATCTAAGCAATAATTTAATTCATAAAAGACAAAGTTCTAGATAAGGAAATGTGCTTCATTAGCCAAAAACCTATAAGTATTTACCTGTCCATTAGTATATGTTACAGAATGATTTTTTTTTATGTGGAGTTGCGGCAAAATGTACTAAGAAATTGGAATGAGTGCTCATTGTTTAGTGACATGGATTTTTTGGTTGACTGAAGAAAAACCTTTTCACTTTAAGATTTCTTAAAAGACACTTTAAAAGCAATGTATTGCACACAGAGCTATTGTGGAACAGTATTTAGTGTTGTCTCATTCCTTCAGTTATAGGGATATGGGTCCAGTTCTCAACACAGTGAGTTTTGTGTGAAATTTGCATGCTGTCTGAACGTTTGTTTTTTCTCCATGTTCTCGTGTAATTTTGTATGACCAACAAAAAAGATTAAGCTGCCATGGCATGTGAGAATGTAGCAGAATGAGTGAGTGTACTCTTTGACATGTATAGATGCTGGAATAGACTCTAGCTTATTAGGAAAAACTAGTGTGAAAACCTGGATTCAAGAATTGGTTGGATGTGACTTTAGCAAATACATCTTGCAATTTCCTTAAGTAAACAGAATTTTGAAATACTTACTAACCTTTGTTTGCTATGACCATAAAATTGCCCTGTGCAAGTTTAATTAATTGGTGGCAAAGTTGATCATTCAGCAAAAAATAAAATATTCAGATAATTAAAAGGAAATGGATAGAGAAGAGACCATAATTGTACGCGTACATGAAGTACAAAGTATCAAGCACTAACCAAAGAAATGCGCACAATTGTTCAATGCACGATTTTAACTAATTATTAATGCATAGCAAAAAAAAAAAAGAGTAAACAGTAGAATGTTTTGATGATATCTATCATGAGTGGTCACATTTGCTTAAGAAAATTCTAGTGGCACTTCCTAGCTACCATTTTCCCAAATACCTGCTTTTGCAATCATCCAGGTACTGTGAAGTGGTTATTTCCTTAAAAGGTTTTTGTCACTGGTTTTTATAATTTACAATTGCATTGCTAAGGATAATTAATTTCAAAATCTGATTTTGTATTTGTTTTTTTTAGCTGTATATGTGCAGAAATTGATTTTTTTTATTGTACCTTAATTGAAGTACTGCTGAAACAGCATGGTTAGGTTCCTTTTCCACTTGTTGAACAGATTTGTTCACACACTTGTCATAGTTTTTTTTTTTTTCATTTTTTCACAATAGATGCTTTTAATCATTATTTCTTTAACAGAATGCTTTTGCTGGCTCAGGATGGCAGTTGATAGCCTCATTAATTCTATTATCTGTTCTCTAAATGATTTTTATCCTGATATTTTTTTCTTTATTTTCTTATATTCTGTGTGGAGATCAAGTGTGAACATCTTTCATGTCGTTCCAAAGTTTAGAATTAGATTAAAAACTTATTTCATTATAGATCCCTACTCTGAAGGGAGTTTATTATTTCAGACAGGGTATGGAATACATATTTGCTGTGTGTCTTGCCACCTTCCTTTAATGGGAAGTACATGGGTGGATGACTTTGTAAGGGTTCATATTTTTCTGTGCTCTGTTTTTGAACAACGTTCCTTGAAGAACTGAGTCTAGAGTTGTATACAGCATAGTTAAGCGGATTATTGCCACATCATCAGAAACAAACAGATCTTCTTTGAAACATATGGTAGGCAGACAGCTTTTGTTAACTGTAGGAATTTGGAGGTTTGGTGTTGTTTGTTAGGGTGTTTATTTGGTGCTTACAAAGGTTGGCTCCTTTTGATGATTCCTGGTAAACTATGATATATTTGTTGTAAAAGATGTACTCTCTATTATAGTTGTGCCATTTTCAGATAATTTTATATATTTTTCCTTTTAGATGTTAATGTAATATAAAATGATTATATGTCCTTTCCATAGCTACTATTTATCCTGAGTTCTTTCAAATAAAAAAATTATTTTGCCCTTAGTCAACATTGGGGTTCTCAGCCCTTTTTTCTTGACATAGCACCTTCTGAAATCAAACTGTTTTTAAAAATCAATATTTGTTATATTTTAAATTGAAATTGACATTTTATTCCTCAACCCTGAAATAGTTTGTTTGGTGATTTTAACAAGCTGCAAAAGATATTTTCGTTTGTCTTTTGGTTCTTCTCCTATATGGCTAAAGTGTTTTTTGATTATTATAATTTTTAACCTCACAGCGTCGCTCAACTAGAGCCTCGCATGACCCTGTTTCTGGGGAGGAGGCACCACTGTTGTATATGAGGTGTAGGATCATTGACACTGTTTTCGGCCCCTTCTGATATTTTATTTCTTTTGAAAGAATGAACAGAAGCTAACAATAAATTTTAAAGGATAAAACTAGAAGCAAGCCTTGTACTTTGTGAGTACTAAAAAAATGAACATATGCACGGTAGGCTGCAACACGAAACTGACAACACAGCTTAATGCAACATGATTGACACTATTGCTGTAACAATTAATCTGTGAAGCGTGCCTTTGGTAGAAGAACCGATAAAAGGAAGGGGAGGATGAAGGTAACCGGGCATTGATGACTGTGCCCTTAATGGTAACTTTCTGTCTAGATAATTATTAATGGACATTAAAATTAAAGGATAGCTATGGTTATTTTGCTAATAATTGTTAAAATTATTCTTTGTTAACCTTTTTGTAGTCCTCTTCATTGGTTTTGGCAATTTCTAACCAAACAAATTTACCCAAGTCAAAAATGCTGAGCATATTTGACATTTGTAAATTTTGGGCACATTCTAGAAACTGAACTAAAATCTATAGTAAAATATTTGGACTATAACGTAATTACACTCAAATGTAGTCATTCTGGTCATTATAGTAACCGGTGGAAATAATATTAATGAGGTTGGGAGTATGTGTTGCTGGTAAACCTAAAATGTTGATATTAAACTGTTTATTTTTAAGGCATCAAAAAGTAACTTTTTTTTTTTTGAAAACCTAAAAAGAAAAATTGATAATACCCTTCATAATACTATGTAAAACAAATAACATTTCCTTGAATTTTCTGTTGCTTATTTTTAAGTTGTTTTTGGATTTATAACAAAACTCTTTAATATACTTCTGTTTGAATATGTACAAACTTGAGATTAGTCTATGGTAAGGTCTTTTTCAAAGTATAGAAGGAGGTGGAGGAGGTCAGAATGTCTTTCTTTACGATAGGTCTTAGTTAGTTAGTTAGCTAGTTTTGATTTCACCAGTTTTAGCATTAAAAATAAGTCCTCAACTGAGGATGTTTTGACAGGTAATGTGGCATCAATTTTGAGTAAATATCTCAAACCGGATAAGACTATTTTAGCCTAAGTCAGGTTTGAGAAAAAGGACAATAAATGATTTTAAGATTTTCTGAAAGAGGCTGGAGTTATTTCAGTAGAACAAGCAATGTGAACCCACCTTACGTAGATTTGTACCTGATGCGCAATGTGATCTGCAATTGCTGCATTGTTTTTTATTGAATTTATTGAATCTGGGATCCAAGCCACTGATAGGTGCAAATCAGAACCCCACTTGACTGAGAAATCGGTGGGTTTAATTTAGTTGTTTAGATGCCTCCTTTTTATTTTTGTGTTGCACCTTTCATCATTGTGAAGACAACATTCCCAACTGACTGCAGGGGACATCAAAGTCAGTCCTCGGAATCTCTGCTGGCTTATTGAGCAGGCCAAAGATTGTGGCGAATGTTGTTCACCTCAATTAATGAAATCTGTTCTTGCTATCAAAGTAGAAAACAGAAGCTACAGGTCATAAACTCCCTGAAATTTAATACACAATCTGTTGTTCACTTGGTGCTTGTTCTACTTTTGGCGTTTTTCACTACTTTTAGAAGAAGTATGAGACTGTCATAAAACAACTGCTTCTGTTTCTCTAAATACATGTCGTAAAATACTTGATAATAGTATGAGGTGTATTTGCCAAAAATAAGTTATTAAATATTAACTTTTACATTAGAAACATCTGAATAATTAATACAAATGATGTTTTAAAACTTATGCACGTTGTACCTGTATAGTCCAATCAAATTCAGACCAATTGGTCAGAAACCATTTCAATCTAGCACATTGCCTGGCCCCTATCCTTTCTTTTCTGTAGATGATGGTAGTAGTTAAGTTGCAAAAAATAAAATCATGACCTGTGTAAGGATTTTCATTTTTTATTTATTTTTTTCATATGACATTTTTTATTCATATGACATCCATATCTCAAACCATATATTTTTTTGTTTTCGTATCACAGAAGGAAGGTGATGCAAAAAAACATACTTAAGGTTGTTTGGTATAATCTTGCTTTTTCTCCTCTTATGGATTTAACCACAGAGTAATTGGATTACAATTCTCATAAAGAATGCTCAAATTCATACTCTTTTCTTCAGGTGCCTGTGGAACTAAAGCTCAGTATAGCTGTGCACATCTCTTGTTAAATATTTTGTAATAATTTGTTCCTTTCACTAGTCTCATGAAGACTGTTTTTAGATTGAGGTTTGTCAAGATACTGTCATATTAATTTTTTTAACTGTTCCTTAACCTATAAAAATTAGTTAAGTGTAGTCACTGGGTTTTTTAAGGTCAGGGAATCTCTTGGTAAAGTTAATTTCTTCTCCCCATTTGATTTTACCAGGGTAAATGTAATTTGCATTCTCCTGCGATGCTATTTTTTTTTCATTATGGGCTCTGCTATTCTGAGATAATTTTGTTGGAGGAAATGTTAAAGTGGTTTGTTTTACCTTCCTTATGGGATGCTAGAAATATATGAAAAGAGCAATTCATTTTATGAACCCTTTCTTTGTTTTGTGTTCCAGTTGTGGATTTCAAAAATTACTTAGACATGCTTACAGCAGTAAACCAAATAATGTAATTTAAATATAACAGAATGACAGTACAAGATGGGATATATGCAAGTATATATAGATATATAACCATATATAGGTTAGACAATGGGTAGTAACAATGTTTTAAACATAAAATTCCAATAGCTTAGTCAAACTTTATTCCTATGTATATAAAAAGGCAGAGAAGTTATGAATTCTGATCTTATAGTTTATATGGTCAAGATTCAGTTCTTTAGCTAGATGTTAAGTTTCTAGTCCTTGCATCATGAAGGTGGTGGCGATTTGTTTACAGCTAGTCTTGCCTTGGTTTACCCCCACACAAAATTTCTGTGTGTGCGAGAATGTTGCTCTGAGCTTTCATACTGGATTTAGGAAGAAACTTTTCTCACGTTTTATTCTTCACAAAGGTTATTACTTTTCAGTTACAGTGATACAATTAGATGGCTTTTTCCTATCAGTGTTGCCCATCACTTAGTATGGTACTTTGTCCCTGAGCAAGCATTTAGATGGTGCCTCACAGGGACATCTCTGGGGTTTCACTTAGTGATTATTTTATCAGATAAGGTTCCTCAACTGCATTCCAAGGGGGCCAGGTTAAGAGGAATGAGGTTCTTTAGCTGACATTAAGAGCCAATGACTTGTGTTCCAGGTATAGCAAAATGAATAATGCTAGTCTGTACTGTTGCTAGCCTTGATGACCAGGAGTGTACATACAGTAGCTTGATGTTATTGTTATTACCTTGGCAGCATAAAGCTTGGTGCCTTACAAATACTCGTCATCTTAACATCTGGATTCAAGAACAAAAACCCTTTACTGTCTTTTTTATTGTTATTGTTTGAGTTAGTGTTTTATGACACCTATTTCTGGCATCTAACTTTGAATTGTGTCTTGCGTTTTTTTGGCTATGATTACAAGTACCCAGTTTGGCTACATTTCTTGGTCTTTGTTTGTTTAATATTAGTCTTCCAAGTTGTAGCCCCTAGTTAAATTCTGATCTGTCCACAACATCATCTGACTGTTCTCTCTCAAAGCTTTGCTATTTGCAAGCAGTACAAATTTAATTTATTAGATGTTATATAATATTCCAATATCTAGTTCTCTCATGATTTCTAGTATTCTGTTGCTGATTTCTTGAGACTGTCCAAAAGCAGCAAAGTGATAAATTCAATTTTTTTTGTAGCAGTGGTCTAGAAACGTTTTAATTGCATGTTTTCATTATTTCAGTATGATTGTCTAATTTGTTGTAAATTTATTATCCTTTGTTTCTTTGCTTTTGATTTGTGACATTTGATGACATTTATGGCTAAATTTTTTTTTTTTTTGAAAACTACACCTCGAAGTTATTAACGAGCATTGATGGTAATAAGTAATATTTTTACATTTTAATGTAGTTTTTTTCCCCTCACTTTTTACCTACTGTTCAACTTAGCTATTACAGGGAAAACATTTCTGAATTAATGTTATAAACTAAAATGTTTTAAAATATTATCAAATCACTAAAAGAGATGACTTGAATATTATGTGCTCAAGTCACATACTTGAGTAAAGAACATTTAGTACAGTTATAGCCAGCTCTTGTTAACAAGTATTGTAAAAGATCATCATTTTCATCAGGTTAATTCAGTATATACACAATAGTATTACTGTTTTTTGGAAATGTTTTTTGTAAGTAAATAAAAGTTTAAAATGAATAATCCAAAAAGAAAAAAAGTCAAAAGTTTAAAATATACTGTACTTCTAAATTTAAACAGCTTTCTAATGTTAAAAATAAACTGTACAGTAAAATAAAATGCATAAGCTTTATCTGATTAAGTGCCTGTCCCAGTAGTCTTATTTTATTCGCAGAATATAATGTATTTGGAAAGGAAAAAAAATCTAATTTGGAGTTTGATTGCATTCCACTATGCTTTTATATTGGTTAATGCTCTTAAAACCATTTAAGGCAATAATGCGGCATTATTAAATTATTCCAATGCAGAAGATCTTATGAAAGAGCCGTTAACTTCAGAAAAAAATGTATTTAGTGATTTAGCATTTGGTAAAGTACATGGTAATCTCTATTAGTGTTTAGCATTTCAAGTGAGAGTGTACTGTTTTTGTGAGCTGAGGGAATGTATTACAGTGACATATCTTTCAGGGAGGGTCTGTGAAGTTTCGAGATGATGGTACATTTCGCCCTTTATCTTTATAATGTGCAGGAAAAGACATGTTCTGTTGCACAAGGCAAGTCTGATCTGGAATAGTTTTGACCACCTTAAACAGGAAGACCATGATTAAGGTTGAAGATTTCATAAGTAGCTGTGTGACAGATGTTTGCAGTGTTTATTTGGTTTGATATTTGTATTTTTCATTTTTTTTAATTTAAACTGAGTTGCTGCCATTCATAAAACTGTTTGGTTTCCTTTTGCTCTTTTTAAGTTGCGGTATTTTGTGCAACTAGTCAAAATAAATACACTGAGTATGAAAGATGCATGGATGAAATTTTCATTTGAGTAATGTATAGGTTTAGGAAGAACAGGTGGGCAAGCTTTTAACAATCTCTTGATTGTTTAGTTTGCATGCCATTATTTCTTAACCAATGTTTCGCTTTTTTTGGAACTTTGTAATGAGTGTTTTAGGAATGCACAATTTTTGTTAATTTGTTTTTTTCATGTTTCTTTCAAGTTGACACTTTTTTTTTTTTTTTTTTTTTTCTTGTGTTTGGGGAAAATATTTGAGCATCTTTTTTCCATCCGTATATACTGTATATGAGCAGTTTTGAAACTTTTTGCTGGAATACAATCATTGTAATGATAACCTGGCACTGCCTCTTTATTCTCTTGTAGTGGCATCAGAATCAGATGTTATGCATACTGGTATTTTTGTGAATGCACGCTTATCGTATGCAGTCCAACATGTGTAAAAGAGGAAACCAATTGATAGTAAACATTTTTATTTGTGGGTATGTCTTTTTAAAATTTTGAGTTATTTGTATGGAAATCGATTTAAAGGCGTTTTGTTTTTGAATGTCATTTTTAGAATCTTTCTATGCTGTAATTTGGAGCAGTATATTTAGTGTATTTTCTATTATTGTTTTTAAATGCAGCCAGTAATGCAGTAATCAAGACATGAAAACAAGTCTTTTAAGTTGTTTCCATTTCAAAGTGCCAGAGCCCCTGGAAGCATAACCAGCTTTACAGATGTATTCCAATGGTAAAACAAAAATATACATTTTTGGTAATGTCTATTCTGGAGAATACTAATTCATATTTATTGTCCTTTTATAATGACCAGTGTGATTGGAGCTGTTATATAAATGAAAACAATGTGTGTTAGAAGCAAAGGAAAACTAGAATAAACAGGAAATAAAATTTTAAAGCCAATAGATCTTAGATTGGAACCATTCCTCAGTAAACTGTATATTTGTGCAGTAGAACGTTTAGGATTGCGACTTCTCATGTAAATTACTGAATAAATGAAAGCTTAGCCAGAGAACAAGGAGTGCTGTAAAGTTAAAGGTGTATCCTTAGATATGAGGAAGTAAGCCCAGCCCTAAGGGTAAAAATGAATCGTACAAACACAGAAACAGATTATTTTTTTATTTTTAAGTTAACAGAAGTGTCTCCCAAAAATGCTTTTTTTTCTGCTTTTGGACAGAAAAAAAACATTGAACACAAACTTATGTAATACTAATTTCCTTGATAAAGACAGGTAAAAGAATAAGTTTTAAAATATTTGATGCTTTACCTTCAGTGTTCCTCCTACACCTTTCCTTGGTATCCTAGTGTGTCACAACCTGTTTTGCCTGACGCTTCCTATCTTGATAGCGTTCCCAAAAAGCTGTGGTCTCCAGTGGCTGCAGGTTTAACACTAGAATTACCAGAGCCTACGAAAAAACTCGTAGATCCGTCCCACCTTAAATCGCTTCTTAAAACCGTTCTCACCTCTCCGCCAG
>JANRMT010062796.1:31793578-31806821 GCA_026402145.1 Polypterus bichir lapradei | reverse complement strand
TGTTTACACAGATTACTGTAGAAACGGAACACACATGAAATGCGTGTCTTCCAAATAACAATCTATTATTTCCACTCTAAAACTCCACTTCACTCCTAGATAATCGAGGCATGAGCTCGGAGAAGTTCGTGCACGTTCTGAGTCGGTGGGGGGATGGAATAGCCAGCTGCTTGCAGTTTGTTTTTATCGGCACATTTACAGGACAAAGGAGGCTGGCGGAGAGGTGAGAGCGGTTTTAAGAAGCGATTTAAGGTGGGACGGATCTACGAGTTTTTTCGTAGGCTCTGGTAATTCTAGTGTTAACCTTTTTCTTAATTGGTGACCTTTAACTCCTTGTCCTTTCATTTTAATTGAGTTGTTTTTTTTTTTTTAAAGATATGTTCCCCTGAATTTCTTCATTCATTCTTTTGAATTGCTTAATTTCTTTTCTTAAATGGCACCAAAATGAAATGTGAAGTGAGTGAGCCAACAGATGACCAACTAAGTCAGGGTCTCAAACTCCAACCATTTACTTAATTAGGTGCTGATTCTTGTTACTAATTAAACCCTTTTTAATTAGCTTTAATTCCCTTGTTTGTTGCTAATATTAATGTGCAATAGCATACATTTCTAAGAGCACTGCTAAAATATTTTGGGAACCTGAGCAGATCAACATCCTGGAGACCTTCATCTTCCTTTATTTTCAGATATTGTATGATTGACACAGTTTGCTGGTCATGTTTTGGCTCATTTTGTATCTCATTATTGTTTGACTGCTAGTTAAGGAAAAAGAAATAATTAAGGAATCGGAGTCTTCAAGAGGAAATCAATTAAAATTAATTCAAAATAAGTTAACACCAAAAACAGGTAGCTAAGTAAAAGGTTAGAATGAAAACCTGCAGCCCCTCTAGGGCCGGAGTTGGGGACCCCTGCTGTATAGCCTGCTTCTTAGACTAAGTAATTTCAAGGTGCCTTGCTTCTTGATTTCCAGCAATTGTAGATGCGTCCCCATTACTCACAGTGAAATCATTATTTGCATTCTTGTGAATACTAGAACACTAGGACAATCTAGATCAGAACAGGCCATTCATCCCATCAAAACTTGCCAGTCCTATCCACTTAATTCTTGTAAAAACCCAAGTCTAGTTTTGAAAGTCCCTAAAGTCTTGCTGTCTACCACACTACTTGGTTCTCTGTGTAAAAAGAAACTTTCTAATGTTTGTGCGAAATTTACCCTTAAAGAGTTTCCAACTGTGTCTGCATGTTCTTGATTAACTCATTTTAAAATAACAGTCTTGATCCACAATACTAATTCCCTTCATAATTTTAAACACTTCAATCATGTCACCTCTTAACACTGGAATCCCTGGAGCCAATAAAAAAAGTCATAATGCCAGGTAGTGATGGGCAGTATGACCAAAATTCTATATCATGGTATTTTTCAAAATTGTACCGGTTTCATGGTATTCAACAGTGTTTCTTTTCCATGCATGAGTTAACCACATTTTCCACTGCAATTACTGCAGTAGACTGGCTAAGAATAACCTATTCCATTGTCATGAGAATTGTACATTGTACAAAAAAAATTTCAATGTGCACAAAAGTATTAATACAGGTTTGCATGACCCCAGAAAGTGATAGTTTTCAAGGAGGGGGGCATTAATGAGGCGCTAATGAAGAGAGGGAATCGCATTGTATGACAGTTGCTGTCAAAATATAGAACCTTTTTATTGAACAAATTTTGCAAACAACTTACACTAAAATTTTGACAACATATTTTCAACCATCCAAAGAGGCATTTAGACTTAGTAAAATATCCAGTGCTTGTCAAAAGTTGTATTGCACTGAACATGTCTTAGAAAAGGAATAAATAGTAAATATTTTTTGTAAACCATCTACACTTTCTGTTAATGTTAACAATCTCTGTCCACTGACACGTTAAAGTGACTTTTTAAACAACTTTACCATCATTAAGCTGTATAATATTTAAAGTAATAAACAATAACAATAAAATAAATAATAGTGCAACTTCCAGTAATAATACTATTACTTAAAAATGTCAAAACGTGATTGCACGACTGCGGGGAGTTGATGAGGTGATTGGGGTGAATTGCACCCGATCATTCTCTATTGCTTCATCGGCTTACTGCGGCGTGTGAATAAGGTGCTGTGCCCACGAAGATGTATATTTATGGGCCGGCAGGATAGGGGGAAGCAACAAAGAAAGTATAGAACACAAGGAGGTTAAAGAAGGGAAAAGGCAGTCATGGGAGGCAACACAGACACCAGGAAAGTGAAAGCAGCGTGAGCTGGGGCTCCGTGAGGGAGTGCAGGCTGAGGCGATCTAGGGGCTGGTTCATCCCACTGATTAAGCGTGTAGAGTGGGGCGAGCGAAATGAGACCTCCCAATGGATCTGAGGAGCGACTGAGTGAGTGCGAAGGAAGATGGGAGGTGTGCCAACCTCGGACGGTCTGGCTGCGCAGTGTGGCTGTAGCCAAGACAGGAATTGGCAGAAAGCAGTTCGTGTTGCAAAGGCTCTGCCAGCAACGCCCATAAAGGATGAGCCGTGGAGACAGAAGGTGGTGTGCTGTGATTGTACGAGGAGAGGGACTGCATTTTAACCTCTATTTTAAGGGATTTATTTATTATGGATTTTATCCCCGCGTTTCACTGGTTTTATGGATTTGGTATTTATTTGGGTACTGTATTTTTCTGAACACTACACAATGGACACTTTTTGTTTTACTTTTGACTGTTTTTAACAAAAGCACCATCCCCTGGCTTCAATGAGATTTCTCAGCTCATCTCGGTCATAACTATCGATGGTGCTGGTTCATCAAACTCCAATATAGGAAGAGAGAGTCTGTATGGGACCGGCATTGTCACGCTATTACACAGTAACCAGGTACATTACACAGTATTGAGAAAAAAAAAAACAAGTACAACTTGGCTTGCAGTATTATCCAGTACTATAGAAACAGTATTCACACATTTGAACATAATGGTCCACATCCAAACTTTTAAAACCAAAGTATCTTCAGACAACAGGCACCTTTTTTCGTCATAAATTCTTCTGCGTCTTCATGTTCAACTTTATCGTCTGCTACAGCTTCCATTTAGGAATGTTCTCTGTCCATTTTCACTGCTCAATACCTTCACTAACACATGTACTCTGTTGCATGCCTGTTTAGCGGTGCAGCAGTGAAAAAGGTCCCCCTTTAAACAGTTTCCCGCTTTGCCACGTTCTGAATGTTGTTTAGGTTATTTAAACTGTTGTTCCGGTATAAGAAAAATCAGTATCATAACAAAAATAAAAAACAGTTTTTGGTATGAACCGGCATACCGCCCAGCACTAATGCCAGACCACCTTAAATTCAGAGTTTGAGTAATGAGCTGCTATTATTGCTATTATATAATAAAAAGTGTAAATTTTTGCTACCTGTAAAAGTTAACTTTTTTTTAATTAAGTTTTATCCTCTCAGTCATGCTTACGTGGTACAATGAGCTTGCCTCTCCCTCTCTGAGTTGATGGCGTTTATCACCATTCTTTTCAGAAGAGCAGCAATGACCACAGTTGGTGCTGTGGTTGATGCCTGGTCAGAACTATTTGTTGTACCGGCAATCAAAGATGCAATGCCTCGTGACCACAATCAGACTATCTTGCAAGCATTTGTGTTTTGACAACAGACACCCATACAGGACATGTGAAAAATTACAGATTTGCTGTGAATTTTGGACATCTGGACAACATTTTACAAACCAGGGCAACATATTACTGTTGATGAGCGACTGTTTCCAACCAAGGTCTGTTATTCTTTCTTGTAATACATCTCAACTAAACCTGACAAATTTAGCATGAAGCTTTGGATTGTGGTAGATTTGTAGACAAAGTACATATTCGATGCCACTCCGTACTTAGGAAAAGATCCCAGTCGTCTCACGGGAGAAAGACTTTTCAAGACTGTGGTCATAAAGCCGTTTCTGGACAAAGGTAGAACTGTAACAACAGCTAACTTCTTCATGTCGCTTTTGCTGGCTAATAGACTGCTGCACCACAACACAACTCTGCTTGGCACTAAAAATAAAGTGGAACTTCCACCTGCAGCTGAAGTTACTTGAGTACACAAGCAATTCTCCACGCTAGTGTTTAGATCTGACAGTGCCGTGCTGACTGTGTATGCGCACAAAAAGTCTGTCTATATTCTTAATACCATGCACCATAACGTGGTGATTGGACAAAATAAAAAAAATTTAAAAAAATGTTCAAATGACATAGCATTTTCAAAGAATGGCTTTTTTTAGCATGGATGTGTGTGTGCATGCGTGAGAGAAGCAAAGACAGATTTTATGTCATTCAAGTGGTTACTGGAATATAAAATAAACTCTTTCACAAAGGTATAACGAAACAAGTGTGCTTTAATTCAAGAATAAAACTGAATAACAAAAAATTCAAGTGACAACAAGATACCAAGAAGACATTACTCACCAGCGTTTGTGTGTCTGCTTATATCCCTTCAGCAATATCTTTTACAAGTAGCAAACACTAATACCGGGTGTCACAGACTCAACTCAAATGTATGTTTTAATTATATTATAATAATAAAAGCAAGTCACTACTCAAAACAGGGAGAACCCGGATTTCGAACCCCCAACTTCTTCATTATGAAGCAGCAATTCTGATCTTTGCACCAGCCAAGCAGACATGTCTGCTGTCTGTTGATTGATATTTGGTCTTTGGTTTTTATTCATTGACAGTAACATGTATACTGAATAATTTCTTTTTTTCCAGTTATATTTGTGAATAAAAGCGCACTTGTTTTGCTATACCTTTTGTGAAATTGTTTATTTGATATTTGGACTTCAGTCTTCATACATTATATAGTACACTTTCACGTCAGCATTTTGTCATTATTACTGTAACATGAAAAAAGTGTTAGTTATGCGTTCAGCATTTCTTGTTTCTCATTTCCTGTCATCCAACATTTACCCAGATCATTGTAGACACAGAACACGCATGAAATATTTGTACTCCAAATAACGATTTATTATTTATGCTATACAATTCCGTACACCTCACACCCAGATAAAGAGACTTGAGCTATGAGAATGCCAGCCGTGTTGGTGGGGGATGGGATAGCAGGCTGCTTGTGCTGATTGACACATTTGCAAAACAAAGATGTTGATGAAGAGTTGTGAGGGACTTTAAGGTGGCCCGGCATTACGACTCTTTTTGTAGGCTTCAGGGATTCTAGTGTTAATCTTCTTTTACTTAAACTGAAAAGGCTCAGCTGTTTTAATCTTTCTTCATAATTCATCCCCTTTAGCCCTGGAATCGGCCTAGTCACTCTTCTCTGGACCTTTTCTAGCACTGCTATGTCCTTTTTGTAGCCTGGAGACTAAAACTGCACACAGTACTCCAAATGATGCCTCACCAGTGCATTATAAAGCATAACCTCCTTGGACTTGTACTCCATGCATCATGCTTTATAACCTAACATTGTATTTGCTGCCTTAGTGACTTCTGAGCACTGTTGTGAAGTAGATAGCGTAGAGTCCGCTACAACTCCTAAATCCTTCTCCTAAGGTGTACTGTCGATTTTCAGACCTTACATTGTGTATTAAAACCTGACATTTTTCACTTCCTATTTGTAATACTTTATATTCACTGATATTAAATTTCATCTACCACAAATCTGCCCAAGCCTGTATGGTGTCCCAAGTCCTTCTGTAATAATTTAACGGATTCCAAATTATCTGCCAATCCACCTATCTTGGTATTGTCTTCAAACTTAACCAGCTTATTACTTATATTCCTATCTAAATTATTTGTTTATTTAAAATAGCAGCGGCCCTAGTACTGACCACTGTGAAACACCACTCTTTAATATTAGCCAATTCTGATAAGGTTCGTTGCACCATCACCCTCTACGTCCTGTATCTGAGTCAATTCTGCACCCATCTAAAAACATCACCTTGAACACCAACTTTTTAGTTAGATGCATAACCTCTCATGTGGCACTTTATCAAATGCTTTCTGGAAGTCATAATAAATAATATCATATGCTCCACTTTGATGATATCCTTTTGTTGTTTCCTCATAGAATTACAGCATGTTAGTAATACATGACCTCACTCTTCTGAACCTGTGTTAACCACTTAGAAAAACTCCTGTACTTGCCATGTGCTGCTCAAGCTTATCCTTAATAATTCCTTCCATTAATTTTCCTGTGAGGCATGTTAAGCTTACTTGCCTATAGATGCTTGAATCTGCAAGGTCACCCTTTTTATATAACGGGATAATATTTGCCATTTTCTGGTCCTTCAGAATCTCCCCAGTGCGCAGTAACTTCCCAAAAATATGTATCAAGGGCTTATATATGTACTCGCTAGCCTCTATAAGAGCCTGAGGGTAGATATTATCAGGTCCTGGTGATTTGTTTGATTTCAGCCTATTTTAACTGAGCAATACTTCTCCCTCTAAAATTTTCAAATTCTTCGGTACCTCCTTAGTAGTCCTATTTATTGCTGGGTGGTTATCCACTTCCTTATTTGTGAAGTTTAGAGCATCTGCTATTTCACTGTCTATATCTTTTAATTCCCCTTGACTATTTCTGATGCACTTCCCATCCTCCTTGATTGTTCTTTTACTACTAAAATGCTGAAAGAATCTCTTAGGGTCTTCTTTCGCCTTATCTGCTGTATTCCTCTCCAGCCATCTTTTAGCCTCCCTAATATCCTTCTAAATTGTTGTCCTCATGTTTTCATACACCCTTCGATTCACTTTGAAATTATTAGTTTTGTATGCCTTATACAGCTGTTTTTTTTTCTTTGCAGCTTCTTTTTTAACTCTTTATTAATCCATTGTGCAGTTTTTTTAAACATTTCCTGTTATTTCCAAATGTAGGTATGTACCTGTCCTGCATTAAATGTAAAACTTTTTTACAATTTTATTCTTTGCATCCGCACTGTTATAAAACAGCGAGAACACAATTGCCTCTACCTCCTCAATTCCTTCCTGATTATTACAAAATACTAAATCCAGTCAGGCTTTACCCCCGCGTTGGTGCTTTAACATACTGTTTTAAAAAACAGTCACGGATTACTTATAAAAGCTTCTGCTTTTGTGCTCTTCCATTTGCAAGGTTATCTCAGTTAATATTTGGATAATTAATGTCCTCTAGGACTATAATATTCCCCTGTAAACATGCCTTTTTAATATTAATAAAAAGATGTGCGTTGAAATTACTGTATGCATTGAGTAGTCTATAATGCACTCCTAAAATAAGGTCTCTTTCCCTATTGCTTTCCAGGCGAAGCCGCATGTCCTCACTAAGATGGGGCTCATCATCCAACTGAAGAGGACTTGTATTTAAATTCTGTTTGACATAAACAGCAACTACACGTCCTTTTCTATTCTGTATGTCCTTCCTAAAAAATGTGCATCCCTCTATGTTACACTCATCCCCATTTCTGTTGTTTAGCCAGGTTTCTTTTATTGCTATAATATCATAATTATGGTCAGCTACATACAGTACAATTCCAACTCACTTGCCTTATTTTTGATATTTCTTTCATTAAGGCAAGCTATTTTTAATGTGTTACTCCTTCTGTATTTAAATATTGGGTTAAAATTTACATTACTATGCATTTTTATTTCTACACCGTTGTTTGTTCCTCCACGTACAGTTCTAAACCTGGTCTGTCCTAAACTCCTTGTACCCTCATTCCCTAGTTTAAACAATCCGAGACTAGCCTACTCACATGCCTACCCAATATTTTGGAGCCCCTCCAGATCGGATGTAACCCATCGCAGCGGAGCAGGTCCCATCTATTCCAAAAGGAGTCCCAAAGCCCAATAAACCTATACCCTTCTACCCTGCACCAAAAGATCTGTGCCAACGTGTTAAGCCTTCTAATCTCCTCCATCTTACCTGGACTGGCATGTGGCACATGCAGAACTTCAGAGAAGACTACCTTGTCGGTTCTGCTCCTCAGCCTGCACCTAACTCTTTGAATTTGGATTGCAGAACTGACAGACTACCCTTATGTATGTCATTTGTTCCAACATGGAGAATGACAACTGGATTTACCCTCGCTCTGGTCAAGAACCTATCCACCCTTCCAGGGATGTCTCCCACTTGTGCAACGTGTGAGACTCTATCTCTGGAGCAAACCTGTGCTTCAATCCCCCTAGTGATTGAGTCCCCAACTATTACTACCTCTCTCTTTCTGGGATCTGGTTTTGAGGTGGCCTATTGGGGCTCCTTATTCCTGCCTATCATCTCTGAATCATCAGAGACACTGTCTAGCTCCAGAGGGACCAGAAAACGGGTTGATACTTCTAATTCTGGGGTTGTTGCCCCCAGATAGTGTGCACCCTTTACGTTACACCTTGTGACTGTGACCCACTTATCTCTACCTGTCTGGTCTGGAATCTCCTTCCACAACGCCTTAAGGGTGCACACTATCTCTCTAAAGGGCACTTGGGCTAGGTCTACCAATTCTCTACTACAACGCAGGCCATCCAACTCCTCTTTCAGTTCAGCGACCCTGAGCTTTGAGGTGCTGGATCAGAGGGCATCTCCTGCAGATGTAGCCTTTATATATTATCACTGGCTCCTCCAAACCATCATCTAAGAAGTCCAATATCCAATAGGTCCTGCGTTGCACTGGCGTCATTGTTAAAGTTTTATTGAGGGTTACTAAAACTTCCTTAATATTTAAAACTAAAAACATTTAGCCAAAGAAAATTGATTATAGAACTGCTACAGCTATTTTACACCTTCTGTCTGATCCTGTACTATTCTCCCTCTCATCTGCCTGCTGTTTGTCCTTCTATGAGGTTACCTTTACTTTTCTGAGTCTGGTTTTCTAACTTTACACTCCTCTTATTCCTTACATAAAAGTTCTCCACTTGCACTGTTTGTATTCCCCCATGTTAACGAACTCTTACACTATCACCCACTTAACTCTTTTACCTCTGGACTGCTAAGGACTGTTCAGTTTAAAATAAAACTTGCTTGGTGAATATCTGCTGCCAATTAACTTCTTACTATTTTATCTTCCACTGCAGTCCCTTGTGCAAGATCAGGTGTCTAAACGCTGCCACTTACACTTACCTACATACAGCTGAGCCTTCCCCTTTATTGCTTTGAAGTTAGCCATGTCCCCGCCCCACCCTTATTTATTTTTTTTTAAACTAAGGAGCGGCATGGTTATTTACTTATAGGTGCTGATATCAGTTGCTGCTGCTTTCTATCTTGCCTCCTTGATGCTAGTTCAAATACAGATAACAAATACACGTACAAGTACAAGAAGCTTTTCCAAGCGCACCTCCAAACACCCAGCTACTTTTGCTCCCGTGTGGGCGAAAAAAAAGACCCTTCTAAACAGAAAAAAAGCTTTAAAAATTCCCTTGCAGTTCCTTAGCAGCAACCAAAACCCAAGTTTATAGGAGCAAAATGTATTTTTTAATTAACTCTCACACCACAGAAAACTCAAACTCTCATCAGCCTCTCTTGTTAGCAAAGATGACGTCAGTACTAAGGCGATTCGAGTTGTTCCTCATTAGTTTTTAGTGACTCAATGTTGCTCAGTATATTATTTGATTTGTTGTTGCTAAAATGCTCTATTTTAACTCCTTTTTTTGTTTAAAAAAAAAAAATCTAAATCAGGAATTAAACTATCCCTAACCCTAAAACTAATCTGATTTAATGTGAATGAAAGTCTATAAATGCTGAGACATACATTTTGCAAGCATCTTGGCTTCAGAGTTCATCAATCAGGGGACTCCTTTCCTCGTTTTAAAATAAATGTAATCATTACCAAATTAATTGTTTTAGCCTCAGAAATAATCCTGGGGTATAATAAACACTTTTTCCTCATAAAACACACATTCATTTGCAAAAAAAAATTAATTAATAATAATAGGTATGACTGACACTATCATACAAAAATTCTAAATTCCATCTGTTACGCTTTCTACAGTTTTCCCAAACCTGTCTCCATGTACTGAGTACTTAAATTCTCTTGTTTGTAAAATGGAGAGATTTCTTGTACTTGTGATAAAGTAAGTACAGGGTGGGCCATTTATATGGATACACCTTAATAAAATGGGAATGGTTGGTGATATTAACTTCCTGTTTGTGGCACATTAGTATATGTGAGGGGGAAAACTTTTCAAGATGGGTGGTGACCATGGTGGCCATTTTGATGTCGGCCATTTTGGATCCAACTTTTGCTTTTTTCAATAGGAAGAGGGTCATGTGACACATCAAACTTGGTTTTAACGTAACTTTATTCTTTCATGAGTTATTTACAAGTTTCTGACCACTTATAAAATGTGTTCCTAAACATGCCAGTAATCCACCTAGGAATTGATGAAAGTAATGAAGGGTTCTGGAATAGCAAAGTTAAAGCCTAGATCTGAATCCCATCTAGATACTGTGTGGCTGGGTATTGGGTTTGAAAATGGCCATGCATGCAAGAGACACCTCTGTATTTAGGAGGGCAAAAACATTCTCCCAGTCAATGTCAGAGACTGGTGGACAGTTATATAAAATACCTATTTGTAGTTGTGTTTGCCAAAGGTGACAATACTAATCATTAAAGCCAGTGGTGTACTTACTTTTTCCACAGATGGAAATGACATATCTGTTACATTTTTAAAATAAATTATTGCAAAGTCAAATTTTCATTATTCACCTTTATCTAATAATACTGTTTAAATGAAGATCAAATCTTGATCTTGATATGTCCTCATATATTAAAAAAAAATAAACACATTTCACAGGGGTTATACTCACTTTTTCATATCACTACAGTGTTCTCCCCAGAAATTGTTTCTAGCCAGGTGGCAAGAAAAAGTAGCTGGGTGGGACGGGGAAATTTGGTGGTGGGAAAATTAAATGTGCACTATTTTTATTAGTTAATTATTATTAATTATTTTGCAAAGCTCAATATGACTTCCTTTTTTAAGGTTTGACACTTGTGCCAGAATATTTTTATTAAATTTAAGAAGTATCCAATTCAGGATCCTGCAACCCTAACAAAAATTTTAAATAATTATTATGGCATAAACCAAGTGACAAGTATTGTCGCTGCCGGGAAGAAAAGTGAAAACAATGAAAAAAAAGTATAGGAAACCTAATGAAGAAAAATGCAAAAATATTTTTCAAAGCCAACTTGCATATGCAGAAGGTGACTTCAGTTAAATATTTATTCTTTTCTTCCTAGAGGCCCAGTTGTCTGAAACTTGCCCATAATCAAAGTCTGGGCCCTCCAAGGAGATCACTCATCGTACACTGTTGTAGTGACTGTACTGCAAAGTAATCAGACAGCCATCTAGTGTCACTGGCCATGTTCAGCTTAATCTGGGGAATGTTCAGAATATTTTAAATTTCCGTTAAACCGGCCATCCTAACTGAAGAATTTTGGAAGAAATAGAATAGCTGCCTTAAGATGTTCAGTTTTGTTAAATAAGGTACAGCAGCTGCTGCTTGGGCACTTGCAAGGGCCAATCGGTGGTTTTACACAGTGGCAGTTGACCAAGAGTCCAGATGTTTTATCTCTAAGCAGTTTTGCCACACCTTTCTGTTTCCCAATCATAACAGCCATTCCACCTGACCCTAGTTCAACCAGATTAGCAGTTTTTAAGCCTAGAGTGTCCATAGTCTGTCTCAGTGTGTTGGTTATAGTCTCCGCTTTGCCGTCAATCATATTGCGGGTTGATACAAAACTAACTCTGACCTCTTTAGTGACCTGGCAAACATATTTAATGTAAATAATTAATTGTTTTACATCTGAGATATCTGTGGTTTCATCACACAGAATACTGAAAAAATTTTCTGTGTGTCTATTTTTCAGTATGTTAGATTTTATTTTTGATGCTAAGACATCCAGCAGCTCTTGCATTATTCTTTCAGAGGTGTAATGTCCATTTTTACCAACACTGAGATGTTGTAAAGAGGAACAACCCATTTATTTACAGTGTTCCAACAGCTTTTCAATCAACGTTGTATGTGGCAACTCATTTTTTGCCAAACAATGCATGGATCTTAAAGCTCCCACAGAGGCATCTCTCTGTAAGTTATTTAACACAGATAGAGATCTTTCAATTTGACCGATTCCAGTTTGCTCTTTCCTAAAAGGACAGCAGAAGACTCAATGTGCGTTTTACTTTTTTCATGGTCTAGCAAGCTTTTTTTTTTGAATTCTTGTGTATGGCACATTTACCCAAAGTAACCCCTCCTTGGGGGGTGTTTTGTTTGAGTATTTCATGCACAATGAGCATCACATAACATTTTCATTAGCCAATCAAAATCTTTAAACCATTTAAGCCAGATAAGCGGTGCTTAGATTTATCAATTGTCAGAGTGTGTGCTGAAGAGACTTCCCCTGATGGACCAGCCTCTGCAATGTCTGAAATTGCCACATGAGTTGACGCCGCACCTTCATTAGTTTGTGACGTCTCTTTTCTGAAATAACTGAGCAGTGTTGTTTTTCTGAATACTTCTTTTGCTCATGTTGGTAAAACGTTTGAAAAAAATTTAAAGTACCTATGAATAAGACTTTTGAGTGGGAAAGGGAGAGCCTGTTGGATATTCAGTTCACACTTGCACTACGGCAGGTACGCATTCTCGGCATTTCCATTTTAATCTCGACACGTCGAGAATAAATAAAGTCGACATTTCCACTTTATTGTCAACATTTCTACTTTATTCTTGCCATTTATCTCGAGATTAAATTGGACATGTTGACTTTATTCTCGTAGTTTATCATTAACGTAGAACATCGTAAACTAAACCTCATCTTAAAATGAATGTTTAATTTACTAGATTTTCTCAAACACTGTCATAAGTTATGTAGCAACATGTCAAAATGTTGACTTTATTCTCGTCATAAGCGTCAAGATTAAAGTGGAAATGTTGAAAGTAAAGTCAACATCACGACTTTATTCTCGACATATAGTTTTTTTTCCTTCACTTTGTCCGTATTTTTTTTTTTCTACACTGTGGCCCTAATACGCTTCCATACAAAACTCTCAGCAATTCAGTGACAAAACTTTTGCTCAGGACACAGTGTGTGCTGCAAGGGTTTCTGCACACTTTTTGCAATATGGACGCAGGTCCAAATATAAGCAAATATAAGAACGGCAGATGGGGTCACTTTAAACAGGAACCACAGTGAGTGCTACAAGGATTTTTGCACACAAAGAACACCCCTAATGCTTAAACAACTGTATGTATGTGTGTGTGTGTGTGT
>JANRMT010062796.1:31763627-31793478 GCA_026402145.1 Polypterus bichir lapradei | reverse complement strand
TATATATATATATAGGTTTGCTATGTACTGTACAAGAAGAGCGCTGCTGTATGCTCAGCCGCACTATACAGACTGCTCTGACGCTGAGAACAGAGATATCACTTACTGACGCCTTTTTTCTGATATCTGTCAGGCTGGTTTCACTAGACTTTTTTTTTTTTTTTTAATCAGACCTCCTCTTGCCCGCCCACCTCCACATTCTCTTTGCTTGTGAACTGCCGCGCCGTTCCCGCTATTAGCATGTACAGCCCCCTCTCGCCCGCCCACCTCTCCATACTCCTTGCTACTGTATTAACACTAGAATTACCAGAGCCTACGAAAAAACTCGTAGGTCTGTCCCACCTTAAATCGCTTCTTAAAACCGTTCTCACCTCTCCGCCAGCGTCTTTTGTTAATCTAAATGTGCTGATAAAAGAAAAGCTGCAAGTAGCCGGCTATTCCATCCCCCCAACGACTCAGAACGTGCACAAACTTCTCCCAGCTCATGCCTTGATTATCTGGGAGTGAAGTGGAGTTTTAGAGTGGAAATAATGGATCATTATTTGGAATACACGCATTTCACGTGTGTTCTGTTTCTACAGTAATCCGTGTAAACACATTTTTAAAACAGAAACGTTTTTCATATTGTAGTAGTAAATGACAAAATGTAAGCATAAACTATATAATGTATGAAGCCTGAAGTCCAAATATCAAACACATTTACAAAAGGTACAAATATAACAGAACAAGTATGCTTTTATTCAAAAATATAACTGCAGAAAAAAGCCACCTTAGCATGCCACATTGACACATACTTACTACAACTACAACGATAGCATAATGGTATCAGCCACTGACTAGTATTCAAAAGATCAAGAGTTCGATCCCGCGCGATTCAGTTTTGAGACGTAAACTGCTGTTATTCTTACTGTTTTATAATAAAAACATACATTTGATTTCAGTGTGTAACAGCCGATGTAATTTATGATACTTGTAAAGGTTAGTTTTTTTATTCACTTTTCATTCTCTCAGTCGTGTTCAGGATCTTTCCCTACACCCCCCACCCCCTGTTTTCACATAAAGATGCGCTGTAGCTCTGCAGCGTATTTGTGACTGCATTCTCGTACCAATGCTTGCGAACTGAAGAGCCTGCGTGCACTTTTCGTGGCATTACACGTCTATTTTTTTGAGCATGCCCGTGTCGCTCAAACACAGGAACATATGTTGGTGTACAAGAATAACAAAACAACTGCACTTTTATTCTAGACTATACGTGAAGAAAAAATAAAGCAAGCTACAGTAGGCGGTTGATACGACAGCTTGCGTGGTGCAATGCTAAGAACTGCTGATTTCCGATCCGTGCTATATAAAATCATCACATTCAAATATTAACAATTCCCACACACCCTTCCTACATTCACGACATGTGTACTTGTTGCAGTGTACACATCTCTCTGTGCTATGGTTCCTATTACACTGAATGAGCACCTGACATTGTACTTTCTTCCCTATACAAATAACATTCGAGTATAGCGCGTCTCCAAATAAATCACATTCGAGCTATATCGCATCTCCAAATAAATCACATTTGAGTTATAGCGCGTCTTTATGTGAAAAAAAGCAGTGTCACATGGGGGGGGGATCGTGGACGCGACTGAGAGAATGGAACTGAATTAAAAAAAAAAGCTAACCTTTATAATTATCATGCATTTACACTGGCTCTTGCAGACTGACTGAAATCAAATGTATGTTTTTATTCTAAAATAGTTCAATACATGCAATATTATTTGAAAAAGAAGAGCGTCAGATCGGGTTTGAATACACGCTGACGCTGTTACAGAAGGAGTCTGCTTATTCAGTGCCGCAGTTTCAACGCACAGTACATGCAATATTATTTGAAAACGAACAGCGTCAGATAGGGCGCATATTCAAACCCGATCTGACGCTGTTTGTTTTCAAATAATATTGCATTAGTGCGATGATGTTTTTACATATATTGTCTCTTTCATTCATCTTGTGGTTTGTAATCAGTGACCGCGTGTTTTTTCCCCGATCTTGCCAGTTCGCACATGTTGCTGTATGGTGGTGTTTCTTTTGTACTCCAGGACATGCAGAGGACAGAATAATACAGAGCAGTAAGTTCAGCGCTATATGCAATCAGACAGACAGACAGGCAGAGAAGGCACTAGATATATAAATAAACAGGGAAGGCACTGTATAATAGATATATAAAAAACAGCTAAGGGGATAGATATATAGATAGGTAGGAAGGAAAGGCACTATATAATAGGCAGACAGGGAAGCTCCTATATAATTATAAAATTACTGTTATTACTATATAGATAGACAGGGAGTTCAGGCAGGCAGAACGGCGAAGGTTAAAAATAAATAAATTTTCTCCCTAGCGGAGATTCGAACTCGGATCTCTTGAAGTACAACAAGTCTGCTGTGCTCTAAGTGACGAAATCTTACCAGTACGCCATGGAAGCTGATGTAAAAGTCTTGAACCTTTTATGAAAGTGTATTTGCTCTTTGGCTGTCAGGCTTCACACATTTTATAGTTTATGTCTACATTTTGTGACATTTATTACTAAAATATGAAAAAGTTTCTGTTTTAACATTGTGTTTACACAGATTACTGTAGAAACGGAACACACATGAAATGCGTGTGTTCCAAATAACAATATTATTTCCACTCTAAAATTCCACTTCAGTCCCAGATAATCGAGGCATGAGCTCAGAGAAGTTCGTGCACGTTCTGAGTCGGTGGGGGGATGGAATAGCCGGCTGCTTGCAGTTTGTTTTTATCGGTACATTTACAGGACAAAGGAGGCTGGCGGAGAGGTGAGAGCGGTTTTAAGAAGCGATTTAAGGTGGGACGGATCTACGAGTTTTTTCGTAGGCTCTGGTAATTCTAGTGTTAAGCTGCTACACCCCCGCAGTTACCATGTACAGCCCGCTCTCGAAACCCCACCTCCCCATACTCTTTGCTTGTGAAATCTGCTCCGCCCCTTCCCCACTATTAGCTTTAGCAATATTTGCCCACCCGCCCGCTCGTCCCTTGCCATCTCTGCAGATCATTAGATCTTCCTGTGCCTGCAGATCTGCGGCTGTCACCTCACAATGCAAGATGACAGCCGGGCGCTCAACTAAATTAGCCGGGCGGAGCGCCCGGCTAAAAGACGCTAGGGAGAACACTGCACTACATGACGGGCTGCTGTAAAACCTACTGCAAACAGAAAGAACATTTACACCACCAGCAGCAAAATGCCCACAAATGTTCAACTGTTAAAGGGTTAATCTTTCACCCCTTAAAAATGAAAGTTAGATTTGCTAGGATTGCAAAGTCTTTGTAATAAAATACATTAAAAGTATTGCAAACTTGCAGAGCTTACATTCATTGATGCACTATTTCTACAGGTTATTTTGTCATTGGTGGTAAAAATATTAAAGGCTTTCTGGAACCAGCTGACCAAGCATTACATGTCTGCATATGGTTAGTGATGGCTAATGTCTCTGATGTTGGTTTATGAATGGGTAAATTTAGATAGCTGACAACTGGCAAAACTAGTTGAAAACTTCTTTAAATGGTTCTTAGTGTGTTCTGTTAACCATTTCAAACGTTAGTTAAGTGGTCTGCAACATGTCAGTCATTTTATCCGAGGAGAGTGAGTTTTTAACATCAGTCTGTTATGGCTTTATAAAGTAGGTTGTATACATAGGTATTTATTTTCAAGCATAAAATTCATGCTGTTGCCTGGTATCTGTGCTATCAAATAAACTCCTGTCCATGAGAAACAGATTTAAAACTACTGTCTTGGAAGAATGCAGTCCTATGTTTTGCAGTTGTAGTATTGTGTATTGTACCCATGTGAAGTAAATCTCAAAATTGGCTGTGTGAAGATGCAGAGAAATATAGCCCGGTCTGTGTAATGCTGAGGTGACACTCGCAAGGGTATGTGCTCCCTAAAGGTGAACTACATGAATCACTGATAATGTAGTTAGCCAGACAAATGCAGGACTATCTACTGAATCCACATTTATAGTTAGAAAGAGAGAGATGCTGGGTACAAAAAAGCCACTTTTTACAGAGTAAGATGGCAATTAAGAAATAATATAGTAAAGCCTAAATTGGTAAAAGTGATGGAGGAATGAAGTTTTCTTGGTGAATACATTTGCTAATTTGAAAGAGTTCAACTTTAAATCTGAAAGAGTAGTTAATTAGAATGAGGGGTATGTAGACGTGTAGAAATGGAGACTTTATCTGACAGTGAACTCATACAGCAATTTGTGTCAGTGTCATGAATTATTTAGGATTTGTCTGGTTAGGCACATTCATGTTAAGGAGTTTGGCAATAAGCAGAGCAATGCATTATGAGTTTTATCACCAAACACAAGCAAATAGCTAAATTTGCCAGCACTGTCAAAAGCTGAGTTGAATGTTTCATGTTGAAAGTTGTGCTGCACTAGGATAACCATGTCACATTTCCAAGAATAACTAATGCAGCTACAAAGTAATGATTTTTTTTTTCTAAAGCAAGGTGTCTCTGTAGCTAATAGTCTATATTCCTTTTAGAAAGCTGTGCCTTTTTTTTCCATCTGTCAAGTGTAATCCAGACGTTTAACGTTTAAACTGAAACTCCCAATGCAAGAAGTGATCGTTAATTTAGCCCTAAGAATATATGAAGGAGGAAACAGAAGTAGCTGAAGAAAAAAGGCAAAAGAAACTGACACACAAAATTATAAACCAGTTAACAAAACAGACCTACTGCATTCCTCACTTCCCTGCTAGTACTGCCAGGGAACAAAATCTGATGAAACTCTTGCCCCCATCTCACACAGGTATAGGCCCCTTCCCTGTTCTTTTTTTGTTAATTGATTAAATAACATACAGCATAAGAGCACCATGCAAAATGGAATTTCTGACCATACACAAAGTAGGATTCAAACAGCATAGTATGTGCAGGTCTTGAATTTCAGTAAGTAACTGCAGGAATTATGCCTATTTTTCACTTCATTAGTTCTTTTTATTATAGATGTGATTACCTGGTTTGGTTTACTGCTGGGATAAATTTAGGGAACAGAATATTTCACTTGCATTCATTAGATAGATTATAGGTTTTCCATGTGTCTTTGAACTTTCTTGTGAAACGCATAATTAAGAAATAATCAAGAGCTTTGATCATGATTGAGTTCTTCTGGGGGGAATACAGCCTGTGATATCTTTAAATAACTGCAAAGAGCTCAACATAAACTGGGAAATATACATGCCCACAATATTTTGGAAAAAGTCTGAGGGGATGCTACACTTAGTTTTCTTTATTACCAGTAATACAGACACTTGTACTTAGATTCCTGTCCTCCAGTTTAATTTGAGAGACAGTGCTATAACTTGGCATTACCATGTATGAATGTGAATGTCATGGTGGCCCACTGTTTTCTGTAGTGGCCTATGCTGCTTGATGATGTTTTTTTCCCTTCTTGGCTTCATTCTTATTGTAATAAAAGTACCTTGACTTGTTGAAAACTAAGATGGCAATCATTTACTCTTATTCAGATGCTTTAATACCTTAAGAGAATGTGACTAAATTATACTTAATGGCATTTTCCTCGTAAGTTCACATTATTGTTGGTAGTTTTCTTTACTGGGCTATAAAACATGGCACAAGATCATCTGGCAGCCAGTATTACTCAAATTTTTGATAGCAAGGTAGCATAATTAAACAATTATTAAATTGGCTTTGAGAGAAAATAAGTCAAAAGAGGGAAAAGGGCGAGTATCCCTACGGAGTTACTTGATATAAGTTTATTGACCGTGGTCTTATATTGGTGGCGAAAGAACTAAGGGAAACCTAGTTCCAATAGCAGCAAAAACTGTCTCTTAATTAAAAACTATTATTTTTAAACAAATTGCATTCTTTTGTCAGGGTGTCTTTTTTTGCATCATCTGATTGAGCTGTAAAAGACATGCAAAATAGTTTGATTGACAATTACACATAGACATTTTGTGAATATAGATTCACAAGTCAGGGACTGATTTCATTTTTTAAAAGAATGGTAATCTATGAAGACCAAATTTCTAAAATAGTAATGCTTTTTTCATTCATGTTTTATTTTTAGTAATTGATTATTGTTTTAGTAATAGCCAAACGTAGTGATACTTGAAGCACATGAACCAGTACACACTGGGTTCATTGAGGAAGTTGTTATTAGCAGCAAATCTTTAAAGCTTCATTTGGTAACACAATATTAAGTCATGTTTTTTCACTAATTACTTTGTCAGGCATGTGACATTCACCCATAGGAAGTTGTTTAAATTTGTACATTAATAACAAAAGTGATACTAAATTTTAAAAAGTGTCTACTTTTACATTTAAAATTTTATAATCAACCCAAACACCCTAATTATATCAAGTAAGTAATTACACATTTAAAATTCTTGTGTCTGCAGATTCATGCAGATTTAGCTCCATAACAAAATGGCTTTAACTGCAGTTATGTCATCCAACAGTTTATTGGGTGCTGTTTAGCATGATCATTATTTAGGTCACATTTTATGCTGAAATGCTTATACTATATACAGTGTAATTTGGTTTAATAAGCTGAGTGGCATATATTTAATACTGAACTAATGTGGCGTACATTTAATACTGAATTTATGTTGAATTAAAGGATGAATTTGGTATTTTTAAAGTCAGTGTTATTTTTCCAAATTTATGGCATTTTGTTACATGAAATTGTTCTAAAGTGAAGCATCTTTTTTATGAATTAAAAAAATACAATCTTTTTTTAATGGAAGTGAAGGAGTCAGGGTCCAAACATAAAAACAAAAGCCTTAAAACTTGCATAACATGTCTGTTTTTAAGGCCAAGAGTGCTATCCAGTATTAAGTATTAAACTGTGCTTTGAAATTGCACACTTAATGTAAAACATTATATCTTTGTGAATGTAGGAAGTAAAAACGAAAAACATTTTCTTGTAAAACTTATTGTTGGCAAAGGTAACTAAAATGTGCACTGCTGAAAAGACTGATGTTATGATAACCATAAAAATCAGAAATATAGCAGTTCTTTCCCATTGTGTTTAACACTAGAATTACTGGAGCCTACGAAAAAACTCGTAGATCCAGCCCACCTTAAATCTGTTCGCACCTCTCCGCCAGCGTCTTTTGTCCTCTAAATGTGCCGATAAAGACAAGCTGCAAGCAGCCGGCTATTCCATCCCCCCACTGACTTAGAACGTGCACAAACTTCTCCCAGCTCATGCCTTGATTGATTATCTGGGAGTGAAGAGGAGTTTTAGAATGGAAATAATAGATTGTTATTTGGAACACATGAATTTCATGTGTGTTCTGTTTCTACAATAATCTGTGTAAACACATTTTTAAAACAGAATCGTTTTTCCTATTTTAGTAGTAAGTGACAAAATGTAGGCATAAACTATATAATGTATGAAGCCTGAAGTCCAAAGATCAAATAAACACTTTCACAAAGGGTTCAAGGAAAAGACAACAACTTCCGTGGCGTAGCGGTAAGATTTGCTGACTTGTAATCGAGAGTCCCCGGTTCGATCCCGAATTGCTCCTATATTTGCTGTTTTCAGTAGTGAGCTGCTCTTATTGTTAATATTATACAGTACACACATACACTTGGTTTGCGTCTGTAACACACAGTGTACATTTATAGGACTTGTAAAAGTTACCGTTTTTTTCACTTTTATTCTGTCTAAATCACAATCACGATACATACTATAGGGATCTGACGCTGTTAGTTTTTATTTGAAACTAGGAATAACTGGAGATGTGAGTGGTGTTTTGAGACAATATAAACTGGACATTCTCTAAACTGGAGTGATAAAAGCTGACAACACAAACGCTGACAAATCTGCCTTCTTCGTATCTCACCATCACTTGATTTTTTTTATTCAGTTTTATTGAGTGTTCCTGCTCACGCTGAATTAGTATGCACCTTATGGTCTATTCCTGCTCATGCTAATTTAGTATGCACCTTACTGGACTGTTTTGACTTGACACAACATGTTGATTTTCCCACCCACTCTGGTGGTCATATACTGGATCTGATCTGCACTTCTGAACTATCTGTTGCCAACATTTACAGCACTGATTTGGGACTCTCTGACCATAAAGCAGTATTTTTCACTGTCTCACTGCCTTTCCCTCCTCTTACCTGTAAATGCCAAATTTCTTACAGAAACCTTAATAATATCTGTCCCTATATCCTTTCTGGATCAATTTCTGATCTTTTACTGTCTGCACCAATTCCATCAACACTAGATAGTCTTGTTAACCACTATAACTCAGCCCTTCATTCAGCATTAGATACAACAGCTCCTTTAAAACATAAGGAGATTTCCTTTAAACGTTCAGCTCCTTGGTATAATTCTGAATTGTGATCTATGAAAGCAGTTGGCCAATGCCTTGAGAGAATGTCACGTAAGACTGGCCTCACCGTGCACATCCAGTCTTTCTCTGACCACCAAAGAGCTTACAGAGAAGCACTAACTGCTGCTAAGAACACCCACTATGGCAGAATAATAGAAAGTGGCCACGATAACCCAAGGGTTTTGTTCTCTGTCATTAATAAACTACTCAAACCCGCATCTGGCCCAACTACCTCTTCTGTAGAAGTCTGTGAGGAATTCCTCCACTTCTTCCGTAACAAAATTAAAGATCTAAATAATTCAACTAACATAAATACATCATCTATTTATATCTCTCCCTGTTTTCCCACTCCATCCAGCTCCTTCTCTAAGTTCTCACCAGTCACATCTGTGTTTGTTAATAACCTGCTTTTGTAAGATGAGGCCGACTACTTGTGTACTGGACCCCATCCCCAGCACACTACTTAAATCCTGCCTTCATGTCATAATCCAGACTGCTACAACAATAATAAACTCATTCCTTGACACTAAAAAAGTCTGGTCTTGATGCTGACAGTCTTAACAATTTCCGGCCTATTTCCCATTTACTTTTCCTGTCAAAAGTTCTTGAGCGTGTTGTAGCCTCTCAGCTCACCAATTACTTAACCACTAATAACTTGATGGAACCCTTTCAATCTGGTTTCAGGGCGTGGCACAGCTGTGAAACTGCTCTGCTACGGGTAACCAATGATTTGCTTATGGCAGCAGACTCTGGACAAACCAGCATATTAATTCTATTAGACCTCAGGGCAGCATTTGACACTGTCAGACATGACATTCTACTGTCCAGAATGGAGAACATGCTGGGTATCTCTGGCACTGCCCTCCAGTGGTTCAAGTCCTATCTGACTGATAGGCAAGAGTTTGTTAGTCTTGGCAACAGCAGATCCAGCTCGACGCCAATCACACAAGGAGTTCCTCAGGGCTCTGTCCTCTGCCCTCTTCTCTTCTGTATTTATATGCTTCCCCTTGGCCATATTATCCATAGGTATTGACTGGGTTATCATTTTTATGCAGATGATACTCAACTCAGTGTTAAAAGTAGAACTTCATCAGAGCTTTCTCAGCTCACAACCTGCCTTAGTGAAATTAAAACCTGGATGGAGCAGAACTCTTTAAAATTAAATTGCAACAAAACTGAACTCCTGCAAATTGGGACTAAAATGCAACTTAATAAAATGAGCTCTTTCCCAGTCAATCTTGGCGGTGATCTCATCAGACCTGCCTCTACTGCAAAGAATCTTGGTGTCATTTTTGATTCCTCCTTCTCTTTTTCCGCCCACATAAATCACATTAAAAAAACTTTCTCACTTTTACCTCCGTAACATATCCTGTGTTCTCTCCTTCCTCTCCTTTTCTAATGCTGAGAAACTTGTCCATACTTTTATCACATCCCGCATCGATTATTGTAACTCTCTGCCGGCAGGTGCCCCTTCTAATGTTATATCACAGCTCCAGCTTATTCAAAACTCAGCTGCAAGAGTCCTCACTTGAACCAGTAGCAGCGAGCACATAACACCCATCCTGCTCCGTCTTCACTGGCTCCCTGTGTCTTACAGAATCGAATATAAAATCCTACTAATAACCTACAAAGCCTTAAATAACCTCGCGCCAAACTACATCAGTGACCTTCTCCATCACTATGTGCCTGCCTGCCCACTAAGGTCCTCTGATTCTGGTAATCTTGTTGTGCCCCACACTAATCTACACTCCATGGGTGACAGGGCCTTCAGCTGTATAGCGTCCAGACTCTGGAATGACCTACCGAAATTAATTTATTTTATTACCCTTCTCTCAGTTTACCTCTCTGTCAAGATGCTCATGTAACCTGTATGTGTGTGTGCTAGGCCATCAATTATGTTGTGTGTTAGGCTTTTTTTTTTTCTTTTTTTCTCTGAATTCACTGTTGTAATCTTCTTTATTTATTTATTTGGTTTGTACAATGCTATATACTGTACACCCTGCCGTTCTTTCTTATATTCTGTAAGTGCTTTGAGCATGGGAAAGGTGCTATATAAATAAAATGTATTATTATTATTATTATTATTATTATTATTATTATGTAAAAAAAAACAGAGACATAGGTATATGTGATATTTGGAATAATTTGTTTTATGACCAGTATAGTACATTTCGAAAAAAACTTTGTTGCACGGATGCAACATTATTCATAGTATTCATATTCATTCGCATAACATCTTGCGGTTTGTAATCAGTGCCCACGTTTTTTTTTTTTTTTTTTTTTTTTTTCCCCCCCCCCCGATCTTGCGAGTTTCCATATGTTGCTGTATGCTGTTTCTTTTGTACTCCAGGACATGCAGAGGAAAGAATAGTACAGAGCAGTAAGTTCAGTGCTATATGCAATCATCAGATTCAAATGTTAACAGTTCACACACACGCAAGGATCATCCTTCCTACGTTTACAACGTGTGTACCTGTTACAATGTACACACTTCTCTCTATGCTGTGGTTTCTATTACACACCTGAAAGAAAGAGACAATATATGTGAAAACATCATCGCACTAATGCAATATGATTTGAAAACGAACAGCGTTAGATCAGGTATGAATTTATGTTGGCGCTGTTACTTAGATTTAGATCAAGAGCTTATTCAGTGCAAGCAAGAACATGCCGGTGGCCAGTTGCTGTGTGCTACAACATGCTGGCGGTGACCAACGCACATGTACTGTGCAAGGCATGCATGGAGGGGCCACTGTGAAAAGAAGAGTGTTCATGGCTCAGCTTACAGAGGAACTTCGTCATTGCATCTTACTAGAAAAGGCGATGGAAAAAGGAAAAGGAGGATTCATCGACAAGCTTCTGTTCCAGACAGCCTTTTTCCCTAGGAAAGTAAACTGAGTCAGTGTCACCCTACCCTGCCCCTCCGCATTAGCTACAAGCGCTTCAGTGATGCAACGTTATCATCTGTTGACTGGTAATCAAAGCTTCACGGGTTCGATACCGGAGGAGTCCGTTTTCAGAAGTGAGCTGCACGCCTTCTTACTATTTTAGAATAAAAACATACATTTGATTCCAGTCAGTAACAGCCGGTGTAATTTATGATACTTGTAAAGGTTAGCTTTTTTTTTTTTTTTTTTTTTAAATTATTCTCTAAGCTGTGTTCACGATCCCAAATCCCCAAACCCTTACCCCGCATTTGACATTGCTATTTTCACATAGACGCGCTATAACAGAGGTAAACTCAAATCATGACGACGATTCTACATCGGATCAAGAATGCACTTTTGCCATCGCTGTACTTTGTATATGTACATGGGAAGCTCTGCACTCTTGACTTTACGCTATAGGAAGTAAGTAAATAAATAAAGGTAAATAGGTAACAAAGCACGGTGCATATGCCCAAAACATTAACATTTATATGTTACTTGCATAAAAGCCAGATCTAATGTTATTTACCGACACGGGCGTGCTTAAAAAATACACGTGTAATGCCACGAAAAGTTCATGCAGACACTTTAGTTCGCAAGCATTGGTACAAGAATGCAGTCACAAGTAGACAGCAGAGCTATAGCGCGTCTTTATGTGAAAACAGCAGAGAATGAAACTGAATAAAAAAAGTTTCAGTTGTTACAGACTGAAATCAAATGTATATTTTTATTCTAAAATAGTAAGAATAGGAGCAGTTCACATCTCAAAACGGAGTCATGTGGGATCGAACTCATGACCTTTTGATTCCCAGTCAGCAGCTGATACCGTTGTGCCACGGAGGCAGTCGTAGTAAATGAGTATCAATGTCGCATGCTAATGCAGCTTTTTTTTCTGCAGTTATATTTTCGAATAAAAGCGCACTTGTTCTATTTGTACCTTTTGTGAAAGTGTTTCTTTGATATTTGGACTTCTGGCTTCACAACATTATACACTTCATGTCTATATTTTGTCAATTATTACTAAAACATGAAAAATGTTTCAGTTTTAACAATGTGTTTACTGTGCATAGATCGTTGTAGACATGGAACACACATGAAATGCAAGTGTTCCAAATAATGATATAGTATTTATAAAAGGTGCCATTTTGCTTGACTTCTCACTCTATGCAACTGACACACAGGTAAACAGACTTGAGCTGAGAAAACTGTGCGGGGTGGGCGGATGTGATAGCAGGCTGCTTGCTGTTTGGTGTTTATCCACACATTTACAGGACAAAGGACGCTGACGGAGAGGTGAGAAGCGATTTAAGGTGGGACGGGTTTTTGAGTTTTTTCGTAGGCTCTGGTAATTCTAGTGTTAATGGAGAAAACAATACCATGTTTGCATACTTGGATGCTTAACAGCTGTAGAATAAAGTAATAGTAAATCGGAAATTTTGAGTACAATAGTGACTTTTAGAATGTGGTTATCTAAGAGCAGAGAAGCAAGAATGTGAAAATCGGCAAGTAAATGCTGTGTGAATTAATATGTTCAAGATGCAGAAGACTGTTTGTTTCACTAATGTAATGACTTGACTCAACAAGCTAACAACTGAGAGATGCAAATAGGTTTATGTTTTATTTATAGGTGACGTGCAAAAAGAATATTGTGCGTTAGTGCTGGGCGGTATACCGGTTCATACCGAAAACCGTTTTTTATTTTTGTTATGATATGGATTTTTCTTATACCACAACACCGGTTTAAATTGCCTAAATAACGTTCGGAACGTGGCACAGCAGGAAACTGTTTAAAGGTGGGACCTTTTTCACTGCTACAAATGCATGCAACAGAGTACATGTGTTATTGGAGGTATTGCGCGGAGGCCCTTTTTCACTGCTACACCGCTAAACACGTATGCAGCAGAGTACATGTGGTAATGGAGGTATTGCACGGTGAAAATGGAAAGAGAATATTCTGAAATTGAAGCTGTAGCAGACGATAAAGTTGAACATGATGACACAGAAGAACTTTTGCCAACAAAAAGGAGTCATGTCCATTGCCTTGAGATACTTTCGTTTTAAAATGTCGGATGTGGACCAATATGTTTAAATCTGTGAATAATGTTTCTGTACTACTGGATAATACTGCAAGCCAAGTTGTACTTGTTTTATTTTTTTTTTAAATACTGTGTAATATACCTGGGAACTGTGTAATAGTGTGATGACATGTTGACTTTATTCTCGACATTTCCACTTTAATCTCAACACTTATGACGAGAATACAGTCGACATGTTGACTTTATTCTAGATATCTCTACTTTATTCTCACCGTTTATGTCGAGATTAAAGTCGACATGTAGAATTTATTCTCGTAATTTGTCATTAAAGTAGAACATTGTTAACTAAACTTCATCTTAAAGTGAGTATTTAATTTACTAGATTTTCTCAAACCCCGTCATAAGTTATGCAGCACATTAAATGCTTTGTGTTAAGTGTTCCCCGTGCCATGTTAATTGCTATGTGCTTCTTAAACTGACTTCCTCTTGCACTAAGAGGAGGTGCAGGCAGCACACAGAATACATTAATTTCATGATATTCCTGCTCCCTGAACATTTAGAATGCTAAGATATAATTTTCATGATGAAATGCATTAAAGCATGTATTAATCATGTGGGGGGCACGGTGGCGTGGAGGTTGCACTGCTGCCTCGCAGCAAGGGGGTCTTGGGTGTTCCATGCCTTGAATTTGCATGTTTTTCTGGTGGGTTTACTCAGCGTGCTTCAGTTTCCTTTCAAAGTCATGTAGGATGTGGGGTTTTGTTATGCTATATTGACCCTGCTAGTGTATGTATTGCTCGTATACACCCTGCGATGTGCTGGCGTTAAGGATTTGCTCCTGCCTCGCACACAATGCTTGCTGGGATGGGCACAGCCTTGAATGGATGGCATAATTAAACACCACCAGATCACAAACCCAACATTTACACAATATTTAAGTTGAACCTGTGCGATACTCATTCATACATCCAGTTTTTTGGAGCCTCGTCACACCTGCCATAAAGTTCTCTATGCTGAACGTACAGCTGGAGACCCCTTACTGCGATGGAGCAGCACTACCGTGCATGTTTAATACCTGCTTTAATGCATTTCATCCTGAGAATGATGTCAAGTACAGTGGAACCTCGGTTCACAACCATAATTTGTTCCAAAACTCTGGGCGTAAACTGAGTTGGTCGTGAACCGAAGCAATTTCCCCCATAGGATTGTGTGTAAATACAATAAATCCGTTCCAGACCGTACGAACTGTATGTAAATATATATGTAAATATTTAAATATATGTAAAGATTAAGCACAAATATAGTCAATTACACCATAGAATGCACAGTGTAATAGTAAACTAATGTCAAAACATTGAATAACACTGACACAAAATACCCAGGCTCCCTGCTCAGCTACACGAGCAGGCTCGCTCTCTCTCTCTCTCTCTCTCGCTCACTCGCGCTCTCTCTCTCTCTCTCTCTCTCTCCAGTTCACGCTCTCTCTCTCTCTGTCCAGCACGCGCTCGCTCGCTCTCTCTCAGAACAGAGAGGAACATTTGAACAAATCCGAACTTTAATTTAAAAACCATCCACAAGCAACCAAAAAAGTAACATTGCAGGAGTTCATGCTAATAGCCTTACAGCCCGATCGCTGTAAACACTTTTTTTAAAATGAGTTTTAAGCACAGCGGGGAAAAAAAAAAGGAACATTAGAACAAATCCGAAATTTATTTAAAAACCAACCACAAGCAACCAAAAAAGTAACATTGCAGGAGATCACGCTATTAGCCTTACAGCCCGATCGCTGTACTGTACAGTAAAAAATTTTTTTAAAAATGAGTTTTAAGCACAGGGAAAAAAAGGAACATTGGAACATTTGAAAAATCTGTAATTTAATAAACCACCAAGAAAAGTAACATTGCAACAAATCACGCTACAATCTGAAAAATTAACTTTTGAAAAATCCTTAATACAAAAACTATAAACCACCAAGAAAACTAACCTTGCATGAGTCGAGTTCTGTCATGAAGTGAGGAGGAACTGGGTGGAGAGGAGGTTACAGTTTTGAGGGAGAGTCTGGCTCCGCGATGGAGGGATGTTTTCCTTCAGGTGTTTTCTCTCTTGTGATTTCTTGGGTTTCTGGTGTTTTTAGCTGTTTAGCTGGTGGGAGCGAAAGCCTCATGCAGCCATTCCAAAAACAAAGTCCTTGTGACCCAACCCTTCGTGTTTGCCCTCCACATTACTGGCAGTCTGGCTTTGTTTACATTGTGCTGCTTGAAAGCACAAGGGTTCTCAAATTGGTAAATGAGTAAACTGGTAAACAGTTTTTCCACCTCTTCCAGCACTTGAAGCCTCTGCCTGGTTAACGTTGTAACTCCTTTTGCAACATCAGCTGCTTTAATAGATTCTTTCTGCTTTAGAATAGTCGAAATCGTAGATTTTGTCGTCTTGTACTTGGGGGCAAGATCAGTAACACGAACGCCACGCTCAAACTTTTCAATAATTTCTTTCTTTACTTCGATTTCAATTTACTTCAAAACTTTCTTCTCTTCACTTGCTTAGAAGCCATGGTTAACTGCAAAAGCACACGAAATACTGTAGAGCACAAAGAGATCACAGGTAAAGCACGCACGTCTGACTGAGAATAATGAACAGGGAGCGGCTCAATGTGCTTAAAGTAATCGGCACGCACATGCAGGCTCGCTCTCTCTCTCTCTCTCTCTCTCTCTCTCAGCAGCACGCACCCTCCCCCCCTCTCTCAGCAGCAGGCAGGCAGGCAGGCACGCACGTGCAGGCAGGCACGTCTGACCGAGAACAATGCAACACGTGCGGACATCATCGGTGCGCACAAACCGAAAGGGAAACTGTCTTGTTCGTATACCGAGTGTGTGGTCGTGAACCGAGGCAGAAGTTTGGCGAACTTTTCGGTTGTGAACCGAGTTGTACGTGTACCGAGACGTTCGTGAACCGAGGTTCCACTGTATATATTTTCAGAGAGCAGGAATATCATGAAGTGAATGTATTATGTGCGGTGATCGCTGCCTGCGGTGATCGCTGCCTGCGCCGCCTCTTAGTGTAGAGGAAGTCAGTTTAACAATTACATAGTGATTAACAGCTGGGTCAGGGAACACTTAATGCAAAGAATTTAATGTACTACATTAAATTATGATGGGTTTGAGAAAATCTAGTAAATTAAACATTGATTTTATGATGTTTAGTTTGCGACATTCTACTTTATTCTCATAGTTTATTTTATAATTAAAGTGGAAATGTCTATTTTAATCTTGACGTAAATGGCGAGATTAAAGTGGAAATGTCGAGAATAAAGTCAACATGTCAACTTTATTCTCGACATAGTTTTTTTTTTTTTTCTTCCCTGTGTCCGTATTTTTTTTTTTCTTCACCATGGCCCTAATATGATTGCGTAGAGCTATACCATTTATACATTATAAATGCAAGTTGCAGTTTTATTATTTTTGTATATAGCTTAGCTTGAAGCAAGGTCCATATTAATGCAATTTGCCTAAATGGTGGTTCAGTTGGTAAAGATGTCATCACCAAGTTGCACTTGTTTTATTTTATTTTTGTTTGGTGAATACTGTGTAATGCGCCTGGGCTTGAAGTCTTGAAGTAATAGTATTATTACTGGAAATATTATTTATTTTATTGTTATTATTTATTAGTTTAAATATTATGCAGTTTAATGATGGGAAAGTTGTTTAAAAAGTCACTTTAACGTGCCATTGGACAGAGATTGTTAACATTAACAAAGTGTAGGTGATTTACAAAAATTATGTACTATTTATTCCTTTTCTAAGATATGTTCAGTGCAATACAACTTTTGACAAGCACCTCTGGATATTTTACTAAGTCTAAATGCCTCTTTGTATGGTTGAAAATATGTTGTCAAAATTTTAGTGTAAGTTGTTTGCAAAATTTGTTCAATAAAAAGGTTCTATAATTTGACTGCAACTGTCATGCAATTTGATTCCTTCTCTTCATTAGTGCCACCCCCTTTTGAAAACTATCACTTTCTGGGGCCATGCAAACCTGTATTAATACTTGTGTGCACATTAAAAATTTTTTTGTACAATGTACAGTTCTCATGACAGTGGAATAGGTTATTCTTAGCCAGTTTACTGCAGTAATTGCAGTGGAAAATGTGGTTAACGTCCACTCATGTATGGGGAAAAAAATGCCATTGAATACCGTGAAACCAGTACATTTTTGAAAAATACTGTGATATAGAATTTTGGTCATACCGCCCAGCACTAGCGTGCGTGTAACACAATGTGAAAAATAGTGCAGTGAAAAAACAATTAGCTGTTTGCTGTAATAATTTTTTTGTTTGTAATACATTCAGATTGTTCAAATAGAGACATTTGACTTGACACTCCCAGTAGAAACACAGTTTTTTTTTTTTAGTTGTAAATGTAAAAGTCCAGTATGTAACAGAGTGGATTATCTGCTTTATTACCAAGTATATTATAAATGTCTTCTTTTCCTAAACGCAAATGCCTACGTATCTGCCATGTTCTCTTTGGTTTACCAGGTTTGCATATAGCAGACAGGCGATTGGTAGCCTTTGTCAGTCCCCGAAAGCTTCTAAACTCTATAATTTGTTTTTTTCATTAGGAAATGGTCTGCCCATTGCTTCGTACTTGCATTCTACTCAGCGGAGCAGGAGCAAATGGAGATATCCTTTCTAGAAATGCCACCCTTTCAAGTCTGCCTTACAGCACAGAGAGGCGAATGCTTAGTGCAGTTCTAGAAACATCGGGGCTCCTTTTGTGACCAGGTAGCTGTTTTAGCCGGGTGAATGAAGACTTGTCCAGAGTTCAGTGAATGCATGTCATACTTTACTTTGACATCTTTGTGTGTAACAGCATCCAAACTGAACTTAAACTTGCAGTTTACAGGTGCATGCTAACAATATTGCAGCATGCGGAAGAGGAAGACTGGGAGATATACGACGCACCCGCAAGCACAGTGGTAAGAACTTAGGAACCATTTTACCATGTGCATAAGGCAGCTGGTTAGTAATGCAAAGTTTACCATTTTGCTGCAGATCAAAATTCATCAGCAGCAATAAAGTATCAGTTACAAAGTTCCATTTGTATGAGGCAATACTTTTCGATAATAAATAACTTCTATGGTGAGAAATGCCTACAGTTACATGTTGGTTGCAAAAGAATTTGTTCAGCTGTTCTGGTTATTTATATTCTTTTTAATTTAAAGAGTTCATATGTGTAGGAGATACAGGTTATTTTTACTGAAGGAAACCTAATGTGCAGGTTATACAGAGGTGCAGGGCATATTTGGGAAATTATGGTAGCTGTGGCATAGTTTTAAAAGAGGGTTATATTTAAAAGTTTAAGTCCACCTATTCATATGTTCTGTCTCACATGCAAGACATTATGTTTCTTCTTGGTTAAAAAAAGGTTTAAACACAAGTTTCAAATTATATTTTTACTTCTATAGCCTAAGCCTGAAACTTAAGAACCATTTCCAGTTTGAAAATATGATTTTTCCTGTTTCTCATAATAATTATTTAACATATATACCTGTGCTCTCACATTTAAATGGACCGGTTTCATTCTTAAAGTTTTTTGTGTGCTATTGTTTTCTTCCTATGCAACTGGTGTGCCTAGTCTTAGTTATGATTTGTGTTTAATATAGTATGATTTATCCTGAGTGAAACTTATTGCAGGCAGCAGTTATATTGTTCTTGTTGTATAGAGATTGCAGACTTTGTGCAACTATGACATGAATGGGAATAACACATAATATTTGTGGCAAAGATAGCTAGTTTGCTTGTTCTGAAATAGAAAGCAGGTATGCCTCTAATGTAAAGGTACAGGTTTGGAAAGTTGAAAATGTTACTGTTGTATGTGCATACTTTTTTACAATAATTTGTACTAATCTTGACAGAGTATAATTTTTTCCCCCCAAACAAATCGGCATAAATCAAGTATGCAATATCCATCCATCCATTTTCCAACCCGCTGAATCCGAACACAGGGTTACAGGGGTCTGCTTGAGCCAATCCCAGCCAGCACAGGGCAGGAACCAATCCCGGGCAGGGTGCCAACCCACCGCAAGTATGCAATATTGAATACGTTAATTTTCTCTTCTATTAGTGTTGCTTCTTTCTAATATAATAAAAACTACCGTAGACAAAAGTATTTCCTGCTTCCTCCACTTTTCTGTAGATAGTTGTACTGTACATAACACCATCTGTTGTGCTGGAGTGTGGGGGACACACTCTGTCGCCTCAGACTTGGTAATCATAAAAGCTCATGCACATTCACAAGGGAGTAGGTGCATGTGTTTGTGATGTATATATCTTTTTTTTAAGACAACATTCCTTGGCATGTATTTCACGTACCTTAATTCAGCACAGTGTCCAGTTTGCATTTAAAAGTTATTTCTCCATCACCTACTGATTATTGACCTTGAATATCACACACATACTGCCCTTTCCAGAATGGCTTTAGTGTTTCCATGGATTTTTTGAGCTTGATTGATGTCTCTGTTGAGAAAGCAATGTAAAGGGTTGTAGCCTTTATTAATACTAATCCTTATTGCAGCATATGCATATTCATCAGTGAATTGTTTTCTTTAGCAAATAATTTACTGACAACTAGACCGGCTAAGTTGTTAAGGTCACCAGCAGTACTTATCTAATAGTCATTCATCTTATAACTTTTAACCTCCTTTAACCACTAGCACACCAAGCTAGATTTTTTTACTCAGAAACAGGCCAACAACATTGTTGGATAATATCAGTTTGTAACGTTTATGTGAGCATGACTAAAGTAAGACATTTTTAAAACAATGCCATGAAGCATAAAGCATATAAGTGCAAGAAGCAATTGGCCATTTCAAGTTGTCCTTTCTTTGTTAAAATCACCATCTTCTGTATGACATCTTTTTTTTTAACTGCTGTTCTTTCTTTTAATTACTAATATTTGCCTTGAGTGAATATAGTAACTTATACATGCTGTGGATTTTATAACTGTTAGTTTTAATTATAGGTTGCTGTAATTCTACGGGTCTCCCTTTGGGATCAATTAAGTATCTTATTTGTGTATCATTTAATTCTTATGTCTGTGTGTCTGTCTTTCTGTTAAATAGTTGCTTTCACAGATGTCTTTCGTTACAGTTCCTTTCATGTTTGTATGTCTTTCTGTTTATTTATTTAGCTTTGGTTGTCCCCTATTAACTTAGGAGAGGAAATTGCTTATTGTGTTTCTTGAGGAGGAAAAAAATATTAATTTTTAAAATACCAAAGATTGTACTATTATAAAGTAATAATTTAGGATCAGGAAATGAGCGTTGGTTGTTTATAGAGATGACTGATACAACATAGAAAGAGAAAGCTACTGCATTTCCTTTGGGAACTACTTCTTCTTTTGGCTGCTTCCGTTAGGGGTTGCCATAGCGGATCATCTTCTTCCATATCTTTCTGTCCTCTGCATCTTGTTCTGTTACACCCATCACCTGCATGTCCTCTCTCACCACATCCATAAACCTTTGTTTAGGCCTTCCTCTTTTCCTCATCCCTGGCAGCTCTATCCTTAGCATCCTTCTCCCAATATACCCAGCATTTTCCCTATGCACATGTCCAAACCAACGCAATCTCACCTCTCTGACTTTGTCTCTCAACCATCCAACTTGAGCAGACCGTCTAATGTACTCATTTCTAATTCTATCCATCCTCGTCACACCCAGTGCAAATCTTAGCATCTTTAACTCTGCTACCTCCAGCTCTTTCTCCTGCTTTCTGGTCAGTGCCACCGTCTCCAACCCATATAACATAGCTGGTTTCACTACCGTCCTGTAGACCTTCCCTTTTACTCTTGCTGATATCCGTCTGTTACAAATTACTTCTGACACTCTTCTCCACCCATTCCACCCTTCTAGCCCTCTCTTCTTCACCTCTCTTCCACAATTCCCATTACTCTGTACTGTTGATCCCAAATATTAAAACTCATTCACCTTTGCCAGCTCTACTCCCTGCATCCTCAACATTCCACTGACCTCCCTCTCATTTACACATATGTATTCTGTCTTGTTCCTACTGACCTTCATTCCTCTCCTCTCTAGAGCATATCTCCACCTCTCCAGGGTCTCCTCAACCTGCTCCCTACTATCACTACAGATCACAATGTCATCAGCAAACATCATAGTCCACGGGGACTCCTGTCTAATCTCGTCTGTCAACCTGTCCATCACCATTGCAAATAAGAAAGGGCTCATAGCTGATCCCTGATATAATCCCACCTCCACGTTGAATGCATCCGTCGCTCCTATCACAGACCTCACCACTGTCACACTTCCCTCGTACATATCCTGTACAACTCTTACGTACTTCCTTATTCCACCACCAGGTTTCATTTTCCGCCTTCCTCTTTCCAGATGGCACGCCAAGCACCCTTCTTGCTGTCACCCTTACTACATCTGCTGTAGTTTACCAGCTGTCTGGTAACTCTTCACTGCCACCCAGTGCCTGTCTCACCTCCTCCCTAAACTCAACCTTGTAATCTTCCTTTTTCAACTTCCACCATTTGATCCTTGGCTCTGCCCTCATTCTCTTCCTCTTCTTGATCTCCAATGTCATCCTATAGGCCACCATCCTATACTGCTTAACTACACTTTCTCCTGCCACCACTTTGCAGTCTTCAATCTCCTTTAGATCAACTCTTCTGCATAGGATGTAATCTACCTGTGTTCATCTTCCTCCACTCTTGTACGTAACCCTATGTTCCTCCCTCTTCTTAAAATACGTATTCACCACAGCCATGTCTATCCTTTTGGCAAAATCCACTATCCTCCTACGTTCTTCATTTCTCTCCTTGACACCATACTTACCCATTACCTCCTCGTCTCCACTGTTCCCTTCACCAACATGGCCATTGAATTCTGCTCCAATCACCACTTTCTGTCCCTTGGGTACACTGTTCATCACTTCATCCAGCTCACTCCAAAAATCTTCTTTCTCACACATTGCACACCCAACTTAAGGTGCATATACACTAACAACATTCATCATCACACCACCAATTTCCAGCTTCATAATCATTACTCTGCCTGACACTTTTTTCACCTCCAAAACACTCTTGACATACTGTTCCTTCAGAATAACTCCTACCCCATTTTTCCTCCCATCCACACCTTGATAGAACAATTTGAATTCCCCTCCAATCCATCTGGCCTTACTCCCCTTCCATTTAGTCTCTTGCACGCACAATATATCAACCTTCCTTCTCTCCATCATATCTGCTCTCTCCCCTTGCCAGTCATACTGCCAACATTCAAAGTTCCTCCCCTCAGTTCCACTCTCTTTACTTTCCTCCTCTCCTCCTGCCTCTGGACAACTACAGTTGAAAAAATAGTTTATGAACACTTTAGAATTACCTGTGTTTCTGCATTAATTTTTAATAAAAATGTGGTCTGATCTTCTGCTATGTCAAAAATTCTGTAGTGTCACAATCTATTTAAATTAACACACAAAAAATTTCTGCTTGACAAGAGTAAATATGTTGTTTAAACACGTCACAGTCCAGGCTTGTCCCTAATTTAAATGCAAAGTTTGCATTTGACTAATTCTTATCTTTGCTGATTTGTATGGGGGTGTAGGTGGTTATATATTTTGCTAGTATGAGGCTGTTTTTAGAATTAGAACTAATTAAAATCTCAGCAAATTATTCATTTTTGCCTTTTATTTTGTCACAGTAGTTGAGATACTTGAAACTAAATAATTATTATATATGTAGGTTCAAGAAGCGTGTACTCATGTTTATAAGTACTAATTGTGTGGTAAATACAGATGCGAAATATGAAATGAAACACTATATCGACAAACACAGAAAACAGCTTTCTTTTAAATCTCTGACTTTGATTTGAAAACATTCTAAATATGCTGCCAGAATAAGTATCCTGAAATTCTGAATATCAAGCTGTTATACACCCTTTAAAGTCATAATAGAAGTCACCTTTTCTTCCTGTTAGTGCTCAATCAGTGATTAGAGACTGATTAGCAACAGTGTTAATGATTCATTAGTGAGAGGCATATCCATTACACTCCTTGGCAGGTAATGTCAGGAGGGACATTTTCATTCTTTTGTTTTCATAAAATAAGGGCTGTTTTTTTACAACTTAGAATCCACTTTAAAGAAGTTTTATGGACCTTTGATAAGCTGAACACTTTGAGGTTTTTCCATTAAAGAAGACTCTAACTTCTTCAAGTCATGAATATGTGGTGGTGCTATGAAATATGTTGGATTCCTGCTGCAGCTCTTTTTTATCAGTAATATTTTGAAGCAGGCACTCACTTGGTTTGTGGAAAAATAACAATGCACTATTTAATAGATATAATAGCTATAGCAATGAAGATTATAATTAAAAAAAGTCTTTTACCACCATACTAGGCTGTAATAGAGTAGGCTAGGCTAAGGCAGTGACATAAGATATGCTATCAGAATAAATGTTGAGATTCTGATCATAAAACTGTACGTTTTGAAACAAATGGATAATAAATATTGCTAATTGCTACCTTATTCTAGCTGAAAACATGCCCAGTGCTTTTATAGTGCTCATAATGCATACAGGTATCTGTCTACCTTATGCTACTCTGATCATACCAGTATTTTTTTTTTTACATATTTCAAATACTTCTCTATAATACCTGTGGCATAAAAGTAAATTAGTTTAATTTAAAAAAGTGTTTTTCACCATATCTAACAAAAATTATATACAAGTAAAATTCTGTTGCAACAAACTCCCAGGCACCTAAAAAATATTTCATTGTAACGAAAATTTTGTTGTAATGAGATTCTGTATTTGTTACTATAGTGCTTTCTTTAACTTGCTCCCAGGCGTTTGCAGTCATTTCAATAGCTTCTTTCGTATTAATTTTAATCTCCTGCCTACAAGTTATGCTGACGAGAATTTTTCTAAGCATTCCTTGCGATAATACACTTTAAAGGTGTGACACAGAAGCAAATCATAAAAGATCGGGGTCGCGCTATAAGTCCCTGTCTTGCACTCCAAAACACGAGGCTTAGTCTCACTACTTTAGCAAAACCAGCTTTATTCAGCTTGAAACAGGAATGGCACACTTATTTATTGTAGCGTGATCTGCCACTCTGCTATACACAGACACTGCAGTCAGGCATCGTCGTGGCCAGATCAGTGATCAAGTAGTCCTGTTATCTGCATTTACAATGTTCCTTCACCCATCGATATATTTTCTGTTTGCTTTGGCGGAGAGATGCAGCATAGCTGAGAGACTCAGCATAGCTTTAAGCCTGCTGTTGCCTTGGCAACAGATAAACAGTCTTCCGTAGATGCAGAGATCGGACTTCAGGACGCTCTTCGGTGTGCTGTCTAGTTGGGGTTGAAGGTCCCAAGAGAGTTTACAAACCTCACATTTTCTTGAATGAGTTCCGCATTAATAGGAATATTTCTTGAATGAGCATCACTGAACCACATAAAAAGTGCTTTTGCGACGTCTTCTGATGCGGCAGTTCACATACATTTGCAACCCGAGATTTTCTTCTTTTTTTGCTCAGTCTTTCAAGAAAGTTGACAGCGTCAATGGTGAAATTCCGAATTCAGTGGCAACGTCTTTTTTCTTTTTGCCACAATCGAGAGCTGCAAAAATGTAAAGTTTTTTTTTTTCTCTAATATGAACTGTTAGCATTTTTTCGTGTCTGCCGTTTCCAGGAAATAAAAAAGGCAAAAAAAAAAAAACAGTACAAGGAAAGTTCGAAGAAAGAAAAAAAAATTACAATGTTTTTGTTTGGGGGGATCGTTGTGCACAACTGAGCTGCGGCCACAGAACTAGCTGCTCTGTGGATGATTCATTCAGGCATTTCAAGGGGTTTTGGGCACTTTGTTGTAATGAAAGTATCTGCTGAATGTACTTCATAGTAACGAGATTTCTATAGACTTGCGTCATATGGGGAAACTGTCGGGACCATAAAAATACTTTGTTGTAATGAAAATTTTGTTGTAAAGATATTCGTAATGTAATTTTACCTGTATATTAAAATAATATATATATATATATATATATATATAAAAAATACATATACGTACACAATCAATTAATAGATATTGGCAATTAAAAACTGCTTAAATGTAAATATACATGCACTTAATCATTTTAAATCATTAATTATGCTACAGCTTTTTTTGCTGTACTTTTTCTGTATTTTTACGGGTATTTTTTTCCAATGTACCAATGAATTCTTGAAGTGTAATTATAAATATGGATTACCATTTTAATGATGCAGTATACTGTATACACGCACAAATAACAGTAACAGTACAACTCATTAAAAAGCCTCAGATATTTTATAAGATATTTTTAAGAAGAAACATGGGTAACATGCACTACAGGTTTAAAAGTAAAAGACAAATTTTGCTTTTAAGCTAACAAGCCTATTGTTTAATGAGCAGCAATTTCAATTTCTTCCCCTTTTTCTAATCGAAAATGTAAACTGCTGCTCTTAACACAAGCTCAAGGTCCAAACTAAGTCAAATGGTGTCCCATTTTAATTTAATGAATTCAGACCTTTCAATTTTGTCCTTCAAGTTACTTTTCATGCCGTGTGTCTAGTTGCACAGGACTTGTCCGGTTCCCTTTTCTGAGCTGATTATTCTACTTTCTTCAAAGTAAAAACTAATATTCCAATCATTTCTCGTTCTCTGGTAAAACTAGCCATGACTTCCTGCTCTTTGTTTACATTACAGGAAGTTTGCTGCTTCTTTTTTATTTGTTTTTAAATCCTTGTATAAAGGAGCATTGCAACTAATTTACTGTAAAGCTTAGAAAAGCTGCGGCTGAAAAGATTTATTTTTATTAGGGATGCTCTGATCAGGTTATTTTTTAAGGCTGATACTAATCTCCTGCATAACCAGACAAATAGAACTCTTATGTCCTATATTAAAGTGTATTTTTATAATTAAACTATAAACCACAGGTGTTAACTGTTCATTTTTTATTATATGTATGCTTATTGTTCAGTTACCATAAAATACTAAAATATGTAAAATTTAGTTAAAATACTTACTTTAAATAATAGAAAAATATTTGTACAAAAATATTTATCCATAATACATATGACGAAAATAAAATACTTCTTATGCTGTCTGGAATTAATTGATACTGTTAATTAAACACTGTATAAATGTAAAAATACATGGACTTAATAGGTTTTAATCATTTTAATAATTACTTGCACTACAACTTTTTGTTGTTGAAATATACATATACTATATTTAAGTTTTTTTTTTTTTGCTCTTCACAGTATCAATTAGACATCCGTAATTCTTGAGGTGTAATTATAAAATATGGATTACCGTTTTAATTATGTAGTACTTGTTTCTTACCAAAACTTATGCTATATGACACAGTACAAATCTTTTTAAAAACAATTCCTATTGTTTACTAAGCGGCAATTTCAAATTTGTGTGTATCTTTTTCCAATTAAAAGTTTAAGCTGCTGCATTTTAAACAAGCTCGCTGTCCAAACTCAAGCGGTGTCCCTTTTTAATTTTAAGGACAAAGTAAAGGTCTGAATTCCTTCAAGTAGCTTTTCTTGCCATTTATCCACCAAAGAATTGTGTTGCCAGAATTTTGTTCTTGTACCAGTACCATCGTTGCTCAGGTTTCACTTAATTCATTGCAAAATCAATAAACCTAAAAAGGCGCAGATATCATCAGTAGTTTGTGGTTCCTATCTTTTTGAATGCTAACACTCCTCAGGTGTATGTTTATTTGCCTTACACTGTTTAGTGTAATGATTCATCTTGACAACAATTCTGTCGATTTATGTATCCAGGATTATCTTCAAGTAAGTGAGTGGATCTTGGCTGTCAAGTCCACTTTTATTCCTGGCTGTCCCACCAAATTAAATTGAGGTGGTTCTGATTTATTTGAAGCAGGGTCAACAGACAGCCAGATGTGAGGGTCACTTTTGGATTTATTAGAATCACTTTTGGGCTCACTGTCCTTTTTAGTTTCATCACCCGAGGACAGATTCATTTCATCATTACTGCTAATGAGAAGCTCCTCAACGTACTCAACTTCACTGCTTGTATCACTAGCAAGAGTGCAACACCTGGGATGCTGAAAACCTTTTCTTATGAGATGCCATTATTACAGAGGAGGTTACTGATCACGCTTACAGTGGAGAGGAGAAGATGCACTGACACATTTTCCCTTGTGATTCTTGGATGTAATGCTTATGCAAGACCTGCCTATAATGTTGCCCAAGTAATGCTCAGGACCTATGCTGACAGCACTTTTATAGCCTGAGTGATTCTTTGTTCTAACGCTTATGCAAGACACATCTGAACAATTGCCCAAGTAACACTTGGAACTAATGCTTTAGCAGGGTTTTTTGCATCCTGGTAACGCTTAGTTTTAAAGCTAATGAGATTAATGTAAAGGCTAATAATATACTAATTGCCCCTCCTTCACTGATAAAACAAGCTTCCACTCGCTGCTCTTTGTTTATACTGCAGGAAGTTTCCTACAAAGTGTAAAGAAGCACTGCAACTAAATTACTATGAAGTTTAGAAAAGCAGGGGCTGAAAGAAAGCTTTTTCATTGAGTGAGACTTAGGGCAATAAAAGTTAAATACAAATAAAGACAGTGCAGTATAAGCATTGAAACAAGTTTGAGAATTTATTTTTTTGTCTACTGAAATAAGTCAACAGTGGTAGTCTGTGTAATGCATTGTTTACAGTATAGTGGAGAATTGTTCAAATAGTAATATTTTCACATCATAAGACTACAGGTAGTTATGGATTGGTCTACATTCAGGTATCAAATCCTTGTGATCATGCACACCTACAAGTTAACCAAAGCTTGGTTGAGAAATGGATCATGGAATGTCGTGGAGTGGCCTGCTCAATCCCCAGATTTAAATCGCATTGAAAATCTTTGATGGGATTTAAAGAAGGCAGTTGCATCCCGGAAGCCATTAAACATCATTGAGCGGGAGGCCTTTGCATGAAAATAACACGCCAAGATTCCAAGTGAAAGGTGTAAGAAGCTTGTCTGCACTTGCTGAAAATGGTTATTAGAAGTTATAAAGGATACTTCACAAAGTACTGAAGCTGGTTGTTGAAAAATCGAGCAAATGCACATTTTTGAAAAGAGCTACATTTTTAATTTGAACTTAAACTTAATTATGTTCTCAGAATATCTCTAAAAATGCATTAATAAATATATGTTGTTTAATGATGTTTTTTTGTCATATTTTCATTAATCTTGATTCATATCACTATAATGTCTTTTTGGGTGAGGGGGTTGAATATTTCTGATTGCAATTGTGCGTATGTGTGTATATGTATGTATGTATATAATATATTACATACATTTGCATACACACACACACACACATATAACAGTCCATCCAAGACAGAAGCAGTACCTGAACAAGGTCTTATGTGGTGTAATTAGTAAGGACAGGTCATATCGCCTAAATATAGCGAGGAAAAAAAGAACATGATTAGGTCACTGAAAAGTTATATTCATCTAGCTGTGTTATTTGGCTTTTTCTGGGAAATATCTTAAGACAATTGGGTAAACTAAGTACTTTCCTTTGTACATTATTTGTAATCTTTTTTTTTTAAGTAATGGCTATTATTATTGGCAGGCAGTGTGTTATGGTGTTTAGGGCTTTGCATCTAGGACTTAACACCCTGAAGCTGCGTATTGAAGACTTGCTACTGACACTGTGTGACCATGAGCAATTCACTTCACCTGTCTGTGTTCCAATTGTATCTGAAATGTTGTTAGTCGCCTTAGATAAAGGCATCAGTAAAATAGTAATCTATACTAATAAAAGGCAAAGCCCTCACTCACTCACTCACTCACTCACTCACTCACTCACTCACTCACTCACTCACTCACTCACTCACTCACTACTAATTCTCCAACTTCCCGTGTGGGTAGAAGGCTGAAATTTGGCAGGCTCATTCCTTACAGCTTACTTACAAAAGTTGGGCAGGTTTCATTTCGAAATTCTACGCATAATGGTCATAACTAGAAGCTATTTTTCTCCATTTACTGTAATGGAGTTCAGCTCGAGGGGCGGAGTTTCGTATGACATCATCACACCTCTCACGTAATCACGCATTACGTAGAAAGCCAGGAAGAGCTACAAAACGCGCTTTAGAAAACATGCATTATATAATTAAGAAGGCAGCGAAACAATTAGAAGCGAGCGAGTGACATATAAAACCATATTCAGCGGCTCACGTGAACTGACACAGTGCGCAGACAAAAAGCAATAGTTCCAAAGAGTGCTGAACAAAAACCGAATTACACTGCTACGCTCAAAAAGACAAACCACACGCCGTGGCGCAATAGCAGAGCATTTGCCTGTAGCGCCCACGTCCGAGGTTCAATTCCCGAGAGGGGATGCACTAAGTATGTACGCGCGCTTCTCAATTCATTTTTAACCTCGCATCCCCTTAGTTTGAGACGTATGAAAACGCATGCG
>JANRMT010062796.1:31746254-31763227 GCA_026402145.1 Polypterus bichir lapradei | reverse complement strand
CCCCAGAGCACAGTAACGTTAATCTCGTAAGTCCACTCCAATGTTCTGGCCTTGAAGCATACCTGCTTACTGGATGTAGTTTCACCTGAGATTCCCTGTGTACAATGATCCTCCTCTTATGACTTTTGTGCTCTGTGGGATGCTGAGAATAATATTAATACTGAGAATAAAAATTTTTATTGACATATAAATTACATGTGTCTGCTAATGTCTTTTTTCTACAACATCACCAAATTTCAAGCAAATCCGTCAAGGCATTTTTGGGATATTTAGTTGTTTTATTGTGAGTGGGGGTCTTAAACCTAAATATTGAAACATCAAAATGTCCGTTCTTAGCGGGCACCTACTACCCTATTGTGTCATCCTGCCAAATTTCAGCTTTTTAAGTAAACAGAAAGTGGTCAATGAGTCATTTAACTACTTTGTGTATATGTAGGTGAATGTAAATGATGAATCCAGAGTCATGCAGAGATTCTTGACCATGATTAATAGTGAAAGGGTGATACTTTCAAGAGCATGGTTTAGAGACAAATCTTAGAAAGAAGAATCAGAAGGCAAGTCCAGGATATCAGACTTTGAAAGGTTAAGTTAAAGGTTGGGAAGTTTCATCCAGGATAAGATGGTAGAGAGACAGCAGGAGATCTGGGCTGAAGAGGGAAATAAGAGATCTGAGAAAATTAGATCTTGTGGTAGTCCAAAGCAGAAACTTGGATTCAGAGTTTGCCAAGTGAAGGGATACGGAAGGAGTGGTTATCATTATCAAATGCTAATGAAAGGTTAAGAAGGATAAGGACAGAGAAGACTGAAGCAGCTTGGGCAGTTGTTTGTGTACAATGTATTGTAGAGTCTTGGGAGTAACTGCAGGGAAACAGAATGGTAATTCTTAATGGCAGATGGGTGGAGAGAGGGTTTCTTGAAAACAAGTATTACATGAGATTTCTCAAAATCAGTAGGGAAGTCAGTGAAGCATTAAAAAGAGAAGAGATGTATGGAATCAAAAAATGAGAGATGGACTGAAAATGAAATGAAGGAACAGGGTCCAGTGCACAGATGGTGAGTGTGTGGTTACAGAGCAGGTCAGAAATATCATTCATTTACAGGAGAGGAGGAGGAAAGAGAAGAACTACACAGTGGTGAATCAGAGGATATTTTAGAAATCTTTAACTGTTTTTGGATATTAGTGTCTTTGTGAGATTGTGTTGGTTTGGACATGTGCAGAGGAGAGATGCTGGGTATATTGGGAGAAGGATGCTAAGGATAGAGCTGCCAGGGCAGAGGAAAAGAGGAAGGCCTAAACGAAGGTTTATGTATGTGGTGAGAGAGGACATGCAGGTGATGGGTGTAACAGAACAAGATGCAGAGGACAGAAAGATATGGAAGAAGATGATCCGCTGTGGCAACCCCTAACGGAAGCAGCCGAAAGAAGTGTCTTTGAAGGTGAAGTAGAAAGCAAAATCATTAGAAGAAATTAATGATGTTTGTGGAGCAGCAGGAGGACTTAAGAGAGACTTGAGAATAGAGAAGAGGTGGCGAGAATTTATTTCAGAGGTTGTAATTAAGTTTGGAAAGATGGACAGCAAAGATGCGGAGAATGAAGACAGAAGAGATCTGTACTTATTCAGAAGAGATTAAAATCGAGTCTTGTTTCAGAGTCTACCGACAGCTGGGCAGTGTAATCAGATGGGAGTGCAGACATGATGGAAGCAGAAGCAATGATAGGATATAGAGAATACAGATTTTGTAGCATTGTGATAGGTGAAAGAGGACTATAGGAAGATATGACTGAAGAACAAAAAAGGAAGTGAAGAATTGGCCTGAGATATGCAGTGGAGTGATGGATGGAAGAGAGGAGAAAATCAAGTTGATGACCTTCCGCATGAATAGGGTGGGATGGAGACAAAGTGAAGGATAAGGAAATGAGATGAGCTGGGAGAGGCCTGGTCTATGTTGTAAAAGAAGTCTCCAAGAACCCCAAAATTTCAATGCAGGATTTGCAGTTAACTCTTAAGTTGGTGCCATCAAAAGTATGCATCTACAATCAGAAGGAGATTGCACAAATTTGGAGTAAACATGAGATATTCTAGGAAAAAAGCCTTTGCTCTCCAAAAAGAACATTAAAGTAAAACTACTGTTTGCTATTAGAACATATAGGCAGAGCCTAGGCCTTCTGTAAGTGTTGTATTGGTACTGAAATGTGTCTTTCAGTATTGATATCAGGTTTCAGACCTCAGTACTAAGCTGGTTCCTAAGCAAATGGAACCAAACTCCTCCATCTAATTCCATCCATCTTGGTGCGGCGCACAATTGCACACATTTCTGGTGTGCCACATTACGCACTGCTTCCTTCTTCATAGTATAAAGGCATGAAGTAGGTAGTTGTCAAATCAATTATAGTATTCCTAATAGAATTGATGGATTGAGAGGAAAACTGATACAGTGGAACCTCGGTTCACGACCATAATTCGTTCCAAAACTCTGGTCGTAAACCGATTTGGTCGTGAACCGAAGTAATTTCCCCCATAGGATTGTATGTAAATACAATTAATCCGTTCCAGACCGTACAAACTGTATGTACATGTATTTTCGTTAAAGATTTTTAAGCACAAATATAGTTAATTATACCATAGAATGCACAGCGTAATAGTAAAATAAATGTAAAAACATTGAATAGCACTGAGAAAACCAACACTGCAAGAGTTAGCGGTATAGTGCTACAAACCGCTCGCTAAAAACACTTTTTTTTTAAATGAGTTTTAAGCACAGGGAAAAAAATGAACATTTGAAAAATCCGTAATTCAGTAAACCACCAAGAAAAGTAGCATTGCAACAATGCACGCTACGGACTGATCGCTGTAAACAGAAGTGAAGTGGAGGTTAAAATCCAATAGAAAAAAGTCTTCATTAAATACAATGAGGTTAAAACAATGCTCGTATCTGTCTGTTTAAAAACAAGCCTGGTGCATTCTTTAACTGCCTTCTCAGCCTTATGAGTCCAGCCGTCTCTCTCTCTCTGTGTGTGTGTGTGTGTGTGTGTGTGTGTGTGTGTGTCTCTCTCTCTCGCGTGCGTACGTGCGTGTGTGTGTGTGTCTCTCTCTCTCTCGCGTGCGTACGTGTCTCTCTCTCGCGTGCGTGCGTGTCTCTCTCTCGCGTGCGTGTGTGTCTCTCTCTCTCATGTGCGTCTCTCTCTCTCGCTCGCTCGCTGCACAGGGAATACACAGGGAGAGACTGAACACGTGCAGAAATCATCGGCGCGCACAAACCAAAAGGGAAACTGGCTTGTTCGTATACTGAGTCTGTGGTCATGAACAGATGCAAAAGTTTGGCAAACTTTTTAGTCGTAAACTGATTTGTACGTGTTCCAAGACGTTCATGAACTGAGGTTCCACTGTATTTGCTTCCAGTACTAGAATGCTGGTGCTGTACCATTTTTAAATTTTTTTTTTGGTGATTGGAGCGGATTTCAATGGATGTGTTGGTGAAGGGAACAGAGGAAATGAGAAGGTGATGGGTAGGTATGGTGTCAAGGAGAGGAATGAAGAATGTCAGATGATAGTGGATTTTGCCAAAAGGATGGACATGACTGTGGTGAATACGTATTTTAAGAAGAGGGAGGAACATGGGGTGACATACAAGAGTGGAGGAAGATGCACACAGGTAGATCACATTATATGCAGAAGAGTCAATCTGAAGAAGATTGAAGACTGTAAAGTGGTGACAGGGGAAAGTGTAGTCAAGCAGCATAGAATGATGGTCTGTAGGATGACTTTGGAGATCAAGAAGAGGAGGAGAGTGCGGGCAGAGCCAAGGATTAAATGGTGGAAGTTGAAAAAGGAAGACTGCAAGGTTGAGTTTAGGGAGAAGGTGAGACAGGCACTGGGTGGCAGTGAAGAGTTACCAGACAGCTGGGCAACTACAGCAGAATTAGTAAGGGTGACAGCAAGAAGGGTGCTTGTTGTGATATCTTAGCAGAGGAAGGAGGGAAAAAGAAACCTGATGGTGGAAAGGGGAGGTACAGGAGAGTATACAGAGGGAGACGATGGCGAAGAAAAACTGGGATAGTCGGAGAGATGCAGAAAGTAGACAAGAGTACAAGGAGATAAGATGCAAGGTGAAGAGAGGGTTGGCGAAGGCTAAAGAAAAGGCGTATGATGAGTTGTATGAGAGGTTGGACACTAATGAGGGAGAAAAGGACCTGTACTTATTGGCTAGATAGAGGGACCGAGCTAGGAAAGATGTGCAGCAGGTTAGGGTGATAAAGTATAAGGATGGAAACGTATTTACAAGCGAGGAGAGTGTGTGGAGCAGATGAAAAGAGTACTTTGAGAGGCTGATGAATGAAGAGAACGAGAGAGAGAGAAGGTTAGATGATGTGGAGATAGTGAATCAGGAAGTGCAATGGATTAGCAAGAAGGAAGTAAGGACAACTATGAAGAGGATGAAAACTGGAAAGGCCGTTGGTCCAGATGACATACCAGTGGAAGCATGGAGGTGTTTAGGAGAGATGGCAATGGTGTTTTTAACCAGGTTGTGTAATGGAATCTTTGAAAGTGAGAGGATGCCTTAGGAGTGGAGAAGAAGTGTACTCGTGCCGATATTTAAGAATAAGATGGATGTGCAGAACTATAGTAACTACAGGGGGATAAAATTGATGAGCCACAGCATAAAGTTATGGGAAAGAGTAGTGGAAGCTAGGTTAAGAAGTGAGGTAAAGATTAATGAGCAGCAGTATGTTTTCATGCCAAGAAAGACCACCACAGATGCGATGTTTGCTCTGAGGGTGTTGATGGAGAAGTATAGAGAAGGTCAGAAGGAGTTGCATTGCATCTTTGTGGACCTGGAGAAAGCATATGACAGGGTGCCTCGAGAGGAGCTGTGGTATTGTATGAGGAAGTCTGGAGCGGCAGAGAAGTACGTAAGAGTTGTACAGGATATGTACGAGGGAAGTGTGACAGTGGTGAGGTCTGCAGTAGGAGTTACTGATGCATTCAAGGTGGAGGTGGGATTACATCAGGGATCGGCTCTGAGCCTTTTCTTATTTGCAATGGTGATGGATAGGTTGACAGACGAGATTAGACAAGAGTCCCCGTGGGCTATGATGTTTGCAAATGACTTTGTGATCTGTAGCGAGAGCAGGTAGAGGAGACCCTAGAGAGGTGGAAATATGCTCTGGTGAGGAGAAGAATGAAGGTCAGTAGGAACAAGACAGAATACATGTGTGTAAATGAGAGGGAGGTCAGTGGAATGATAGAGGATACAGGGAGTAGAGTTGGCGAAGGTGGATGAGTTTAAATATTTGGGATCAACAGTACAGAGTAATGGGGATTGTGGAAGAGAGGTCTAAAAGAGAATGCGGGCAGAGTGGAATGGGTGGAGAAGAGTGTCAGGAGTAATTTGTGACAGATGGATATCAGCAAGAGTGAAAGGGATGGTCTACAGGATGGTAGTGAGACCAGCTATGTTATATGGGTTGGAGACGGTGGCACTGACCAGAAAGCAGGTGACAGAACTGGAGGTAGCAGAATTAAAGATTTTAAGATTTGCACTGGGTGTGACAAGGATGGATAGGATTAGAAATTGAGTACAGGTGAGGGTTAGCTGAAGTTGGACGGTTTGGAGACAAAGTCAGAGAGGCGAGATTGCGTTGGTTTGGACATGTGCCGAGGAGAGATGCTGAGTATATTGGGAGAAGGATTTTGAGGATAGAGCTGCCAGGTAAGAAGAAAAGAGGAAGGCTTAAGAGGAGGTTTATGGATGTGGTGAGAGGGGACATGCAGGTGATGGGTGTAGCAGAACAAGATGCAGAGGACAGGAAGATATGGAGAAAGATGATCCACTGTGGCAACCCCTAACGGGGGCAGCCGAAAGAAGAAAAAAGAAACTTTTCCAATATTGGTTTACTGCGCAAAACTACAGCATACCGAAGACATACCAACTGTGAAGCATGGTTGTGGAAAGTTTAATATATTTGAGGTCTGCTGATTTACACTCCATATGACTTGATTGGTACCTTATACAAGGTATTTTGCTAGTTAAAGAATCACATGTCATGTTTTTGCCAAACTTGCTGTAAAATGAATGCCATATGTCAGATTTTTGGAAAAACTCAAGGCGGATATATTGGATTTTACATTGAATAAAGTGAAGCTATAATCTGAGAAAAAGGAATCTGAGGAGACATGCTCTTCATGGAAAGGAACTGTAGAGTGTAAAAAAAAAAAAAAAAGAGGGGAACTTTTTTGGCCATTATAAACCGGGTTCAACCCTTTTTATTTTCTCCTGTAATTAAACAGGCACTCCTTGTTGGAGTGTCGACATTGAGCAAGCTTGTATTTAGTAAATTTTTAAATAAAAAAAACAGCAGATAAAGAGGAATTTGCATTACTTCTTAGTAAACAGTAGGCATTTAGCTTTAAAGCCAAATATGTCTATTTTATGTGTAAACCTGTTAAGCATGTTAGCCTTAAATTTTCTTGATAAATACGTATGAACATTTTATTAGAATTGTGGCTTATAACTATGAGAAGAATTATCATTTTCTTTTATGGCACATGTATGGATGAATATGTTTTACATGTTTTATTAATTTAGGGTTACGTCAGGAAGGGCATGTGGTGTAAAATTTTGCCAAATCAATATGCGGACAACAATGTTTTGGGTGATCCGCTGTGGCAACCCCTAACGGGAGCAACTGAAAGAAGAAGTAGAAGATTAATTTAAAAAAAAAATAATTAATTGGGATTTTATTTATTTTAATATTTGTTTTAATTATCAGTAAACAATAAGCCTACATAATTGCATTTTGTCAATAAAAAAATGAACAGGTAACACCGGTGGTCTGCAGTTTAATTATAAAAATCACTTTAATATTGAACATATGGTTCCAGTGTGATTGGTTGTACAGGAGCTTAGTGGTGTTAAACAAAAAAAGGCATTTGCAATCATCCAGTTCTAGTAACATGAAATCAGTATCAGCCCTAAAAAAATGTGATCACAGCAACCCTAGTTTGAGGTTGCTTTGCTGCCTCAGGGTCTGGGCAGCTTGCATTTGTCAAGTTAACTTTTATTCTTCTTCATATCAAATTGTGTCTGACAGTTGAACCTGTAATGGATCTTTCAACACAATGATAATTTGATGCATACTATAAAATTCACCAAGGTATGGCTCAAAAAGAAGTGGAGGGATATGGACTGGCGAAAAGATTTAAAACAGGAAATGCATGCAGGAAAACCCACAAACTGAAGGAATGTTTCATTGTTTTTAAAGACAAGTTTGAGGGTCAATAGCTTGTGTGATAGGTGCCTTAACAGCTTCAGAGTAGAAACTGAGACATGCTTTTTTGACAGCTGTTAAGCTGTGGTGCTGTGAGGCGCCTTTCACACAAGCTGGTGACCCTCAGAAACTTGTCTTCTGATTAGGCTGTAACTTTGGGTCTGCCAGATGTCTTCCTATCAGATTTTCTTCCAGTTTCCAATTGCTATTGGATTGTTTAGGACACTGTACTCGCTGACACTTTGATTTTTTTCTCTTTTCAGTTTTTGTAAATGAAAGGCTTACACTTACAAGGGTAATAATGATCTGCCTCATTTATTTTAATTGTCATTATTGCTGGAGTTTACAACTTTCTGTAGTGTAATATTGTCCACCCAGTACTTCAGAGGGTGTAGTAACACAGTCTGTTCCAGTTCTGCTTTAAGACAGACGAGGGTTTTTTTTTTAAGTAATTAACAGAAGTTAGGACACCTGTGCAAATTGTTTGCCTCAACTTGCAAGGCTTAATTCTCTTTAATTGCTGCAGAACATCTGTAGGTTGTAACCTATTAGTTGTTCCCTGAAGAAGAACCATTTGTAATATTCTGATATTTCCTTTTTTAGTTTTTGCTAGTCTTAACTTAAAATTTAAACCTTTGGCAGTTTACTGCTTTCCTTTTTTCCATTTTAGGTCATTTGTTCCATTTCAGATGATTAAATTTGAAGAAAAATTAGAAAAACTGAGGTGTTGTAAAACTTTTTACCGGTAGTGTGTGTGTGTATAAGTATATGTACATATAGATAGATAGATAGAGATGTATGTATGTATGTGTTTGTGTAAAATATGATTAAATTAATTTAGAATTAACATGTTTATTCAGCTTAAAGCCTGTTCTAAGAGAAAGCAGGTGGTGAAGTGTGTATTGTTTTTAAATGGAAAATTAGAGAGCATGTAGACCTGGATTTATTGTAATAACCTTAAACAAATGTCAATCCATTTTTATGTTTTTCTTGTTATTCATTAATTGGCAGTTGCACAGAGAGTTTTAATTGTACATTTATTTTTAAAGTTAGTGCTTTACAAACAACAAGGTAAATAAATGCTAGAAAAAATTCCTTAATAAATTAATCTTCCTGTACACTTGTTCTCTGACATTAGGTATATTAACAGTGTAGTATTGTATACTTGTATAGTTTTTCTTCCATATTTCAGCATTTAACTTGCTGCTGTTAGAGAAGCCAAAAAATCTTCCTCATTCATTTCCAGTTAATGTAAACATGCATTTCAGGGATGTATCATTTGTTTTTGACTTTTTCATTTCTTGCCCAATTGTGTTGTTTCACAAAAGGTGCCTCCACTCCTTTCAAATGTGGTGTCTTGCTACAGGGAGTGGCACTCTCCAATGTGCTTTACTGCAGGTGATTGTTCTTTGAACTATAGTTTCTGTCCTATCCTAACCTTTAATTATGGTTCTTTTTTAATCATCCTTTAACAATGCAGACATTTGCTCTTTCAGGTAATGAGAAAGTGCTACTTGCTTTAAAAAAGATTAAAAACATACAATAGTTTGTTACTTGTATTCTTAATGTTTTGTTTGAGTAAATAATAAATGTGAAACAGTGTCCCTCCATACTTTTTACTGAACACTTATTAAGATATTAAATAAATGGTTATTTTAATGTAATGTGTTATTAGCAAAATAATGTTAGTATAGAATTGGAAAGGTAAAAGTATAGTTAAGTTTATGTATTCAGCTTTTTATTTGTTCCAAAGTCATTAAAGAAACAGCAGTAGCCCTGGCCTTTATGGAAGCTCTCAGGATTTGTTCTCAGCTTGCTTAAGATGATTAATTGCTAGATTTTCTTTCTGCTTCAGAGAGACTGTAGAGTATAATTGCCAACATTTTCACTCTGATGAAATCGTTCCAAAGTAGGTAAAACCAATACAGGCAAAAAATCAGTGTGTAAAACTGGAATATAGTCAAGGCACATAAAATTTTGAAATTGGTCTGTTTATTGTTTTGTATTTTTGTTCATCAGTAATTAACAGTAGGAATGATTGTTTTATCTTATGCCCTTGTACATTTTTCAACGTCCTTACGGGAAATGACAAGCTGAAATATAGACTATGGAACTGGAAGTTTTATATTGTTTGTTAGTTGATATTTGATTACATCCAAAATAAAACAAAATATAGATATTTCTGTATATGAAACACATTTGTACATTTCAAAAGGGACATGAGCCTGGGTTTTAATAGAAGGTGGAATAAGGACAGTTTGTACTTTAGTAATATAACCTATACAATGGTTATGAAAAGCATTTGGTAGAGGAATTTGTGAGTTAGAAGTTTACAAAGTGTCTCAGATACAATTACTCAGTAATCTGTTTGAAAGGCCATGAGGATAGTTTTCTGAAACTACCAAGTAGGAACACATAGCTCCCAAGAATGTATGTCCAACTGATAGGTGGAAAGCTGGAAATTCAAGCTTGTCTTTTCAGCTTTTCTATGCTGTGTGATCTGTACTTTTTATGTTCACTTACATATTATTCTTTATAATACCTGTTTCAACAGTCCCCATCTCTTAAAAAATTGTGCTGTTGGCACATGTTTTTTATCTGATAAATACTTCCTCTTCCTTTTCGTTTGTGCACTTAAACAACATTATTGAACTCTTTTTAATCACTCAGTCTTGTTAATGTGTTCATTGTCCTCCAAGAGGATCAACATATTCTAGCAATATAATGTATTGCTGGATTTTCTACCTTTTTTAATATTTCCAGCAGTTTTCGGTGAAATAGGGTTAATTTCAAGTTTATTTTATTTACAGTGTTCCTTAAATTGGATCTTTGCTTTTAAGAGCTTTGAGAAATGAAATATGGTGACATTAAGAATATAGTCAGTGCTTGAAAGTGAATTAAATAATTTAAAATTCTCTTTTCAGCAGCCACTGAATTGGGATTTATCAGAATGTTTTTGGACTTTCTGGAAAAAAAAATCAGTAATTAAATTGAAATACTGAAAAAATTGAAGTTGAGTATCTTTTTTTGTACAGATGCCTGTTTGTAGCATAGGGTTTTTTTCACTGAGGGCCTATTTCAGAATTACTCAGTTAAGGTCCTGTAGGTCCACAATGACTGCAGGTTTTGTGCCAGTCAGTTTCATAATGAAACTGGGTATTTAATTATTTGGTTTGCTAGTGCATTCATTCTTCCAAGACAAAAATTGTGTATTTTTTTTGCTTTTTGAGAACTATCGATATGTTTTATGGCCCTTTCTCTTAATTTATTTCAAAACATTTGATGATGCATGTACACACGCCTAAAAAGAAGCTAGTTAGCTGGAGAGCTGATGGTTCTTATGTCATTTGTACCTTATTATTAACTGGCTGGTTTAGAAAATGGGCATCAATTGAAAGTTAAATGCAGGGGTTTAAAACTAAAATAGGCATTTATGAATTCTGAATTGTAACAAGCAAGTTAACTAAAACTAAACCTAGGAAAATATTGTTTTATTAGTAAATAAATGGGTTGTAATTTAAACAAAAAACAAAACAAAAAAAAACTTAAGTGAAAATCTGCAGCCACATCTGGCCTATATGAAACTGTGGGTACAAGGCAGAAATAAATTCTCCATGTAATTAAAAAAAAAAAAAAAATCTTGGACTGTAAAATAAAAACTGGGAATTCTAGTGGAAATCTGGACACAACTACTAAACTCTACTATAACATTTTGAATTCCTTGAAAAACTGCATTAAATTTTGCAAACTGCATCTTTAGCAATATTTATTTTTCGAATACTAAATACAGAAGATATATATGTGTTATTTCTAAATTATTTGAGAGCATGTTTCCCCATTTTAAATAGTTCACTAAAGATGCTTATCATTTATTTCATTTTGCACAATTTTTTTAAATCTCACAAATTGATTACCTATTTTAATTATCGAATATTTTAAGCCATGCTGTGACAGACTGGCGTTCAGACTAGGGTTGGTTCTGCTTTGCGCCCAGTACTACTTGAATACTTGTATGTAGTGTAATTAGAAAGCAATATAATACTTTTCCTTATGCTGTAGCGTAACACATTTATTTTCTAGATCACTTTTCCAAAAAGTATGAATGTTTCATTTCTTGTGATTTTTATTTTTTTAAACAGCAGTAGCCTAAATATGTCATTGCAATTAACTAGTACATACTGCCTTAACGTTGTGGATGAGTTGCGTTTCTGCTGGTTGTTTGTAACCTGATTTTTGTATATAAATCGGACCTCACATTATATTATGTGCAAAAATGTACAGTGCTTTATTTATTTATTTTACAGATAAAGTTTAAATCTTATTGATAAAATGGCAGTTAATAAGTATTACTGAACTTTAAATCTCAACACTGAAATAATTTGAACAAAAATTAATTACCATTATGTATAGTCCAGTATGTTGACCTTGTGCTTAAACATCCTGCATTTTTTAATAATGGCATGATACCTCATAGATGTTGAAAAGGTATAATTATGCCGCTAAAAGCCACCAGTGCCAATTGATACCTCAGCAAAGATAGCACCATATTTGCTGAGGGATATCTATGTATGAAACTTTCTCCTCCCAGCTGCTGTACTTCCTGACATGGCTTGGCTGGAACTTCCACTTGGAATGCTAGGAAGTACAAACGACAGTTACTTATACTTCTTTAGCTAAATGGACAACTGCTTTCTGAGCTTGTTGCTCATCTCTGCATGTTGCCAGCTACATTTAGTGACACGTGCTCTTTGGTGAGGCATGGTAGAGTACTGTGACTGTACTTCAGGAGGTGACACAGCTGGGACGTGTATTTAGAAAACTGGGAATTGTCAAGCAATGGGGTTATTTACTTTTTTAATGAATTTATTTTTATATATTTTCTTGTTTCTGGAATCTGATTTTATAGACTCACTAATGTTATACATCTTAAATGATCTTTCGTAAAAGCTATAGTTTTAGGAGTGTTAGGAGACCCGGGTTCGCTTCCCAAGTTCTCCCTGCGTGGAGTTTGCATGTTCTCCCCGTGTCTGCATGGGATTCCTCCCACAGTCCAAAGACATGCAAGTTAGGTGGATTGGTTATTCTAAATTGGCCCTAGTGTGTGCTTGGTGTGTGTGTGTGTGTGTTTGTGTGTGTCCTGCGGTGGGTTGGCACTCTGCCCGGGATTGGTTCCTGCCTTGTGCCCTGTGTTCGCTGGGATTGGCTCCAGCAGACCCCCATGACCCTGTGTTCGGATTCAGCGGGTTGGAAAATGGATGGATGGAAGTAGACAGTGTTGAAAAGAGATGAATATAAAAGACAGTGTGTGTGTGCTAATCCATTGTCTACATTTCCTTGAATATTTATACTCCAGGTTATTAACCAAATATAGCTGTCTGGCAGAGACACCCAGGACCATATATATACACAGTATAGCTGATTTTTGGACAATGCTTCTTTTACCATTCAGACAGTGGAACAAATCTCGTCTAGAGCCTCAAAATATTCCCACTGTGTTTTGTGGTGTGTATGAAATTCTTTCCTTTGTATACATTGGTCCAGTCAAATTTCTAGCTAAATAGTATATTTATTTTTCTGTTCATTTTGCTTTTCATCCATTGTCTGACTGATAAAGCAGTTTCAACTCTTTAGGTTTTCTTGTTCTTTGCCTATTGTTATATATTTTGTTGAGAGAGGAAGTCCCAGATATATCCTATTGAAGATTATGTGTATAATTAAAAAATCATGTGTTTCAATAATTTTAACTGTGATTTTGAAAAATGCATTATTAATTTTAAAACTTTTTTGCTTTATATTCATTTTGACCAGGGTACAAATAATTTTAATATACCTATATTTGTAAATGAAACAAATATTGTTGTTGGAAGCTTTCTGTAACAGTCTTCTGTACTGTAAATTGTAGAATATCTGAAATGCAGCTTTTATGTGTTTTTTTTTTCTTCCTGATGTAAGAGAAGATATGATATGGAGGATGAAATTCTTTATAATTGTTTTAGCTGCAGCAAAATGAGAGTTTGTGGGGGAAACATTATATAACCAAACTGAATGAGTCACATTTAAATCTGTAAGATAAAGAATGTAAATATTTTTAGAGAAAGCAAATGTTAGTCCTTAAATGCTATTTTTAAGCAGCTTGTCTTGGTTCAGCAGAAGAAAATCACAGGTTTGCTGATACACACCAAACGAAAGCATCTTGGTTATGTGAATTTAGATGGTACTGATAAAACCTTATTTTTGATATAGTTTAAGCTGAATCCAGTTCAGTTTGTAAATCTCTTCAGCCATCACAATAGGTTGTCTTGGAGCACTGCACACATTAACTTCCAAAGTAACACAGACACTATTACTGAAAATTACTTCTTGTTTTTACCAATTCATGCAAATACAGGATTATAAGGAACTTCTGCCCATTCAGGCAGTATTTGGTACAAAGCAAGAACCTACCCCAGTTGGGAGACTCATGCATTACAGGACACTTACAGTTTAAAACAGGAAACTTACCTAATCCGTATGACTTCTTTGGGATACTTGCGTAAACCAGAATATCCCTATGAAGCCAATGCATTTTCAGTGGAAGAGGGATTTGGACTTGTGAGATAGCAGTGTTAATCTCTGTGTCATCCCATCAATCAATATCAAATTGTTAGTCGCTGAAATTAGGAAATGAAAATGATACAAAATATGTCAAAGGTTAAGGCAGTAGCAGGAGTGAAGGAGAAAAACTCCTGCACCATGTTGACTCTAGTGTGGACTTAAGATTTTTATATCTTTTGACTGTAGAAGATAATGTGGCTGCTGTCTGCCTCTCCCCTTTCTACAGTACACAAACTGTTTTGACTACAGTCAAAAACTGTCCAGTCTGGTGTCTTCAGGCTGATATGTTTTCACATGAAGATAGCTTTTGAAGATTATTCAAAAGGGTCAGTCTGTATTACTGTTGCTTCACCCATTCTATGATGCAATGAGGGTACAGAGGAGACAACATTTATTTCAATGGCACAGTTTCATAGAAAAATATAGCTCAAAGTGCCTTATAAGAAGTTAAAGGGAAAAAAAGAACCAATAAACAAAATTAATGAATACAAACTTGTATGACACCAATAAACAAACATGTTATAGAAATGGTGGAAACGTCAAATATGGAAGGATGTATTAAACACATTTTTTAAGTTTCTGATGTTTATAACGATATGCACAGTGCTTTGGTCAGGGGGCAGAATGACAGGAAAACACAAATTCCAGTTGTTGATGAAAATAAAACTGAAGGGGTTTCAAGATGAAAACAATACCCTGCCCCAAGTGGGCATTCTGTAAAACATACTGTAAATGTGTATAAGTAGTTTATTACTGTTCACAGTCCTGCAAATTTGTAATGGCCATGAAAATCTTGTAGTAGTTTAGACTTTCAGTGAAAAATTAATGTGTTTTGTTTGGAAAGCTTCTACAGTTTGTGCAAAACAGAAAAGTTAAATTGATTGTGAACAAATACCAATACTTAAAGAAAGTCAATTATTTTCCACTCATTGTACTCATACATGATCAAATGTAAAAAGAAGTGCAGTCTGGGTTTTTTTTTTGTTCAGAGTCAAGTGACAAATGACAAACAGGAGAAATTCAATCATACATAAAGAAAGAGGTGTTGCATTGAAAGAGAGCTCAAATCAATTTCAGTACATTGTGATTTTAGTCGAATGTCTTTCTCTGGCACTGCTCTAACAGTTTGTAGCTTGCACTGGGCATATTGTGGAGCCCTGTAATCCTGGGTAAATACAGTAAGTTGATGTTTGCTTGCATTGCCAATTAATCTAGAAGTTAATGTATATATTTTCTTATCTGTGCTTAGTTGAAACCAGATCAAAAATGTAACACAAGGAAATAAAAGGTTTATACTAAGGAGTTAATCATTATTAATTCTTGGCGCTAGTGAAAGGGCCCATGTCAAAAGTGTCATTTATCAGACAGGTTAATATGAAGCATCTATAAATGACATGTAATGTGCAATTTTTGGAATGAACAATTTTAATGTATTTCATTTTAAAGGATGGTAAGGTCGTCAAGCCAGCTCTGGCTTGCTGTGTTAGCTGCTTTTCATCTGATGGTAAATTCCCATCATAGCTGATTACAAGTCTAAAAGGCTAACAAATCATGAAGAACAACACCGATGAAATATGAGTTGTAGTAATTCATCCAACAGTGGTGAAGGAAAGATATAATATCACTCATAGGTTGACAAATTTTAAATGCATATGGTAGTCTGCTGGCTACCAGATTTGCAGTCCTTGTAGTTCAGGTTAGTTTTCTATAGCTTTATACACAGAAGTTATCTGCAACCTTTTACAGCAACATTTATTTGTGAAGTGTTGTTGCACACAAGTGCGTAGCACTCAGTCCTCTATTGCAATCTAAACACAATTGGCATCTTGATAGAGAACATTTTAGTAATTTGGAAAACTGTGAACTTCTGTTAAGGGAACAAATGATTTTGGTCAGTCTCAAAAACCATGAAAAAAGTTTTTTTTTTTCTTTTTCTTTTTAAAGATACCTATAGTAATACCTCCTACAAGTCTTCATTAATGTGCAAATATTCACTCTAAACACGCTACTAAGAGTTTTATTGAATGATTACTGAAGCAAACATCAAGTAATTACAGACTTTTCTGTATACAGTTGCTTTAACTGCAGTTTGTCAAGTTATTTTCAAATAAAAAAAATTGAAGGATTGAGTTGAAGATATTACATTGGTTAAATAATAGAGAAACAGTGAATATTGCTGGGTCATTATATACATATTTAACATTTTTAAGCATGGCAAAATTATGGACAGTTGGGCATCTCCACAAACATGCCATAACATCATGCTCATATGTTTTCATAACATTAATTTTCATATAAAGAGGTAAACATTATTTCTATACAGTTCTCACTAATTTCATAAGTAGAGAATACTAGTAGTAGAAGCAGTAGTTCTTAAGGTTTTTATACTTTTGCAATGGCCATTATTTTCTAAATAAACATGTTCTGCAAAAGTGTTAGGATTTTTTTTTTCACAGCTACATCTATACTAATAAACGGCAAAGCCCTCACTCACTCACTGACTGACTGACTGACTGACTGACTGACTCATCACTAATTCTCCAACTTCCCGTGTAGGTAGAAGGCTGAAATTTGGCAGGGTCATTCCTTACAGCTTCCTTACAAAAGTTGGGCAGGTTTCATTTCGAAATTCTACGCGTAATGGTCATAACTGGAAGTTGATTTTCTCCATTTACAGTAATGGAGTTGAGCTGGAGGGGCGGAGTTTCGTATGACATAATCACGCCTCTCACGTAATCACGCATTACGTAGAAAGCCAGGAAGAGCTACAAAACGCGCTTTAGAAAACATGCCTTATATAATTAAGAAGGCAGCGAAACAATTAGAAGCGAGCGACTGACATATAAAACCATATTCAGCGGCTCACGTGAACTGACGCAGTGCGCAGACAAAAAGTAACAGTTCCAAAGAGTGCTGAACAAAAACCTAATTACACTGCTACGCTCGAATAGATAAACCACACTCAGTGGCGCGATGGTAAAGCATTCGCCTGTAGCGCCCACGTCCGAGGTTCGATTCCTGAGAGGGGATGCACTAAGTATGTACGCGCGCTTCTCGATTTATTTTAACCTCGCATCCCCTTAGTTTGAGACGTATGAAAACGCATGCG
>JANRMT010062796.1:31698739-31731254 GCA_026402145.1 Polypterus bichir lapradei | reverse complement strand
ATATATAGATATATATAGATATATATAGATATGTGTGTGTGTGTGTATATATATATATATGTGTGTATATATTTATGTGTTTGTGTGTATATATATATATATACACACAGGTGTATACTGTATGTCTGTGTAGAGGATTTAAAAATTCTTATTGAGTTTTAAGGTTAGAAAATAAGAGGTTGCACTTTGGCAAAACTGTCATTCACTGCCAGCATAATGGTGTGAAGCTGAATGCTGTCTGTGCACAATTTAGACCTCATTAATAGATGGATGGATGGTTATACATTACTCAGATGAGTTGTTTTGTAAATGCACCAGTGCATCCACAGGTTTGTTTTCAAATCAGACTCTTTTGGGACTGTTGAAGTGCAAACGGCCATTGTATTGGAACAGTTCTCATTATATACAAGATGCATTTACTGTAGCTTGAGGGAACTGTGGATTCGAAACTGAGTGCTCAAGACATCGGTTTACCTTTCATTGATACTGATGCTTGTTTTTCTGGTCAAATCATATGTTCTCTCCAACCATGTCTGTACCCAGTGATGCTTTGTTTCAACTGCAGGGGATGTTGTGAAAGCAGTGAAGTCTCAGCTGCATGCACACTTTTGACATTTAAAAGGAAATATTACATTCTCTTAATTGATCCTATCAAGACCCACAGCTAACCAGTCAGTAAAGCATTCATGAATAAAATAAAATGACAGCCGTTGTTGGAGCAAAGGTTGATGTTAACTCAGAAAACAAAAACATGAATTTAAATTTGGTTGATTTTGCACTGTAGTAACTTTGTATAGTAGGTTTATACAGTCATTATTGTCGCGTACAAACTACACTGAAATTCTTACATGTGGTAAGAAACACATCTAATGTTACTGCTGTGTAAACATTTTTCTTTAATGATAACGAAAAAGCTTTAAAATATATTAAAACTTGGGTATTTGTGCACTGATTTTTAATTTATTTTTCAATATTTTGATTTGTGAATGTTTAACGATAAGTAAAACCTAACATACAATACATTTCCTTAATGTAAATTTCATATTGTTGGAATATTGTATTGCCATGCCTGAATTGCAATTTGAAATATGTTGTGAGAGTATTCTCTTATGTTTGACATTTAAGCATGCCTAACATTTTGCTTTATTGAGTAACACTGAACTTGTAAAGATGAGCAAGCTTCCTTGATCTAAGTTGCTTGATTCTAAAGAAATCTTTGTGAAATTAGGCATCAAAGATTTTCTTTGATTTCAATCTCAACTAATTTACACATACTGTCCAGTTTATCCAGCATCTCCTTCTCCACCCCATTATTATTATTAGTGTTTAGCAGTGCAGTTTAACCCACTCTGACTTTAAGGAGGTGAGTAACAGTGTGAGTCATTTCCTGGCAGCCATGGATAAAACTTGCAGAATTCCTTTGCAAAAACAAAGAAAAAGCACTTGCTGGATTTCACTCCCACGTCCTTTTGCCACCCCCTTAAAATCTCCCACTAGGCAACGGCAGAGCTTAAAAGCTAACTGTCAGTAGTTGGCAAGCAGTTACGGTCATGTACGCTAAATTGGCTGAGATTTAGATGTGCTTGGATTTTAAATCTGAAAATGGTGTTTCGATTTCACAGGAGCTTGTTCAGACTCTTTTTGAATCAGCTTTTCTCCCTCTTAACAGGGAAGCTGGTAAAGTGCAGCATTAGGCCACGTTAGATTTAGAGCAAAATTGTGGTCCCTGGAAATGAAGCAGCAAGTTGGAATTCCTTGGTTTTCTCTTTCCAAAAAGCTCTGAAGGGTCAGGTATGTTAAAAAGAAATGTTTGCAGTATGTTGATTGTGTTTCAAATCTTGCTGTTCTGTGGGTTATTCTTTGATTCATTTGTCTTTTGTTTGTTGATAATTTGAGAAGAGATGGCTAGTTTATTACTTCCACTGTTTTTTCCCTTATTTTCATGTATGAATTAAATGTCTGTTAAAATATGTTGTAATATCTTAACACTTGTAATCCGAATGTAGAGTACAGTTTATACCATTAGAAATAATTATTTGTTAAAAAAATATTATAAACATTAAAAATGGAGTTAAGCTCTCCTACTTCAACATTTGTATTTGATAATGCTTTTACACAAATATTGTGACTTTTGCTTTCCTTCTTAGTTTCCACAGCTTCATAGTAGATTTCTTTTAATGTAAGCAAAATGAATGCAGAAGTGATCACACCTAGAAATTTAACTTAAGGCATTTTTATTAAGGTGTTTGTGTGACTGAAGTGTTGGTAATGTCTGTGAATGAGTTATATTTATTTATACCTCTGTTTTCCCATTTCTGTTTAGAATTGCCTTCACACACTGGTGCTTTCTGATATGGTAGATCATGCTGAGTTCTTTAGCTGCTTTGGAGGTTTTACACCTATTAACTTTGCTATTGTGTGCCACATTTTAGAAAATGGTATTATTTGCTTCCTAGTTAATATCTGAAATTGTTTCAGTTCTTATAAATCACCATTCTGCCAAAAAAATGTGAATGAAGCAATGAATAATTTTAGGATGAGTGTTGTTTAGCTTTCTTGCACAGGTGCTATCTAAAAATTTGCTATATTTATGCTGTATACAGTAATGCTGGAAGAATTACATATAGAACAGTTCTCACCTTCTTTTCTGTATTGATTTCTTTGGGTGAGGCTTAATTTTATTTTATTTTTTTATTTCCTGGGATATTTTTAATCTGATTCTTAATTTATCAGTTACATGCAAATTAGTAACACACAGTTTTCAGGGTAATTGAATTTACAGCATTTCATTTATAAAAACACTTGAAATCGATTTTTTTAATATGTTTCAAATCAGATTTATCAATAGGTCTCCTTGTCAGGTTTCTATATTTTGCTACTGTTAGATTTGTTTGCATTAGTATAAAATAGCAGCATTAGATGGTTGTTAATATTTTCTGAAATGTAAGATATAATAGACAAGTTATATTCATATACAACCCCAAATCAGAAAAAGTTTGGACAGTGTGGAAAATGTGAATAAAAAAAATAAAGCAGTAATTAACAAATTTCCCTTAACTTTTATTTCATTGCAGACAGTATGAACACAAGATAATTCATGTTTTTTTTGGTCAACATCATTTGATTTGTAAATAAACATCCATTCTTGCCATTCAGGCTTGCAACACATTCCAAAAAAAGTTGGGATGGGGGCAATTTAGGGGTAGTAATGAGCTATAATTAAATAATGATGTGATTTGAAACTGGTGATGTTAACAGGTGATTGCAATCATGATTCGGTACAAAAGCAGCATCGAGGAAAGGCCTACTCCTTTAGGAGCAAAGATCGGCAGAGGATCGCCAGTTTGCCACCAAGTGCAGGCAAAAATCTTTGAAATGATGAAGAAAAACGTTTCTCAAAGACAGATAGGAAGAGATGTGGGCATTTCTCCCTCTACAGTACATAACATAGTGAAAAGAATCAGGGAATCTGGAGAAATTACCGTGCGCAAAGGCCAAGGGCGCAAGCCTAAACTGAATGGCCGTGATCTCCGAGCCCTCAGACGGCACTGCATTAAAAACCGTCATTCATCAATAAATGATATAAATGCGTGGGCTCAGGACTACTTCAGGAAGTCACTCTCAAGCACTACAGTACGTAGTTACATTAGGAAATGCCAGCTAAAACTGTACTGTGCCAAAAGGAAGCCCTACATAAATAGTGTCCAGAAGCGCCATCGACTTCTTTGGGCTCAGAGGCATTTGGGATGGTCCATTGTGCAGTGGAAACGTGTATTGTGGTCAGACGAATCGGTTTTTCACATGGAAATGGACGCCGTGGGCTGCGGACCAAAGAGGAAAAGGACCATCCAGACTGTTACCAGATACAAGTCCAAAAGCCAGGGTCTGTCATGGTATGGGGTTGTGTCAGTGCCTTCGGCAAAGGTAACTTGCACTTCTGCGATGGCACCATCAATGCTGAGAAGTATATCTCAGTTTTGGAGGAACAAATGCTGCCTTCAAGACGACGTCTTTTCCAGGGACGCCCATTTCAGCCAGACAATGCCAAACCACATACTGCGTGCATAACAAAGGGATGGCTGCGTAAGAAGAGGGTGCGGATGCTTGACTGGCCTGCCTGCATCCCTGATTTGTCTCCTACAGAGAATATTTGGTGCATTTTGAAACGAAAAATGCGTCAACGAAGACCCCGTACTGTTGCGCACCTAAAACGTTGTTTGCAGGAAGAATGGGACAAACTAACACCTGCAACACTTAGTCACTTGATTTCTTCAATGCCTAAACGTCTTTTAAGTGTTGTTAAAAGACAGGGGAACTGTACAAAGTGGTAAATGCTGTACTGTCCCATCTTTTTTTGAAATGTGTTGCAAGCCTGAATGGCAAGAATGGATATTTATTTACAAATCAAATGATGTTGACAAAAAAAAATGAATTATTTTGTGTTCATACTGTCTGCAATGAAATAAAATTTGAGGAGAATTTATAACTTGCTTTTTTCTTTTTTTATTCACATTTTCCACACTGTCCCAACTTTTTCTGATTTGGGGTTGTACATTACAAATCTCACAAACTGCAAATTCTTTAATTTTTTTTAAATATCTTTTTTAAACATCCTTTCCTATTGTAAAGGGAGTCAGGTGACATGAACTGAATAGACATTATAGGCATACATTTATCCATTTTCCAGCTCATCTTCTTCTGGACAGGTTTTGTGGGACAGCTGAAGCCTATCCTAGCAGGCATCAGATGCAAGCCAAGAACAGCATCATGACATGGCAACCAGTCCATTGCAATATAACACACATATGCCACTTCAGTACTAATCCATCTACCCTGCATGTGTTTGGACTGTGGGACAAAACTGTCCTCATTATCCTATGTTGATTAATCTGTTCATATATTTTTCTCCACTATAGGAATAATAATAATAATAATCCTAATAATTATCATCATCTATCTTTTTAACCCGATTATATAGCGCATCACAACTGGAGCCTATTCCAGCAAGCTTCACACGCAAGACAGGAGCAATCCCTGTATAGTGCACCAGTCCATTGCAGGACAAAGCCACACACTGGCCACTTTAACAGCACCAAATCACCTAAGTTTAATCAGGTCCGCGTTTAGTAAGTTTAATACAGATATTTTGACACAGAGTGGAAGCACAGAGCTGCCTTTCCTGTTTTACAGTGCCAGTTTCTTCATGGACTCGACATTTTCCCTATGGATTTCTGTTTTGACTGATATCAGAGAGCATCAGTAAGTTTTCACTTCAAAACTGTCGGCAGTTCTTTTATTGTCATATCCTAAGCAACAGCAACTCATTAAAAAAAAAACAGTAATTGGTTTGTGGTGCGTCAATCTGCTCTGTTGCAAACTCTGCCTTTTTCTTATCCTGAGTATTTTTTTAACTGTTTTATCGAAAAGAGCAATGTATAGGTGAATTGGCTCTTTCAAAAGCACTAAAAGTTTTTATTAAAAATACAATGCGGTATAATCAGTTTGGTTTGGATTTATTGTTATGTCCACAAAGTACAATGAAATTCATTTGTGCTGTTTTTACCATGCTGCCACTTCGCATGTACTCTGCTACTGAGAGGGATCATAACCTCACCCATGATGGCTGCTGCAAGTGGAGAAAAGAGCAGGAAAATGTATCCTTACCTCGAGAAAAATAGTAGCAAGAATCAGTAATAAAAAACATTATTTCTATTTTACTTTTGTTGTCACAATTATGCCTCGGAAATGCAAAAGGCATGTTTTCATAAATCAAAACCTTTGCTACTTCATAGTAAATGTAACTTTTTTTTTTTTTTTTTTTTAGTTTTTAGGCTTTTCTTCATATTGAGATCCCAGTACTCATTAGGTCCATTATCAAACGCAAGCGAGGATATGCTTCACTTGGGAATGCAGTTTCATGTGGAAAACTTCCAAACTTATCCTTTAGAGCTTCCGTTGTGAAATCAAACACATGAATTGAGAATCAGTTATTTATTTTAGAATACCTGTATGAATAGTTTTCATTGTTGTTTTCAAGATATCTTTCATTTTTTTCTTTTTATGAAACATTTACAATTACTTACAGCTGTGTCCATACAGAATTACACCTATTTCAGGACTGTTGTCCTTAATTTCAGCAATTTTAAGCTGTTTTAAAGAACCTGCATCATAGTCATTCTCTCAGCATTCAAATATGTGCTGTATGTTGCTGTAACTACGCTTATTTTAGTCACTGTACTGATTGACACCTCATCTGAGCTCAAATCCCAGTGAGTACCATAAATAAGCTTTTTTTTTTAATTCATTTTAGCACCAAAGTAAGCTTTTGGATCTGCACATCTCTGATGTGCACTGATGGGTGTCTCTTCAACATGTATATTATTCAACATCTCTCTATTATAAAAAAAAATAATCTTGTTGGAGGGAATGACTAGGAGACAATACATGATCTTTATGTTAAGATCACGGAAGACACTTAAAAGACCTGCGAGACTAAAGAGATTGGCCACGGAGTGTCTCGCGGAGACCTTAAACATGAGACTTTGTGCCAAGAGATTGACCCAGGAACGTCTTGCAATGACGTCGAACATGAGATTCTTGCAAGACATGCCCTACTTACAACCAATATCAAATAAGACCACGAAGAGAAAAACCATCAATCGTGTAAATGCTTTTAGCACACACAGGGCTGTCAGCGCATATAAAGTGTATAAGGACGATATGTTATAAATGAAACGTAGATGACTAAATGAAGAAGAAAGCAGTGCGGAGAAAAGAGACTCAAAAGCGTTGGAGAGACAAAAAAGAAAAAGAATAATCTAGGTACAAATTCAGAAAATAAGGAAGGTAATTATCAGCCCGGAACAAAGTGGAATTGAAAAAAAAAGCACGTCCAATCCGGACGTTGGCGCTATTCACATGCACAGCAGGTTAGAGATTATGACAGTAATGATAAGTAATTATCAGCCCGGAACAAGTGGAATTGGGAAGAAAAAAAAGCACGTCCAATGCGGACGTTCGCGCTATACAAATGCAGTGCAGGTAAGAGATTATGAAAGCAGTAGAATTCGAAAGGCTCAAAAAAAATAAAACATTGGTGCGATACATACAGTATGTGGAGAAAGTTAAAGAATATGAAAGTAGGAAAATTAGAAAGTATAAAAAAAAGAAAGTAAAGATCGCAGTAGCGCAAACAGATGGAAATTATTACTCGAAAAAGGGAAAATAAACACCACGGACCAGGTGTCATTGAAAAAAAGCAGGATAAAGCGAGGAGAAAACACAAAGAAGTTTTCTTGGATTTCTATATGAATCAGAAAGATCACACATGCATATATAATAAACCAACATATGACAAGTTATCAGCGATAGTAGTTTCGAAAGAAGGAAATATCAAAAACAGAACAGATATTCGTGTTTTTCTGAAAGCAGAACATGATTTGACATTTCTGTCTAATAATTCACCACATTCTGATCCATTACTCTTTCACTTGCCTTTCCCAGATGGAAAAACAGGATGGTCATACAATATGAAACACACGAATTCAGAAAAACGAATAACACCAACACAATATTTCAGGGCAAAATTAGAGATACATTCCAATGTATTTAACCCACTTATGTCATCTCAACATCTAACGCAACATTACATTATTAATGTATATCTAAAAGTCGAAGCTAATCGTCTTTTCTTTATTAAATCGAATCAAGAAAAACTTAGAACGGAACATATGCAAGGACTCATTGATCACGTTCAAAATTCAAATATCAATAGTTCAGACGAATTCAAAATAGGTAAAGCAGTTATATTACCATCATCTTATCAAGGTAGTCCAAGAGCATTGCAACAGTTATATCATGATGCAATGGCAATGTCCAGAACTATCGGTCGGCCACATTTATTTATTACAATGACATGCAATCCACAATGGCCAGAAATCTGGAGATTCTTGAAAACAATGCCACCAGCTACATCGGCTCTGGATATTCCAACTTTCGTAAGTAGATTGTTTTATCAGAAAGTCTTAATTTCATTGAAAGAACTCGAAAGGGTGTTCGGTCAAATCTGAGTATACATTTACACGATCGAATTTCAAAAACGGGGTTTGCCTCACATGCATTTATTGGTTGCTTAACAAAAAAAATATTAACTGCTGATGATGTATATCATTTTTTGTGTGCTGAAATTCCAAACAGAGAATCAAATCCTGAATTATGGTACAAAGTCAAGAAACAGATGTCTCACAGACCTCATTTAAAAGATTTAGCATGTTGGGACTCAAAAGAAAAATAGTGTTTAAAAAAATTTACAAAAGCTTTCATTCAAACAACAGAGATGACTAAGGCTGGCTTTCCAGATTATCACCGAAGAGATAATTGTCATGAACAACACACTTATCAGGTAAAGAAAGATGGAAAAATTTTGATGATCGATAATTCAATGATTGTACCATATAAAGCGTATTTGCTAAAAAGATTTGATTGTCATATTAATTTTGAGTATTATGCATCAGTGATGAGTATTAAGTACACCTGCAAGTACATTCATAAAGGGCACAATAGAGTACGTGTAACTTTATCGAAAGAACAAGCACTGGACGATGTTCAAGCATATTTACAGTGGTGTGCAAAACTATTTGCCTCCTTCCTGATTTCTTATTCTTTTGCATGTCTGTCACACAAAATGTTTCTGATCATCAAACACATGTAACCATTATTCAAATATAACACAAGTAAACACAAAATGCAGTTTTTAAATGATGGTTTTTATTATTTAGGGAGAAAAAAAATCCAAACCTACATGGCCCTGTGTGAAAAAGTAATTGCCCCCTTGTTAAAAAATAACCTAACTGTGGTGTATCACACCTGAGTTCAATTTCCGTAGCCACCCCCAGGCCTGATTACTGCCACACCTGTTTCAATCAAGAAATCACTTAAATAGGAGCTGCTTGACACAGAGAAGTAGACCAAAAGCACCTCAAAAGCTAGACATCATGCCAAGATCCAAAGAAATTCAGGAACAAATGAGAACAGAAGTAATTGAGATCTATCAGTCTGGTAAAGGTTATAAAGCCATTTCTAAAGCTTTGGGACTCCAGCGAACCACAGTGAGAGCCATTATCCACAAATGGCAAAAACATGGAACAGTGGTGAACCTTCCCAGGAGTGGCCGGCCGACCAAAATTACCCCAAGAGCGCAGAGACGACTCATCCCAGAGGTCACAAAAGACCCCAGGACAACATCTAAAGAACTGCAGGCCTCACTTGCCTCAATTAAGGTCAGTGTTCACGACTCCACCATAAGAAAGAGACTGGGCAAAAACGGCCTGCATGGCAGATTTCCAAGACGCAAACCACTGTTAAGCAAAAAGAACATTAGGGCTCGTCTCAATTTTGCTAAGAAACATCTCAATGATTGCCAAGACTTTTGGGAAAATACCTTGTGGACTGATGAGACAAAAGTTGAACTTTTTGGAAGGCAAATGTCCCGTTACATCTGGCGTAAAAGGAACACAGCATTTCAGAAAAAGAACATCATACCAACAGTAAAATATGGTGGTGGTAGTGTGATGGTCTGGGGTTGTTTTGCTGCTTCAGGACCTGGAAAGCTTGCTGTGATAGATGGAACCATGAATTCTACTGTCTACCAAAAAATCCTGAAGGAGAATGTCCGGCCATCTGTTCGTCAACTCAAGCTGAAGCGATCTTGGGTGCTGCAACAGGACAATGACCCAAAACACACCAGCAAATCCACCTCTGAATGGCTGAAGAAAAACAAAATGAAGACTTTGGAGTGGCCTAGTCAAAGTCCTGACCTGAATCCAATTGAGATGCTATGGCATGACCTTAAAAAGGTGGTTCATGCTAGAAAACCCTCAAATAAAGCTGAATTACAACAATTCTGCAAAGATGAGTGGGCCAAAATTCCTCCAGAGCGCTGTAAAAGACTCATTGCAAGTTATCGCAAACGCTTGATTGCAGTTATTGCTGCTAAGGGTGGCCCAACCAGTTATTAGGTTCAGGGGGCAATTACTTTTTCACACAGGGCCATGTAGGTTTGGATTTTTTTTTCTCCCTAAATAATAAAAATCATCATTTAAAAACTGCATTTTGTGTTTACTTGTGTTATATTTGACTAATGGTTAAATGTGTTTGATGATCAGAAACATTTTGTGTGACAAACATGCAAAAGAATAAGAAATCAGGAAGGGGGAAAATAGTTTTTCACACCACTGTAGATACTCGATACGTTAGTGCAGTGGAAAGCGGGTGGCATTTAATGGAATTACCAATGCATGGTCGAAGTCATTCAGTAGAATTATTACCAATTCATTTACCAGGACAGAATATGGTTCAATTTAAAGAAAGCAAAGAAGCAGATGCTTTACAAGTAGCAAAGAAAAAAAAAATTGCTTATTTCGAACTAATAAAAAAGACGTAAAGACATATACGTATACACAAATTCCTCAACATTACACGTGGCAAAAACAAAAAGGAATATGGCATCCAAGAAAAATTAATTGCAAAAGTGTTGCACGATTAAATATTGTATCACCAAAAGATAGCCAATGCTCTCATTTAAAATTGTTGTTACTAGAATCGAAAGGAGCAATGTCGTATAGGGATGTTCTAACTATAGATTGAAATGCGTACGGTACCTTTCAAGAAGTGGCTCGAGCAGCTGGATTATGTAAATTGGACGACTATATGTATGAAACAATGTCTGATGCCACGTCTGTAATGATGCCTGACAAATTAAGTCATTTCTTCGTATGCTTAATTATGACAGGGGAAGTTGATGCTTTACAGTTATGGGAAGCGTTCAAAGGACCATTATCCAAAAAGTCAAATGAACAAACGACTCTTTCAATCATCAAAGAATTGTTAGAAGCAGAAGATTTAACAATGCAACAATTTGGACTTCCACAAGAAATTAACGAATCAGAGGTAAAGAAAGAGATAAAAGCAGACGAAGATGTAACAGTGGAAGACCATAGTAAAATATATCAGGCAATGTACTCACAATTAAACGATGATCAAAGATCCATTTTTGACACAATTCAAAAAAGTCTCCTCGGAGAAATTAAACAGCGATTATTCTTCATAGATGGAACAGGCGGAACAGGGAAAACATTTTTGTATAAATGTTTACTCCATTATTGCAAACAGCTATTCAAAATTATTACATCGATAGCATGGACAGGTATAGCAGCAATTCTTCCATATGGTAAAACAGCTCACAAAACGTTTAACTTACCTTTAAGTATCACAGACGAAAATGTTACATTGAAGTTGAGGTTGGTGAGCGAAGCGAGCAGGGGGCGTAGCCCCCTAGTATATCATTAGAACAATCACCTTTATTTTTCATTCATTTTAGAATAATCATTTTGAATAGCTCAAAATCTCCTCCCCTTGTCTATGAGGGTTCTCATATTAGGCTAACTGATGTCTCTTCAGTTGTCTCCCTCCAAATGAGTGTGCGTATCTGTGTGACTGTACCCTATAATGAAGTGACACTTTATGTAAGGTTAGTTCCCTCTTAATGCCCTATGCTGTAGTAGACACCAGCTGTCCATGACTCTGAAACTGAATAAAAAGACTGGAAGAAGTATTGATGGATATGATACAACTGTACTTGCGTCCATTACATTCATGTTATGAATGCAAAGAATATTAACTGATTGATCATATCATCATGTTTTTCAAAGCAAGTCTAAATCATGATTCTTTATTTGCTAACTCTGTACTGAGCTAAATTTGGTGATAAGCAATTGTACATTGCTGAAATTCAGCTCTGTATTAGATTGACCTTTACAACCTAAACTTCCATATTCTCAGGGAGTATTTGTCTTGTTTGGGGGAATTGACTAGCATTGAAATCCTTCTGGTACACCTGTTATGGGAATGCTCACAGGCCAATCTCATTTGATATCCAAAAACACCTCATTGTGAATGTCTGGTCCAGACAATAAACAGCTCTTCTCTATTTTTTTTTCAGATTGGCCACAAAGATCCTTTTCTTATCATTAACAAAGCGTCCCAGCTGCACCGGCAATCACACTGGTCTGTTGGTCAGTCTTCCAAACCCTAAAGAGAAGCTGTTCATAGAATGTCTCACTTGATCCAATGACTCCAGGTATTCTGGAACTAGGTACACTTGTTGGTAAAGCCAGATAGTCTAAGTGCAGCATATACCTTTCGTATGCAGATTAAATTAGTTATCAGACTAGTGTAACACTTGACTCTAAACCTTTGGCTTCTGTGGATGAGCCAACAAGAATCTTTCACCAAAAAGTTGTCATCTAAAAAACCTGCCTCTGGCTTTACAATGTGTTTTTTTTTTCTTCTTCACTATCTAGTAATATTGTCCTGACCTTATTTAAGAAATTGTATATAATTAATTTGGATTAGTCTTTCTGTGGCAAATCAATTTTGACCAGTTTGTAAATGCAACACATAACTGAAATATGAGGCTTCTGTTTCTGTAGTGTATTAAAATATCAATAAGTGCATCTACAACAAAATAGGAATTTCTCTTCATAAACCGAATAAAGATATGACTATAAAAAAGATATTCTAGTCATACTTCCCATGAGAAAATTGTAAAAATGCTGAAAAAATATTTTGCTATTCTCTAGATCAGTGGCATCTACCGACTTCCTGTGGCTGTGGGTTTTTATTCCAACTAAATTCACGATAAGTGATGATAATTCATAATATTGATCTCATTTAGTTAGCTGTTCTTTTTTTTTATCTTATTCTGCATTCAGAAAACCACAGCAGTATGATTTTTATTCTATAAGACATTTAGGAGGAGGTTGGGAGCATGATGCTTAACTCTTATTTATTGTTTTCCTATTATTTTTGACTTAATCTGTGTAGTCTGCTCCCTTCACTGTATCCTAATTTTTAAACATGCAAAGCTGACACACGGGCGAACAACACTAAATGATGAAAGGATAAAAGTGTTTCAGTGTCAGACCCAGTAATTAGTCAACAATGGAAAGGCAAGATGGAAATCAGGATTAACATAAATAAAAAGTAATAAAATATATTATCTACATATAACTACTTAATTTTATTAAAAAGTATTAACACACTTTCTTTTGTAATTTCTTCTTTAAACCCAAAACACAAAAATTGGGAAGTAACAATTCACTTAATTAGATTAGGAGTTCAATTAAAAATATGTTGGTTTGAACAAAACCTGCAGTCCCTGAGGGTCCCTGGGACTGAGTTTGGAAACCATGGCTCTAGATCTTCGTAAATATGTTTAAATAATTTACTTCAAGTGCCTGTATTTTTCTTTAAAATAATCAAGGACAGTGTGTTTTGTCTAAACTATGGGTGCACTGGCTGTTGCATTTAAAATATTTTATGTTTTCAATCTTGTGTCTTTTTGTTACTGTTTGTTTCAAATTCTAATCCACACCTGGAAACGTGTCTGCATTGAATTTACCTAGTCTCTGTGCTCCAGGCGTTTTCACTCCAGTATTCTGCACTCTCTTCTACATCCAAAAACATGCAGGATAGATTAATTGTCAATATTAAGTTCGCCTGTGTGACAGTGTGTGTCAGCCCCATGCTACTGGGTCCTTCCAGGAGCCTCTTGAACCCGAGGGATGAGCCTATCAAATGAGGACACACATGCACAGAAATGGGTAGGTGCATAAAGTTACAGTGCTTTTATTAAAAACAATCAAAAAGTTCTGGAGCAGTGCAGTACTCAAACCCATCATCAATAAATAAATAATCCATAAAAACAGTGATTGTCCATGAGTTAAAAGTCCAGGATTTTAAAGGAGAACAGAACTCTCACAGTCATCAGGTTATCGTTCCAACTGATGATCCCGCACAACTTCTAGTTTGGCTTCCCGGCTCATCCTTTGTTCACTTAGCCGGCGGAGACACCAGCAGCCTTGGTCTTCTCCAACCTGTCCCCCATCTTAGCTGCCTTGAGCGGTGTCAACCTGTCCACTTGGGGTCAGTTGTCATCCCATTATCCTTCTTGCTGTCTTGGCATACCTTGGATCCTGCTCCTGTAGAATAATCAGAAAGGATAATCCGCACCTAGGGCACCAGTGCTTTATTCCGTTGCAAGCCTACGTGTAGATGCGCTCTGTCTCAAACACCACACCAACAACAACATTTATTTATATAGCACATTTTCATACAAATAGTGCAGCTCAAAGTCCTTTACATGATGAAGAAAGAGATAAAGACAAAATAAATAAGAATTCAAATAAGGGAACACTAATTAACATAGAATAAAAGTAAGGTCCGATGGCCAGGGAGTACAGAAAAAAACAAACTCCAGACGGCTAGAGAAAAAAATATTACCTGCAGGGGTTCCAGGCTACGAGACCGCCCAGCCCCCTCTAGGCATTCTGCCTAAAATAAATGACCTCAATCAGTCCTCATGGTATTCTGGGTTCTCATGGAAGAACTTGATGATGATGGTCATGTGGACTTGTGGCCTTTAGTCCATCAATGTAGGGACATCACTGTGCTTTGATAAGGTGGTGGTGAAGCAGGTCGTCACCCCAGAAAACCATCAAAAGAGCAGAAGAGAAAGTAGGGGTTAGTATGGATTTTGAATATGAATACCATAAATAATAATAATTAATTGAATATACAGGGCACCAGGATTAGACTAAGATGAAAAAGCCATGTTAAAGTAATGTGTTTTCAGCATTTTTTTTAAAGTGCTCCACTGTATTAGCCTGGCGAGTTCCTATTGGCAAGCTATTCCAGATTTTAGGTGCATAACAGCAGAAAGCCGCCTCACCACTTCTTTTAAGTTTAGCTCATGGAATTAGCTGGTAGAGCAGCTTCCAATCTGATGGTTCAGGACACTGCCACCTTGAGAAGTCATATGGTGCACTCCACAACTAAGTGCGCAAGAACATGCACATGATTATAGCTCCTCTCCTCTGTATTCTGAGGGTCAAGGCAAAAGGGTAAGATGCCAGGAAATAGTCACCTTGCACATGTAATGACGTGCTTGCTGCTTCATTGAATAGTTTCGGCCATATTTAAAATCTGAGGGTTCAGTCAATTATCTTCCCAACAAGCGACCTACCATGTACACCATCAGCAAATCGTCTGTCATCACCACTTTGCCTCAAAATTATTGAATCATGTGTTGACCCTGGCCACTGATCCAGGATACTGTATTTGTCAGTCTCGTCTTGGCATCACAGATGGCTTGACTGTTAATGGAGTATCACTGCTCATGGTTAACAAAACCAGCATCCTTCTCTCTAGGTGTCTATCACACTATGAGTGCATTCAGTTGCTCCAGTTACATTAGAAAAACAGACAATGCTGCAGGTTGCTGTTTTATATTGATTTTTTTATGTTGACAGAAACATTTGTTTTATGTATGTAAACCTATTCCATGTGGAAGGTGAATGTTATTCATGTTATGGTTAATGGCTTCCAGCACAGCGGGCATAATGGAGCTGAAGCTTGACTGAGATATTCCTGACCTGTCAGCCAGTTCCCCAAGAACTGACAATAGGTAGCCAATATATACTGGAAAAAAACAAGTTCTTCAGTGCAAATGAGGCAGCATTGGCCCCTTTATAGGGAAACTAAAAATAGTTTTTAAATCATGTTAATCATTTTTGAAGTTTTAATTTTTTGTCACTTCAAGCACATTATAATAATGCTTCCATGATATGAATTATGTGCGTGAGTCGTGATTTAGCTGGTTTGGCTGCATTTCCCAACTTGAGCAAGACTGCTGTCATTTCCCAGTTTCTCAGAGTTGTTGTGTAGTCCTAGATCAGAATTGCCATAAATATACACAAGTTATCCTGTCAAATTTTCTTCTATAAATTCTGACTTTTTGTGTAGCAAAAGTTTGTGTGCAAGCATGTTTTATAAATCTTACCCCTATTCCATTTATTGTATTTAATTTCCAAAACTCATTCATTAGTCAGAAAATTGCAGTATTATTTCTTGAGAGATATGTTTTACTGAAAGATTTTTCTTGCATTTTATAGATATTATTATTATAGATTTTTAATAAAAGGTACAGTATATTGCTTGGTGACTCTAATATGACACAATGGGAGATGGCTCTGATGGATAATAAAACTTACTCGTCCTTGCAGAGCAAGTTATTGCATAGATAATAATGGATTCCGAGGTTAGCACATAACATATTTGGTGCAACCTTACATACTGTGATTTTCTTGCATACTGAATAACATAGTAGTTTAAAATAGTACATTATCACATACATCCAGAATGTAGTGTCAGAATACAATAATATATTATTTCTTGCAAATATTATGTATATAGTAATGGTTTCCCTGACTTTATTCTATGGTTTCCCTTTTTCAAATGTGCATACATACATACATACAGTGGGTACGGAAAGTATTCAGACCCCGTTCAATTTTTCACTCTTTGTTATATTGCAGCCATTTGCTAAAATCATTTAAATTAATTTTTTCCCTCATTAATGTACACACAGCACCCCATATTGACAGACAAAAAAAAGAATTTTTAAAAATGTTGCAGATTTATTAAAAAAGAAAAAATTGAAATATCACATGGTCCTAAGCATTCAGACCCTTTGCTCAGTATTTAGTAGAAGCACCCTTTTGAGCTAATACAGCCATGAGTCTTCTTGGGAAAGATGCAACAAGTTTTTCACACCTGGATTTGGGGATCCTCTGCCATTCCTCCTTGCAGATCCTCTCCAGTTCTGTCAGGTTGGATGGTAAACGTTAGTGGACAGCCATTTTTAGGTCTCTCCAGAGATGCTCAATTGGGTTTAAGTCAGGGCTCTGGCTGGGCCATTCAAGAACAGTCACAGAGTTGTTGTGAAGCCACTCCTTCGTTATTTTAGCTGTGTGCTTAGGGTCATTGTCTTGTTGGAAGGTAAATCTTTGTCCCAGTCTGAGGTCCTTAGCACTCTGGAGAAGGTTTTTGTCCATGATATCCCTGTACTTGGCCGCATTCATCTTTCCCTCGATTGCAACCAGTTGTCCTGTCCCTGCAGCTGAAAAACACCCCCACAGCATGATGCTGCCACCGCCATGCTTCACTGTGGGGACTGTATTGGACAAGTGATAAGCAGTGCCTGGTTGTCTCCACACATACCGCTTAGAATTAAGGCCAAAAAGTTCTATCTTGGTCTCATCAGACACCTGCAGGACTCTGAGATGGTGAGAAATAAGATTCTCTGTTGAAACAACAATTAATTAAAAAAAACTACAATATCATTTACAGTGCATATTTAAATTTCTAATGGCAGAGAACAATATACATTTAGAGATTATTTCTTACATAGTTAAAGTTTACCAGGCCCAGTCCCACTCATATGGCGCAATCTAGAGATGAGCTGTAGAATTCCATTGCAACAGAATGTTTCTCAAAGTTGACGTATAGCCTGTTTGGCCATCAACATTGATCCCTTCCTATCTCATTGTTGTTTCCCTGCTAGCAAAAGCAGTCTGTTCCGTTAGCAGCAATAATTGGTTGCTAATTAAAAAAGTAACTGGAATGAAAACCTGTAGCCACTGCTGCCTTCCAGTATTGAGTTTGACACCACTGTACTACAGTGACAAGTAATGAATCTTTCATTATAATTAGCAGACATTTACATTGCTATACACAGTCACTAATTGAAGGATGGATTTGAACATACAGTATTGGAGCTTTTCAATATGTTACTTGTGTAGCCTTCTACCTGTTTGTAATTTCAGTTAGTTATTTTTTGGAAATCATTATGCACTATCCAGTTAAAACCAGCTGTATATCTTTGGTTTGTGTCTTTTAAAATTCATTTTATTTAATTTCTTAAGCATATTTAGTCTATCCCTAATATCTTCTTCTCTCGGCTATTCCCGTTAGGAGTTGCCACAGTGGATCATCTTTTTCCATATCTTCCTGTCCTCTGTATCTTGCTCTGTTACACCCATCACCTGCATGTCCTCTCCAACCACACCCATAAACCTTCTCTTAGGCCTTCCTCTTTTCCTTTGCCAGGCAGCTCTATCCTTAGCATCCTTTCCCCAATATACCCAGCATCTCTCCTGTGCACATGCCCAAACCAACACAATCTCGTCTCTCTTGCTTTGTCTCCAAACCGTCCAACCTGAGCTGACCCTGTAAGGTGCTTGTTCCTAATCCTATCCATCCTTGTCATACCCAAAGCATTTCTTAACATCTTTAACTCTGCCACCTCCAGCTATTTCTCCTGTTTTTAGGTCAGTGCCACCGTCTCCAGCCCATATAACATAGCTGGTCTCACTACCGTCCTGTAGATCTTCCCTTTCATTCTTGCTGATACCTGTCTGTCACAAATTACTTATAACACTCTTCTCCACCTATTCCACCCTGCCTGCACTCTCTTTTTCACCTCTCTTCCACAATCCCCATTACTCTGTACTGTTGATCCCAAGTATTTAAATGTATCCACCTTTGTCAGTTCTGCTCTACTTCCTGGTTCAGTATTGCCACATCATCCACCTTCCCTCTCTCGTTGTCTTCCTTCATCGACCTCTTAAAGTACTCTTTCCATTTGCTCATCAAAACCTACTCGCTTGTGAGTATATTTCCATCTTTAAGCTTTATCACCCTAACCTGCTGCACATCTTTCCCAGCTCGGTCAGTCTGTCTAGCCAATCGGTACAGGTCCTTTTCTCCCTCCTTAGTGTCCAACCTCTCATACAACTCATATTACGGATTTTCTTTAGCCTTTGCCACCTCACTCTTCACCTTACACCTTATCTCCTCGCACTCTTGTCTACTTTCTGCATCTCTCTGGTTATTTCACTTCTTCTTCGCCATCCTCTCCCTCTGTATACTCTCCTGCACTTCTCCTTTCCACCACCAGGTTTCTTTTTCCTCCTTCCTCTGTCCAGATGACACACCAAGCACCCTTCTTGCTGTCACCCTTACTACTTCTGCTCTAGATTCCCAACTGTCTGGTAATTCTTCACTACCACCCAGTGCCTGTCTCGCCTGTCTCACCTTCTCCCTAAACTCAATCTTGAAGTCTTCCTTTTTCAACTTCCACCATTTGATCCTTGGCTCTGCCCGCACTCTCCTCCTTCTCTTGATCTCCAAAGTCATCCTACAGACCACCATTCTATGCTGTTTAACTACACTTTCCCCTGTCACCACTTTACAGTCTTCAATCTCCTTCAGATTGACTCTTCTGCATAGAATGTGATCTACCTGTGTGCATCTTCCTCCACTCTTGTGCGTCACGCTATGTTCCTCCCTTTTCTTAAAATACGTATTCACCACAGCCATGTCCATCCTTTTGGCAAAATCCACTATCATCTGACATTCTTCATTCCTCTCCTTGACACCATACCTACCCATCACCTTCTCATTTCCTCAGTTCCCTTCACCAACATGTCCATTGAAATCCACTCCAGTCACCATTTTCTGTCCCATCTGCCTCTCTCCAAAAATCTTCTTTCTCATCCATTACACATCCAACTTGTGGGGCATATTGCATTAACAACATTCATCATCACACCTTCAATTTCCAGCTTCATGATCATCACTCTGTCTGACACTCTTTTCACCTCCAAAACAATCTTGACATACTGTTCCTCCAGATTAACCACTTCCCCATTTCTCCTCCAATCCACACTGTGATAGAACATTTTGAATCCATCTCTGATCCACCTGGCCTTACTTACAGTACTGGTGGTGGCTGTTGTTAACCCGGGCTTCGACCTATCGGGTATTGAAATCTGTATTGTTTAATCACATATTGATCGGCAAAATAGTACACCAGATGCCCTTCCGGGCTTGGGACTGGTATGAAGAAACTCGCTGGTTTGTGGATCGCCTGTGGCTGGGTTAGTTTATCCCTAATATAAACTATTAAATTTTTGTATTTTGCTGATATTCTACTATATACTGTAGTATATATAACTTGGTTATTTTTCCTGTGTTTTTTTTTTTTTTAGTATTAGTAAGTAGTAGTACAGGCTGAATTGTATGTAAGGATTTGAAGGTCTATGAGAATACTTTGAACATAAACGCTGAAATGGATGCAATGGCCTGTTGCTAGTAATTGGTTGACTTGCCTTAGCCCCAATCAACCATCTGTTAAACTTAAACCATTTTCAGCTATGGTTCTGTTGCAGCCATATAAAAATATAAATACTATTGCAGAAAATAAACTTTATATAAACCTTAATCATACTGTGTAAACATAATATGATGTAATAGTAGTTGATGTAATACTAGTCAAAATACTGGGAGTTGAATTATTTCTAGTTCACACCAAAATACTGTGCTTGACCCTGATCACACTGCATTTATTGACTATGAAAATGCTTGTATTTATTGCCATCACAGTGTTCTTATAAATATGTGTGTTTCGCTGGTAGGAGGTGGTTTGTTAACCAGTTCCATGCAACTCTCAAAGTCTTAAAAAAAAAACATAGGTGAACGTTTAATTCTGGGTTTTAAAGTAAGAAAAGAAAAAAAAAATGATAATAACATCTTGTTTTTTCCCCTCAAATATTTTATGAATAGGCTCCATCCCTTAGTGCAGTTCTGTTTTCCATAAAATAAATCCTGAATTGAATGCTGAAAAACTTTCAAAACTTTGTCAGATTTACTTACTATACCTTTATGCACTGTGACATCATCAATTTAGTTCATTGTCGGGCAACCGGTGCGCCGTGGAATTTTCTAGGGGCGCTGCGAAAACTTTTGTAAAATATTTAAAATTGCTAGTGTTTTTGAACTTTTGGTTGATTAAAAAGATGTTTAAAAAAAAATATTTTATGTTGGAAAAACAGATAACGGTTAATTAGATTGTTGAATAAACGAATGTATTTATTTTGAATGCAAGTTAAAATTTTCACTGTTCACCATTCATCATAATATCAACACCAGCGGTGTCAAAAACACATCTCGTGAGACTTAAGTCTCGTTGTTAGACGATCTCGCTCACTGTACGGATTGAAGAAGGCGGAGCAAATATAGAATGAGAAAATTCGAATGCTATATTTCGGCTCTTGCCGACGAGAGACTATCGCTGTAGCTGCAGCTCTCACCACTTAATCGTTTGAGTATTACTATGGAAAAATTAACCTTATTTTCGCTCTGACACTGCTGATCAACACAGTAAACTTTGTAAACTCAGTGACCTTTTCCAGTTCTTTGTGGTGAAAAACATTTTGTTGTGATGCAAGCATTCGATACTTCCTTGTAATTTAATTATCAACGATTATCACTCGCTTTTTATTTACGGTAATTTTAATTAAACTTTATCTAGAAAAATTCATACATAGTTTATTCTCGTCACGACTTTATTTATGTGCAGTCCCTCAGGTGCGCCGCGAAAGAAAATTTTTGGACTTAGTGCACCGCAACTCGAAAAAGGTTGCCTTTCACTGGTTTAGTTGGTCAAGACTGGTCTGTTGTGGCTTTGTTTCACATTTGTTGTGTTTTTTTTTTTTTTTAATCCATCTATGCAACTTCTAATAAATTCCACAGCATAGATTATGGAAATACCTTGAGGAATGTCCAAAACAAATAGTTAAAGGCTTACTTGATGTTTATTGGAACCTGTTATTACTTAGATACTTTTAAAGGTGTTGTGTAGAGTATATAATGATTGCTGAACTAGTTAGGATATGCTTCATTAATCCAAGAACAAGTGAAATCGGGAGCATCCCTTAAACTCATGGCAAATCTGCTTAACAGGATGAAGCCTGTCTGATATTATCATTTTCACATATGCAGGTTTCTCTCCTGCTAGACAAATATCTATAACTTGTGTTTTCCAGCTCACTGGTGGAGAGGTAAATGATCAACTTAACTGCGGTGAACTGTGGTTTGCAGCCTCACTCAGGTCAGCTGTACTTAGCAAACATCAGGTGTGGTGCACATCTGTTCCACATATCAATACAGTATGGTATCTTGGATACAATGTGTACACACAATTACACTGTAAATTAAGAACATATCTTAAATATTTTAGAATATTTTAACTGAAACTTTTTCTCATTTAGTATATGCAATTTAAAAAAAATGTTTGCTGCCTGTACAATTAGCGTTGCTTATTATCTGCAAGACTTTGCCATCACTGTATCATAGCAGGCATGTACAGTAACATAACTTCTTAACAATACAGCCACACCACATTCAACAACATGGATTCTTATAGTAGTATATATTTACTCCTTGTCTTTCATGGTAGAAATTAGGGGAGAGGTGGATGAAGAAACATGTGCTTCCCTTATATTCTGGGCCTGTATTTTCACAGCCAAGATGCAGTATATCTCTTTGCTCTGCTGTGATGCTTAGTATGGATAATGCAGAGCAATGCAAGTAGTCACTTCTCCAAGTACCCTCTGAATTGGCTGCGGAATATAAACTGTTCCCTTGAGACCCTGTTGTCTAGCTTGTATGTTGCAGAATTTTTTCCTCTTTTTCTTCTGGTTTTCTCGTGCTGTTGTGTAATTGTGATATGTTAGATGTTCTGATCTCATTTATACAGCAATATGCTGGTGTACTTAATTAGCTCTTTTCAAGTTATGGATTTTTTTTTTATTTCATACTTGAAACCTGACTGAGCTGTGTTCCTGATACACAATGAAGTGCAGAAAGGAGACGTTATCTTTTGAGATAGGAGCAGCAGTGCGGTTGGAATATGATAGAAGGCAGAATAAGCTTATGCTGCTGTGAATACAAAACTAGGACAGGAATGTACCATATCTACTTACAGTACTGGCAAAGGTAAAGTCAGCTTGGTCACTAAAGGATCTGCATTATTACCAAACCAGGTAAGGAGACATGATGTGTTTTGAGTTTTTGGTAATCTTGCCTTGTGAAATATATAGCTTTCACTTAATTTCTTAGTCACTGGTTATTCATTTTTCTGACTTTCCCACTTTAAAATACATTTACTCCTTTGAAACAGCAGGATTAAACATAAGGCAATCTATGGCGCTTAATTTCTAAAATTAAAACCATAACCGTTTTAACTATGTTTAAGAAACAAATGCTGTTAATTTTCTGACTTTGAAAATTAGCAAAATGAATTAAACCTATCCAACTACTTTTGGCAGATGTCTGAGACCTGGGTTCGCTTCCCGGGTCCTCCCAGCGTGGAGTTTGCATGTTCTCCCCGTGTCTGCGTAGGTTTCCTCGGGGTACTCCGGTTTCCTCCCATAGTCCAAAGACATGCAGGTTAGGTGCATTGGCGATTCTAAAATTGTCCCTTGTGTGTGTGTGTGTGTACGTGCGCGGTTTGTTTCCTGCCTTGCTCCCTGTGTTGGCTGGGGTTGGCTCCAGCAGACCCCCGTGGCCCTGTAGTTTGGATATACCGGGTTGGATGATGGATGGATGGATGTATTCAACTAGGTGCATTATTGTTTTGTATTTCTAACCACTACAGTTTCAAATTAATAAACCGACTAGAATGTTCTGTTCTGCTTTTGTAAAATAAATAATTTAGATAATAGTGTGATTTTGAGACTACATAGTTGTTAGTCTGTTTCTGTTTTTTTCAGATGACCAAAATATAAATTTAAATATTTGCAAATTTCTACAATTTAATGATTATAGATTGATGGAACTTGAATTGTGGAAGTTCAATGGGATAATTTTCAGGAAAGTTTCATGATGGAGCAATGAAACAAGACGTTGCTCTGCATGCAGAGGAGCTACAATATACCAATACAGAGGTATAGTTGTATTTAACATATTTAAGATCAGATCAATAAAGGTAAACTGTGATTATGGAGTTCACACCTATATTGCTGAACTCTAACCAGATTACTAGCCAATTGCACACCCAATCAAGAACCTTCAAGTAAAAAATAAAATATATATAGTCCAAAGAATGAATACACAGGCTAGCACTTTCAGATAGTTAAAAACATTTGAATATGCTGTTTTTGTAAATCAAAAGGCAATCGTAATAATATATCTAGCCATTTTTATATGATATTTTTGAGTCTATGGCCAATGACATATGACCGCATATGTTCATTTTATTTGTTATAATAATAATAATATAATTCATTCATTCATAATTTATATAGCGCTTTTCTCAGTACTCAAAGCGCTATCCACACAGGGAGGAACCAGGAAGCGAACCCACAATCTTCCACATGTGTGTAACTTGTTTACAGAAAATTTGTAATTCTGTTAAGTTGTTTTCATTTACTGAAAGATGCAGCATTTTAATTCAAAAATTACAGAAATAAAAATCCTGAAATTGACATTTGATTGTGAGATTGATGTTTTCACTGCAGACCCTGGATCAAAAAGTAATCAGTAGTTACCATAGTCCTCCTTCTCTTCTTACCCCTGCTCTATGCCAGACTGCAGTGAATCCCTCTGTGAGTTCAAGCTATCCAAGAGTCAGAGAGACTTTTGTTACTAGTCTCTCATTAGTTTTGCACACACCATTTAAAGTCAACCGCTCCCTAATTAAATGAAACGGTACATTTTTTTGGAGAGTAGATGTCAGTTGATTTAAGCTGCTCTGTATGCATTTTGGGAGGCAGGTTAAGGTGTTACTCCCTGACCCCAAGATGCATCCCTAATTTAGAAGGTGTCTGACATACAAAGGTGGTTTGAAATTGAGTAAGCATAGTTATTAGGAAACAAAGAGCAAAACCAACTGGTCTGTGATCTAAGATTTCTCTGGAGAGTGGAAATGAGCTTTTTTCAAATTGTATAGACTCATTTTATTTTCAAAAATATCAAAGAGACCAACAGAAAAAATGTCTTTATTAAAAAAAAACCTTGTGTCATATATAAGTGACTATAGTGACAAGAGAAATATTCAAATTAGTCAAAACACTGCTTTTTTATTTTATTTTATATATTTTCCTGTCTGTCACATTAATTTTTAAGGGTACCAGTGGCTTACTTGCAAGATGCTGCAGAACTCATGGACTGAAAAAGGAATGAAATGTATATTAAAAGCTGCATAATAAGGGAATAATCTATTTTCCTCCTCTTGTGTCACTTAATGTAGCCTGCAACACAAACATCTGTTCTGTTAGCTCCATTACAGGCAGACAATTTGATCAGTAGCTTGTCATTTGTCTAAACAGTAGAACCCACTACTTGTAATCCCCAATGTCCTGAGCGTGTGTTCTAGCTGTGCCGGCCCAGGGAGTACAGTAGCTGGGAGGAGGGAGAGACCCCCAGAGTGATTGCTCAGCAGGGACTTCATGTGTGTCATGTTTGTCATTTTTTTGAGGATCAGTGTTTGTGCCCTCATTGCACCATTTCTAACTGTTAGGTACTGTATTATAAAAAACGGTAGGATGTTTAAGCCCCAGTTCAATACACTGTACATACCCATAATTCATTTTAGTTTAAATTATTTTGAATAATTTTTATTTTGTGATTTGAAGCTTAGCAATATTTCTTCAGTGTCTTGTTATTAATGCAATTGAATTTTTTAAATAAAAATAAGTGAAAAAGAGTTATTCATTTTTGCTGATTTCATATTAGCATAAACTTTTCAGTGCAACTTCCAACTTGCATATGTACAAAACCATGTTCTGAATATCTACAGAAATGGAATACTCAACTGTATACAGTTTCACATTTGCCTGTTTTTTTTGGTAGCAAATCATGACATACTGTATAATGTAATGTTGTGTTTTTAGATTGTTGTTGCAATAGTGGAGAAAATAGCTAAGGTCTGGGAATTTGCTTGGCATGTTAGGGATTGATTTGGTAGAACTGCTCATGTACTGAACAGTCTTGTATGTTTAATTTTGTATTGTGAACACACATATTGCATTTATTTGTGGAAGAGTTGTTTCTCAAGTACCTGTTTATGAAATAAGCTACTTAAGCCTGATATTTAATGCTAACTCACCATTACAAAATGTCAGATCTGTGCTTTGTGGATTGAACTAGTGGGCAAAACAGGAAAAACTGTTTTAGAAGTTCCAAAACTTTCTCCCTTCCTCACTAAATATTTGGCAATCCTGAATGTACATTTCATATGCAGACAATATAGTATCAGTTTGATTTTTTTTTCACTGAAATTTTAAATGCTAAAATTACAAGAAAATAATTGCAAAATTGCAAATCAGGATTTGCTTCACCTTTTGTACATTTGGAAGCAACCTCTGGTAAATGTTGCCTTTAAGTGTTTTCTTAGCAGCAACCCTCTTAAAATTGTTGTTCCATTCTTTGTGGTTTTAAATAGCTTGAGCCATAGTTAAACTGTAATGAAATCTATTAATAATGTTTCCCTTGTGCTGCACTCTTGCTTTTTGTAACAGATAACCTTGTCATGTCTCTTTTAGCAAGTGATAAGTGTGAATTAGAGTTTCTTTATTCTGGTGCTGGAGTTGTCAAAGTCTTATGACTTTCTCACATACTGTATTAACAGAAAAAAAAAAATCATGATGTAGCGTATAGAACAGCATGTGCTTCCTGTTTGCTCATAAGAGGTGACAATAACAAGAGGCATGTATCACCTTAGTTTTTTAGAATATGAATTACCATGTACTGGTCACATATAGCAAATAAAATATTTGTTTCCGTCTTGCTTTTGAATCTGTATATCTTATCGTGTATAAATAAGATCATTTTAATTGTTAAGCAGCACCACAAATATTGGATACACATTAAAGGCAGTTTAAAATTATATGTACAAAACCTACTAGATAAAAGATACGACCACGATATAAGTTTGTTTTTTGTTCTTTACTTGTGGTGCTGGTGCTTTCAATGAGACCAGGCTAGCTTGGCTAGAGCAGTAAACTATATAATGCTTTGCTCTCTTCCTAAAATTCTCTGTTTTGCATATTTTACACAATGAATGGCCTCAGGCCCTTAACAAAATGCAGTATTAGTGAAAGGGAGCATGAATGAGCAAGGATTTAAAACATTGTATTGTGTAAATAAAGAAATTCAGGTTATCCAACACCCTTATCACCCATGGTAAAAAAAAAAAAAAAAGTAATTGCCCCCATGGTTTCAAAAACAGCTTGCTGCATCCTTAGCAGTAATAATAGTGGTTAAGTGCCTCCTATAATTTGATATCAGTCTTTCACCTTGCTCTTTTAGCCCACTCTACTTTACAGAGCTGTTTTAATTCAAGCTCATTGGAAAGTTTGCGAATGGGAAGTACTTGTTTTAAGTCCTGCCATAGGTTCTGTAGCAACTGTATTGAGTTCAGCATGGGGCTTTGACTAGGCCACTCCAAAATGTAAATGGTTTCTTCTGAATCATTCAGTTGTAGACTTGCTTTTGTTTTTTGTACAATTGTAACGCGAAATAACCAGCGCAGTTACCTCAGCTTAAGACCATGGACAGATGTAGGAACCTTCTGTTTATGCAATAACAGTAATCCTTCTAGGTCCTGAGGCAGCAATGCATCCCCACATCATTACAATACCATCCCTATGCTTTATTGTAGGTGTGATGTTGTGTCCAATGTTGTATTAGCTTTATGACAGATGTAATGTGACCAGTGTCACCCCAAGAGATCTATTTTTAACTTGTTTATCCATAAAAAAATCTTCCAAACTACTTGAGGATCATTCAGGTGTTTGTTTGCAAATATGAGATGAGCACAGATGTTACCCTTGGATCACAGAGGTTTTCTTCTTACAACAAGAATCTGATTTTTGCTAAGTCTCTCGTTTTGTGAAGTTATGATCATTGACCTTACCTCTGAGGGCGGTGAAGCCTGAAGTTCTTTTGGATATGCTTCTGGGATCCTTTATGGCCTCTTGAATGAGTTGTCACTATGCTTTTGGGATAATCTCGGTTTGTTAAGTATAGATCACAGTGTGTAGTGTGATGGAGTCCTAGAGCCTTGGAAATGATTTCTGATTGATATGAGGAAAAAAAGTTTCAACAGCCATCATTTGGAATTTCCATTGATCAAGGCATGCATAGTAGTGTTCTAGAATCTTTTTGGTGACTTCTTCACTCTCATAGTGAGGATCGATATGGTAAAGTTTATACTCAACATATGCCTGCAGTCAGCTCTGGCTGTGTTCCGTCAGCTTAGTTAAGTTATATATTGTCAACTGCAATTCTGAGCTGTTCTGTCTTGTGGTGGGTGTGGCAACGTGCTATACCAGTGCATGCTTTCCAACCTGACCCGACCCGACTAAATCTGCACAATCCAGTTCAGGTTTGAAGAAGTAAAAACTTAACTTCAGCTGCATGAGATGCAAGGAATACAGAAACGATGGACCGGTCACCAATCCACTGTAGGGTATACTCAGAAACCCACACCATACCGGTCATAGTTAGAATTGGCAACTAAACTTTCCTGCATGTGTTTGGCACGTACCATATTTCAGAAGTACCTTCAAAAAAAAAACTTGGGCAGAACATGTATTGTCACGCTTGGGTTACACAATTGCACAGACTCATTCAAGGTTTTCAAGAAACATAAACTTTATTCGTGAACAATGTAATAAAGCATAAAGCAGAGAATGTCTGGGGGAGAAGTTAGACAAGGTAATAAGCAAAAAGGACAGGTGCTATACAAGCTTTTAAATATACAAAGTGCTGCGCGAGAGTCAGCAGCAACGAGGCAAAGTGTAGTTGTTCCCATTGCAACAGCGTTCAAGAGGGGGCCTCGGAGGAGCGACCCTGTCCTCCAGGGGTGTGCAGAGCCGCCTTCTTTGCAGTATGTTCCACTCAGACAGCGCCAATGAGAGGATTCAAGACCAGTATTCTTCAGCTGTGAGGCTACTGTGCTACCACAATAAAAAAACTACTGTTGCATGTTTCTAATTCATTTTTAATGCTGCGTAAAATAAATAAATAAATGTAAAATTGTATCATAGTTATTTGAGACATAACAGGCAGAACAATAACAAAAATTCATCATAGAAAAATATGCATTCTGTAAAGCAGGGGTCTTTAACTCCGGTCCTGGGGTACAGGTTTTCATTCTAACCATTTTCTTAATTAGCGACCAGTTTTTTTCTGCTTATTAACTATTTTTCTTGACTTTAATTGAATTACTATTTATGACTCAGACCCCCTTAATTATTTCTTTTACTCTTAATTTACAGCCAAACAATAATGACTTGAAACATGAGCCAACACATGACCAACAACTTGGTGTTGTGTACATCATACAATATCTGACAAAAAGAAAGTTAAAGGACTCAGTAATGCTGATCTGATCTGGTCCACAAAATATCTTGATGGTGTTCTTAGAAAAAAGAAAATTGGCGATTTTGGAAATGTTTGCTGTGGCAGAATTAGAACACCAGCAAGACCTGAAATTAAGCAATGGGTGTAATTAACAGCAAAAATCTACTTCTGATTAAGAATCTAGTCAGTGTGAAAATGGCTGGAGTTGTGGCCCTGACTTAGTTGGTCATCTGTTGACTGACTTTACACTCATTTATGTTTGGGTGCCGTTTAAGGAATAAATTAAGCAATTCAGAGAACTGATAAAAAGTAAATTAAAATGAAGGAAAAACACATTAATTAGTTTCAAAAACTAGTCACTAATTAAGAAAAGGGTTAGAACAAAACTCTGCAGCCACAGTAGTACTCTAGGACCAGAGTTGGAGATCCCTGGTGTAAAGGCAATTTTTATGAGGTTCTCCAATCAATAGAGATATTTTTGTTATTTACATTGAGCCCTTGGCCTTGGTACTTTTTACCAATTGGACTAGCATAATGTAAGAAGTTCATCAGAGTAATTATATCTTAAAGACTTTTGATATTTAAGTATTGTTGTTTTTTCTTTAAAATGAAAGGGCATACTCATTGATGGTTGCAGCCTGGATTTGAAAGTATCATAGACGGAAGTTGAGCAGGAGAGGGGAAATCTCTTCTGTTGTGTGTTTAAAATTTATTGGTTTGATTTATCATTTCTTATAGTTATGTAATAATTACTTACATGAATCTTAGTTCCACTCAGTGTGTGGTGTGTATTATAATTTTTTAACGTACTTCTATACAATATGATTTATTTATGTATAGCCCAAAAGCACACAAGGAGTGCCATAATGGGCTGTAACAGGCCCTGCCTTTTGACAGCCAAACCTCTGCCCCAACTCCACCCCCCTAGCCTTGATTCTCTAAGAAGAAAAAAAAAAGCCCTTGTAGGGAAGAAACCTAGGGAAAGGCAGTTCAAAGATAGACCCCTTTCCAGGTAGGTTGGGCATGCAGTGGGTGTGAGAAAAGGGGGTCAATACAATACACAGAACAGATCACAAGTAATCCTCAAAACAATATAATAGTGCAATAGAAATATTACAAGTGCAGAGCAGAATTCAACAGTAGATAATATTACATAATAAAATTTGGATTTGATTAGAGTCCTTGAGACCTGGGCCATCAAGCTCCCTCCTCCTACTGGCCATTCCACTGATGAAAGGACCTCTATCCAAAGATTTCTGCGATCCTCCCTCAGAGATGACTTTACCTTAGGCGGGCAGAACAACTTAGCAGGTGGACAGTGGCACAAAGTGCCACATTTGAGTACCGAGAAGAGAAACAGAATAGGTAAGGGTTAGCAATAAATTATAACTATCATATTATGCATGTTTTAGTGCTAATGATGCAGTATGTACAGTTTTAGTCAGGATATGCTAAACTGAAGTAGTGAGTCTTCAGCTGGGATTTGAAGGCTGAGAACGATGGGGCAGACCATTCCACAATTTAGGGGCCCAGTAACTAAAAGCACGACATCCCACTGTTATTTTATTAAACCTTGGGATCGTAAGCAGACTGGCATCTTGAGATCTTAATGTACGTTTTGGTTTGAAAGTCATGATAAGTTCAGACAAGTAAACCAGACCTTGAGCATTTAAGACTTTATATGTTAAAAGGAGGATTTTGAAATCTGCCCTAAACTTAATTGAGAGCCAGTGTAAGAAATTAATATCTGGTGTTATGTGTTCATATTTTCTTGTTCTTGTAATAGTTTTTGCAGCAGCATTTTGTATTAACTGGAAGCTATATAAAGAACAGTTTGAACATCCAGTTAACACCGAATTGCAGTAGTCAATTCTACTAGAAATAAATGCATGAATTATTTAGAAAACGCCTTAATTTCCCAACATTTTTAAGATGCTTGAATTAGACAGCTTTGAAATATGCGCTTTAAATGACATGCTAGAGTCAAAGATAACTCCTAGTTTGCGGGCTGATTCTGTAAAGTTAATGGTGATTCCAATTGAGTTAAATGATGACAAAATATTGTCATGATCAGCATCATTCCCTCCAATAATTAACATCGCCGCATTATCAATGTTTAATTCTTTGAGGGCTGAATATTTTTTCCAAAAGACAGTTTCTGAAAAGCAATGGTTTCACATAGAAATCAACGTAAAACATCTGTTGCTGCATGCTGTGGCTACCAGTTTTCCAAGAATGTGTAGCAGGCTTGCTGCCAGGCTATCTTCACGTGGCTGGGACAGCAGCAGCGGGTCACGATCACAGTGCATTGCAATCTGGTTTCTGTCTCTTATTATTGTAAAGTGGCAGTCCTACCTGGCGAACATTGTCAGCACCATGATTAGCTGGGGACCAAGCAGCTGAAACTGGAACCTCACCTTCATTTCTGATCACTTGTATCAAAATCGGAGTCTGGCAAGTCATAGTCCAATTCAGAGAGAAGAGGCAATACATCGTCCACGGAGTATTTTGCTTTACGCATTTGCTTTGATCTCTCGCCAGATATCAGTCCCATTTTTGCCGTTGTTTGCGCCTTGCTACTCACACAAGCGCAGGAAATCTCAGTCAAACCAGTGAAGCCAACTTTCCTTCTAGCAACGAGAGTCCAACTAAAACATACAGATGGAGCCACGTCAAATAGCTGCGGCCGTGTGAATGGCATGCGAATGGCGTACGGCTGCCCTATGCACGCCGTGATCCCCCCCTCCCTCTACTGACAGAAAGCGTGTCAAGATTTCACAGTAAACACGCCCATTCATGCCCTATTTATTCATTTACCTGGTTCCACCACTAGATGGCGCTTTGTTCTCAAGAACACGTTAACACACGCCAGCAATTTAGCTGCGCTGAATTGCAATCACGTGATTTTAACAACCCACCCCCTCCCCCGCCGAACTGACGCTACCAAACTGCACTACAGAAATTAAGATGGCGGCTTAACACTAGAATTACCAGAGCCTACGCAAAAACTCTTAGATCCGTCCCACCTTAAATCGCTTCTTAAAACCGTTCTCACCTCTCCGCCAGCGTCTTTTGTTAATCTAAATGTGTTGATAAAGAAAAGTTGCAAGTAGCCGGCTAGATCGTGAACGCGACTGAGAGAATGGAACTGAATTTAAAAAAATAGATATATAAAAACAGCTAAGGGGATAGATATATAGATAGGTAGGAAGGAAAGGCACTATATGATAGGCAGACAGGGAAGCTCCTATATAATAATAAAATTACTGTTATTACTATATAGATAGACAGGGAGTTCAGGCAGGCAGAACGGCGAAGGTTATTTATTTATTTTTAACTATACTAATAAAAGGCAAACTCTCACTCACTCACTCACTCACTCACTCACTCACTCACTCACTCACTC
>JANRMT010062796.1:31667672-31693739 GCA_026402145.1 Polypterus bichir lapradei | reverse complement strand
AAAAGTATACTTGTTCTGTTATATTTGTACCTTTTGTGAAGCTGTTAATTTGATATTTGGACTTCAGGCTTCATACATTATATAGTTTATGCCTACATTTTGTCATTTACTACTACAATATGAAAAACGTTTCTGTTTTAAAAATGTGTTTACACGGATTACTGTAGAAACGGAACACACGTGAAATACGTGTATTCCAAATAATGATCTATTATTTCCACTCTTAAACTCCACTTCACTCCCAGATAATCAATCAAGGCATGAGCTGGGAGAAGTTTGTGCACTTTCTAAGTCGATGGGGGGATGGAATAGCCGGCTACTTGCCACTTTTCTTTATCAACATATTTAGATTAACAAAAGATGCTGTCGGAGAGGTGAGAACGGTTTTAAGAAGTGATTTAAAGTGGGACGGATCTAAGAGTTTTTTCGTAGGCTCTGATAATTCTAGTGTTAATGGACTATTCGCGGTAAGTGGTGACTTATTTATTTATTTATTTTTATAAAATTTGTTTGGGGTAGTTTACAGATTATTTCCCAGTTTAGTTTTTTATTGGCCGTTTTGAAAATCACTGGCAGCACCAGCAGCGGTCAGATATAACTTTAGATAACTTAATGGTCTGTTTACCAAGTCTGGAGTTAACATTACAGCTTACTGTCAGTTTCACAAACTCACAATGTCACTCCTCTTTTAATGAAAAAGACGCTTTGCAACAAAATATAATTTATCAGTATATTAAATGGAACTAGGTTAAAATACACAATAATGTAAAATACTGTACATAGCCTGCATTTGTATTCCGTACCTACAATGATCGGTATAGATGAGGGGTCCTCAATCACGGTCCTGGAGAGCCGCAGTGGCTACAGGTTTTTGCTCCAACCGAATTGCTTAATAAGAAGCCCTTATTGCTCAAGTAACACTTCTGCTTCACTTTAGTTGTCCCACTCGTTAAGATTGTGAACCCTTATTGCTTATTTAAGTCTTAAACAGCTGTATTCTTGGTTTTTAATTGCTCCTAATTAGCAATAACATGCAAACAACAAAAGAGACAAGCATTTCTCCATTTAGCTTGTTACCATTTACACCTGTGTGCATTTATCATGTACTATTGGGTTTAATTAAATACTTGGAAGGAAAGTAAAGAGAAAAAAATGAAGGACTGAGAATTACTCATCTATTTTAGCCTTCAAATCATTTGGATGATATCCTTAGAAAGGAGAAGAAAATCTAGGATACGAGAATTACCTGACATAGCGGAGTTAAAGCACTAACAAGCCATGAAATTAAATTATTGGCAAGAATTGCTTTCTAATTAAGCAACCAGGTTAAAACAAAAACCTGCAGCCACTGCGGCTCTCCAGGACTGTGATTGAGGACCCCTGGTATAGATTGAGGACCCCTGGTATAGATTGAGGACCCCTGGTATAGATAGATTACAGACGTACCGTGTCTTTAAGTATTGTTAACCCAGATAGCACACACACGTCGCGGAGACGTCTATGCGACGTCATCTTTTTCATCTGGCAGATGTGTGGCAAGAGGGTGTTTGTCTTTAAGGATTATTAAGGATGTCTTAAATATTTTACTAACTAGTTTTCTCAACATTTCCACTTTATTCTCGACATTTACGTCGAGATTAAAGTCGACATGTTGACTTTATTCTCGACATTTCCACTTTATTCTCGATATTTAAGTCGAGATTAAAGTCGACATTTCCACTTTATTCTAATAGTTTATTTTGTCAGTAGAATGTCGCAAACTAAACTTCATCTTAAAATGAATGTTTAATTTACTAGATTTTCTCAAACCCCGTCATTAATTAATGTAGCACATTAAATGCTTTATATTAAGTGTTCCTCGGCCCAGTTGTTAATCTCTGTGCGCTTCTTAAACTGACTTCCTCTTGCACTTAGAGGCGCAGACAGCGATCGCCGCACATTGACTTCATGATATTCCTGCTCTAAGAACATTCAGAATACTAAGAGAAATACTTGATATCTTCTTCACGATGAAATGCATTAAAGCATGTATTAAACATTGGTGGCGGGGGGCACGGTGGCGTGGCTATAGAGCTGCTCCCTTGCATTAGGTGGTCCCCAGTTGTATGTTCAGTGTAGTGAACTTTATGGCAGGTGTGACAAAGCTCCAAAAAACTGGATACATGAATGGGTATCTCACAGGTTTAACTTAAATATTGTGTAAATATTGGGCTCGTGATGTGGTGGTCGGAGACACGAACGCAGAATTCAATGGATGTTCTTCTGAGCGGGCTTTCTTTATTGCATGCGTGCTGTCTCTATCTGACGTACTAAACCTCCAGTTCCTATCCTTGCTTTGTCTTTCTGCACATAACCAATCACCACACGATAAACGTCTTTGTGAAATTAAAACAAGTTATAAACTTAGACCTTGGTGTTTTCAGAACTTTAAATTATTAAAGCATGTGTGGGCACGGTGCTTGCTGGGATGGAGTTTTCAGAAATTAAAAAAAAAATCTTCATTATACATGTTTAATTATGCCATCCATTCAGGGTTGCGCCCATCCCAGCAAGCATCTTGTGTGAGGCAGGAGTAAATCCTGAATGAGGTGCCAACACATCGCAGGGTGAATACGTGGAACACATAAAGTAGCAGGGTCAATAATACATAACAAAACCCCACAACCTACATGTCTTTGAAAGGAAACTGAAGCACGCCGAGTAACCCACCAGAAAAAAACATGCAAACTCAAGGCAGGGAACACCCGGGACTCCCTTGCTGCGAAGCAGCAGCGCAACCACCACGCCACCATGCCCCCACATGCTTTAATACATTTTAAGTTCTGAAAACTCTGAGGTCTAAGTTTATAACTTGTTTTAATTTCACAAAGACGTTTATCGTGTGGTGATTGGTTATGTGCAGAAAGAAAAAGCAAGGATAGGAACTGGAGGTTTAGTACGTCAGATAGAGACAGCGCGCATGCAATAAAGAAAGCCCGCTCAGAAGAACATCCATTGAATTCTGAGTTTGTGTCTCCGTCCACCACATCACGAAGCCAACATTTACACGATATTCCAGTTAAACCAGTGCGATACCCATTCATATATCCAGTTTTTTGGAGCCTCGTCACACCTGTCATAAAGTTCACTACACTGAACATACACCTGGGGACCCTGTAATGCAAGGGAGCAGCACTACAGCCACGCCACCGTGCCCCCCGCCACCCGTGTTTAATACATGCTTTAATGCATTTCATCGTGAAGAAGATATCATGCACTGTATGTTAGTATTCTGAATGTTCATAGAGCAGGAATATCATGAAGTCAATGTGCGGCGATCGCTGTCTGTGTGCAAGAGGAAGTCAGTTTAAGAAGCGCATAGAGATTAAAAACTGGGTCGGGGAGCACTTAATAAAAAGCATTTAATGTGGTACATTAACTTATGACGGGGGTTTGAGAAAATCTAGTAAATTAAACATTCATTTTAAGATGAAGTTTAGTTTGCGACATTCTACTGACAAAATAAACTACTAGAATAAAGTCAACATGTCGACTTTAATCTCGACATAAATGTCGAGAATAAAGTCAACATGTTGACTTTAATCTCGACATTTTGATTTTTTTTTCTTCACTGTGTCCGTATTTTTTTTTTCACTGTGGGCCTAATACGCTTCCGTATCATCATGAGTTGTGTATTGAGTGATTTAATAAATCTGTTTTATTAATCGGTTTGTTGTTGTTTTTTTTACCACGTCATCTATTTATGAAACTACAGTATGTTGACAATACAAGAACTGCCTGTACAGTATATTAAAGATACGGTATAGGGCTTCCTGGACACTGCAGTTAACTGAAGCAGTCAATGCTCCATGTGGCGGGATTATACAGCATTGCAACCATCTTTTTAGAAAGCGCATGGCGGCATTTATGGGGCGGGGCATCGTTAACTGCGTCATCGCGGGTGATCACATTCCGTGCACGGATCGTGCATGGTCCTGTCATGGACCTCTCATGCTCCAGGCGGCTGTTTGACGTGGCTCCCGCTGTAACAGTTGGTTTTGTCACAGTTTACAGTTGATTACCATCATCAACTCCTCCTTTTGACAAAAGTCGACATCAGCCCTGAAAGAGTTAAAGACAAGTAGTCCTCATTCATCCACTCCTTTAATTCACTTCTACTTCTTTCGGCTGCTCCTGTTAAGGGTTGCCACAGCAGATAATTTTTCCCTTATCTTCCAGTCTTCTGCATCTTGCTTTGTCACACCCATCACCTGCATGTTCTTTCTCACCACATCCATAAAACTTCTCTCAGGCCTTCCTCTTTTCCTCTTGCCTGGCAGCTGTATCCTTAAAATCCTTCTCCCAATATACCCAGCATCTCTCCTCGGCACATGTTCAAACCAACGCAATCTCGCCTCTCTGACTTTGTTTCCAAACCGTCCAACCTGAGTTGACCCTCTAATGTACTAATTTCTAATCCTGTTCATCCTAGTCACACCCAATGCAAATCCACAACTTATTAAAGACAGTGGAGAAACTTGATTTGGCCTAAAAGAAAGGTATAACTGGGTGTCATCTGCATGCGAGTGAAAATTAACATTGTTTTCTAATGATTTATCACAGTGAAAGCAGTACTGAGCCTTATGGGACACCACAAATCTGTTCTGTGTATAATGATTGAGTACTGTCAGCACATTTCTGTAAAAAACTGGAATCAATTTGATAAATAAGAGCTAAATCAGGCAAGGATAGTACCTGTAAGCCCATCATCACTTTCTAGCATGCACAGTAAAATAGAATGGTCAATGGTGTGAAATGCTCTGTTACAGGATTAAATTTCTAAAGTGTTGAATGCAAGGTGTGACAGTGTCTGACAAGTTAATATGTGGTTTTGCACTGTGATGCTGAGATCTGGGATCTTATATTTTTAATTTTCTCATTAAAGATGTTCATAAAGTCTGTACTGCTAATGTCTGTTGGTATTTTGCACTGTAGATCCTAATTCCCATTTGTTAAGTTAGCCACTGTTCTAAACAGTACCTGAGTATTTTTAATATTGCTATCTGTTATTTTAGAATAGTAGGCTGAGCGAGTTTTAAAGAGAGCTTTTTTAAAAATATTTTTTAACATTCTGTCCATGCAATAAGACCTGCAGTTTTGTTGTTCTCCATCTGTGCTCCAGTTTTCAACACTGTAATTAAAGAGCTCGAGTGTTCTGATTAAACCAGGGAGACTTTCTATGTGCTTTGTTCACTTTTATTTTAAGGGGAGCCACTGTGTCCAGAGAATTTCTCAAGGTCACATGATGTTAGCTGATCTAAATTGTTTTCCACATTTACATTTGATGTTACCTGATCTAAATGGTTTTCCAAAATTACACTTGACTTACTCAAAGTATGTTTACAATCTAGATGTCGCTCTGTCGTTTTTTTAATCTGTGAGTGTATTGGTAAGGGCAGAACCAAATCAAACGTAATTAAGTAGTGATGAGAAGTAACTTCATTTAATGGAGTAATATTTAAATTTCAAATTTCAGCTTGGAAAGTTATAATTATATCTAATATGTGGTTATGATTATAAGTTGGACCTTTGACAATCTGATATAATACAACTCTGAATTTAACAAATAAGTAAACCATTTGCTAAAAGCGTCAGTTTCCACATCAATGTGTACATTAAATTCCCCCATCAACACTACATGATCATAATTTATAGCAAAATCAGATAAAAGGTTGCCAAATTCATGAACATTGAATATGGCCCTGGTGGTCTGTAGATTAGCACTACAATTGTATTGGAATCTGTTTGAATATTTAAAATGAATTCCTCAAAGGATGTGAACTTGGCTAAATTTTAAGAAGCAATTTTCATTTTGTCACAATATGATATATTTTTTGTTTTAATCTGAACTAAGTTTCTATTACAGTTATTCCTTGTGGATGCTCTGTTTTTTTTCTCTTGGTCTTATTATACACCTTATTTTTTTGGTTATCAAATAATTTAAGGTCTGCATCATGACCAAAATTACTGGATGCCCCTCAACAGGGACTATGGATAACAGCTTCAGGAAAGTAACAGGTGGGATATACAACAGCCTGTGATTTAAGATCACATGACTGCAGCCTGGATGGTGCTCTAATCAGTCAGCCAGGCAGTCTTGCTGCCATATTTTGGGGTAATACAAAAGATCCCCTCCAATTACGATGAAGACCATCTCTTTTGAAAAATCCAGGCCTTTCAAAAATAATCATCCCAATTGTTCACAAAGGCTATGCTTTTATTTGCACACCAGGTTTCTAGAAGCAATGAAGGGAACATAATATGATATAAATGACATCCTCTCTATATAATCTTGGTAAGGGGCCAGATACAATTAAATTCTGACATTTTCTTTTAGCTTTGGTGCATAGAGAAATTAAGTTCCCCTTTAATACCTCAGATTGCTGTAAATAAATATCATTAGTGCCAACGTGTAGCAATAAGGTAGATACTTAATCATCGGTAACACAATCCAATTGGGCCTCTATGTCAGAAATCTTTGCCCCTGGGAGGCATTTAACATTAACTGCTGGTTTAACATAGTTTGGAATTCTAACTTTCCACACTGTGGAATTTCCAATTATTAGCACTTTGTTGTTCTCAGGATCCGCAGGTGTGCTACAGAATGCTGAGAATCTGTTCTAGTTCAGAACTGGTGACATGGGTGCCAAGGGACTAAATTTTGGCTTCTTAGACCCTCTTCTTATTATTGTTACCCACTCGCCCTGTGGCTGAATTGATGCTACTGATTTCGGCTGCGTACTGAGTACAGTGGGACCTGGAGAGACTGAAGCAGAATCAGGAGTAGTCTAATTGTCTAAACAAACCGAGTCGATCCAATTTTTGGTTTGTCTAATTGCTATCAGGTTCCTAAAGTGGCCCTTCAATTTGCATACTTTCCAGACCAACTCTAAATTAACTAAACACTTTTAGGAGGTGAAGCTGCCTATGTTGTCAGCGGGAAAATCTAAGGTGTACATGCTGCAGGACACACAACATATACTGTAAATGTGCCTTCAATAGACATAGAACATATAGAACTTGCGTTTAGTGCTGAGTTCATCTTCTCTGTTTCTGCAGTAACTTCAGTGCTTTAAGCCCTTTTCTGTGTTCAGCTGAATCACTAATAGACTGTCGGCTTTAAGTTTACACCACTCAATGGGTGATTGACTTCAATTTCTCACTGCTGGTTACTTCTCCTCATCGGATGTTGGCTTTATTGCAGTTGAACTTACTTGGGTGTTTGTGAAGAGCTATGTGCGTGTGGGAGATACCGCTGCTCTGTGCTTCCGCTCGCTGCTGCTTAGAAGAGGTGAGATCTGAAAGAGAGAGAGAGAGAGATCAGAAATAACAATATATACTACTGTATTGAAATCTTTATAGCAAGAATCACTGTGAAGTGAAGTGTTCTTTTCTGGTGATTTTTCCTAAATGTAATGTACATCATAGTAAGATAAACAGTGTGAAGTTACAAAGATCCTGGTGGTAAATAGTTTTTTTTCACATGTGTATTTGATTTATTTGTATCCTGTAGTAGTAGTCAGGATTTTACAGGTTTAAAATTACATTGCTATAAGAATGTATGCAAACAGTGTAGGCTAATAGAGATTCTTATGGGTCATTTTGACCATATACATTCATAATGTAGTACAGTATGTCTTAAATCTTTTCATGTTGCATTTTGTATTTGCAGCACTCCTCTGGGCAAAGTGAAGGAAAGACTGGTAGTCGAATGAATATGCCCCACTGCCGTAACCCCAATTCTTCTACTGCAGATGAGCAGCCCCACATTGGCAACTATAGACTACTCAAAACCATTGGCAAAGGCAACTTTGCCAAAGTTAAGCTGGCACGGCATGTTCTTACTGGCAAAGAGGTAAGAAAATTGAGAATTCCCTTTTTGGTAGTCAATCTATTTCTATCGCTTAATGATATTTTTTCATCATTTAAATGAAAAAGTAGGTTTTTGTGTTTTTTTTTTTTTTTTTGTTTATACATGGGTAACTTTCAATACATGTGCACAGTTGGAAATTATCATCATTTGTTTGTCATAACTAACTATAATATTACATTTGTAGTATTTCTGAAAGTAATAATGTATACCCAGTAACAGGTTTAAAAAAGTAAGGTATGGCACAGTAAGGTACATTTTTTTAAATTATTATATTGAAGACTTAACAAGCATTAGTACACTTAATTTCTGCTATAACCATAATGGATCATGTTTTAAATATATGTCTTGAAAAGTACAGTTAATCTATAGTTATTTGAGGTAAATAATACCCACCTGATGAAACATTGTAGGGCTTCTAGGTATAATTGAGGGCATAACTGCATTATTTTTAGTATTGCTGGTAAAGTGATTTACTATAGGGGGTTTTGTACATGTGAAACATTCAACTCCTTGATTAGTGGGATGTATAGATTTGTGTTCTGTTCTCTGCTTTCCAGTACAACCAACTCAAGCTATGGCCCCCAATGATATTGTTAAAGACAGTAATTAGAACATTAGAAAAACCTTTGACAAGAACAGACCATTCGGCCCAACAAAGCTTGCCTGGCCTCTCCACCTAATTCCTCATAACAACATCAAATCTAGCTTTGAATGTCTTTAGAGACCTTCTGTTTAACCATGCTACTTGATAATTTATTACCCATGTTTTTAGTTCTCTGTGTGAAGAAAAAATTCTTAGGGTTTGTGTGAAATTTACCATTAACAAGGTTACATCTGTGCCCACATGTTCTTGTTAAACTCATTTTAAGTAACAGTCTCAATCCACTTTACTGATCCCCTTCATAATTTTAAACCCTTCACTATATTTCACTTCTTAACCTCTGTTTGCTTAAACTGAAAAGGTTTAGCTATTTTAGTCTTTTGTCCTAAGTTCAGTTCAGTTGTTCTGCTATGCATGCAGCATTCCAAAGTGTGGCCTCACTAGTGCATTAAAGTTACAAATCTAATATTTCTACTTCCTATATGTAATACTTTACATATACAGTGCATTATATTTCATCTGCCTCAAATCTGGTCAAGTCTGTATGTAATTCAAGTCCAGCTGTATCAGTTCAATTCTAGGTCGTCTGCCAAGCCGCCTAGCTCAATATCATCCTTAAACTTAACCAGCTTGTTGTTTATATTTGTGTCCAGATTATTTATTTATAATAAAAATAGTGGAGGCCCTAGTACTGACTCTTCAGGGACAACAGTATTAATATCACACAATTCTGATAAGATTCCTTACACCATCAACCTTTGCTTCAGGTAATTTAGCCAAATTTGGACACATCTACAAACTATATCCTGAACTCCGACTTCTTTGATAGTAGGGCTTTATTAAATTTCTGAAAATCAAAATTAAAAATATATGCACCTCTCTGATCATATCTTTTGTTGCTTCCTCTTAGAATCCAACTCAACCTCCCCTGTCGAAACCCATACTGTTTCTGTTCTTATTGCGTGCTGCTCAGTCTTCTTCATAGCCTCCTGAGTGTTAGACCTGAGTGTTACAGGGGCTGTGAAAACTGTGCTAAAAGCGTTAGTCCCGAGTGTCACTCTGGCAACTGCACAGATGCGTCTAGCATATGTGTTTGAATCGAGAATCACTCGGGCTGTAAAAGTGCTGTCAGTGCTGCAGTCTTTGGGGAAAATTATGTGTGCAGGTCTTAACTAGTTATGAAATACATGTATCTGTACTTTACCCACAATGAAAAATTTGCTGAGAATACCCATCCTGCAGCCAAACTGAGGAAAATTTGGGAGATATACCAGGCCATTGTAGCAAAATTTTGAAGCGTTTACATTTAATACCATGATGTCAACATCAATGAAACTCTCATAGCTTATAAGGACAGATTGTCATGGATACAGTACATCGCATCAAAAAGAGCAAGATTTGGCATAAAGTTTTATAAGTTTTGTGAGTCTAAAATGGGATACATTTGGAATATGGTTCTGTACACAGGGAAAGGAACAATGTTTAATCTGTAACACAATCAGTACAGCATTGCTGCATCATCGGTGCTGACTTTGATAGATGGTCTTCTGGATCAAGGTTACTCTGTAACTATGGACAATTTTTATACTTCGCCAGAGCTATTTGACATCTTGCTGCAAAGAAAGACCAATCCATGTAGAACAGTGCGTCTTAACCGTCATGGCATGCATGAAGACTTTGGCAGAGCTAAATTACTGCGAGGTACACAGTAGCTTCCCAAAAGGTTAAAATGCTTGCGCTGAATTGAAAAGACAAGAAAGATGTCTGTCGTCTTAACACTGTACATAATCCAGCTACAGTCACTGTTCAGGCAAAAGGCAACAAGCAAGTTACAAAGTCTTGTTCTGTGGTCGACTACAATAGCACAATGGGAGGCATAGATTGTGCGGATCAAGAATTGACTTCTATCCCATTATGCGGAGGCAACAAAAGAAATACTACAAAAAGATATTTCATCATCTGGTGGAACAGTGCTTTTGGAATGCATTCTCCTTATACAAACTAGAAGCTGGCGAAACTGTATCTCATGCAAACTTTACATGCCAGCTTGTAGAATAAATCATTTTGATTATATACATCCAACAGAAAAAAACAGAATCCAGCTCGTACCTGTGCAGTGTGTTGTTCAAAAACTGATCAATCTGGAAAGAAAATCTGAAAAGAAACACGTTATTGTCCAGACTCTGACATTGGATTGTGTCTTTTACCATGCTTTAAGATTTACCATACAAAGGCCTCATTTTAAGATTATATACCATTTTGGCATCATTAATAGTAGTATTATTACTGTTATTATTTTTGTTATTATTGTTCATTTCATATTATTTTTCTTCTTATTATTATTTGTATCATTATTATACTTTTGAGATTTAATAAAAATGTAATTTTTCATGCCAAAAAAAAGAAAAGCTTTTTACATGTTTGGAATAAAATGCAACGCTAAGGAGGTTAATACTGTTGATCCGTGTGTTTTTTATATATACTGTATATTGTAACGGACAGCCGGGATTCTTATCTGGCTGGGACACCTCCATAATGGGGGTTAAGGAGCTTGCACAGGGCAATATTACTCCTCCCAGGACGACAGAGGGCAGACCCCCCGGTGTGCTTACGGGCCACAGGTTTGGAGCATGGAAGCTCAACACTGATGAGCCCCATGGCTCCTGTCAGAAGGTGCATGGGGAATGTCTGAGCCCTCCTCTGCATGGCTGCCACCACACCTAGAAGTTCAGCCAGAAGAAGCGCTTCCCCACTGAAATAAAGCCTGTGTTGTGCTGGGACTTGTGTTTCTGTCTGATGTGTCAGGTGTTTGGAAAGCTGTGCATCCCCTTGTGACCACTATATATACCTGTATTTTGGAATAAGTCCAACTTGGTATACGTCCTGTTTGGACGCGAAAAATTTTGCTTGATATACGACCTTTGTTTGGAATACGACGCGCGTGCTACCCTTGTTTACCTCTCTCGAGACAAAGCCACGACTGCCCACGAGCGTCAATGCCCCAGTTGCTAGCATTCAGTGAACAACCCGTGCTATAACTCTGTGAATTTTCATGTGTGTGGTATAGCGGGTCCACAGCTCCTGTCAAAGGCCAGTTTTAAAAATAATCACTGCGTTCTCGGCTTGGTGAGGGGGCGTGGTGGCTCTGCAAGTGGATAGTATTGGGCTGAAGCGGTTCTCAGGGCGACTCGTGATGTGGGCGTTTCTCACCTAAGTGCACAGGTGACAGACCATCCGCATTCGTGATTGTTACTGGGGCTGCGGATTTCAGCTGCCTTGCCCGCTTGATAAACAGAAGCACGAGTCGGCTAGAAGGGGAGGAAAAAGAAAGAAAGAAAGAAACAATGGACAGGAGGTTTCAGGAGAAAGGAGGAAGCAGGAGAGAGAGAGAGAGAGAGAGAGAGCACAAGCGCAGTGGCAGGCTCACGATCCAGCTGAACAGGGAGCCTGGGTGTTGGGCCGACACCCGGAGAATAATAGTCGTGGTCACTCCTGCTGAGTGATCATGGAGCGGGATTGACCGGAAGGAGGTCACTGTGGATCCCAAGTCGCTGTCAGGAGGAACCTACCGGAGCCAGGGATCGGAGAGGTGAACTGAACAGCTGAAGTAGGCAGAGTGAAGGTCAGCTGCAAGTAGGGCGACTCCTCTGTTGAGAAGCCCAGAGGGGGGAAGCAGGGGGGCCGCCAGGTAAAAAGGCACCGGGCTTCTTGTTTTTTTTTTTTTAAAGAATGCGTCATGCTGTATTTTAACCTCGTTTGTAAGAAGACTTTTTTTCTATTGTTTTTAACCTCCACGTTTCACTTCTGATTTTATGGATTTATTTATTGGAACTTTGGACACTGCACTTTAATTTGAACACCTTGTTTTGTTGATTGTTTTAATAAAAGAACTTTGCAATTTTTCACCATCCCGTGCTTTGTTGTGCCTCACTGCTAAGCTCATTCTTTGTTGTGCCTCACTGCTAAGCTCGGTGTAGGGTTCAAGGACTCCCAGACAGCAGATGGGAGCATACAGCAAACCTGCATCGTCACAACGTGATTTTGTGTTTTTTCACATAAATTTGAATTGATTGTTGAAAAGTATGAAGGTGGCATGCATATCCGGGACATGGCTGCTGCATACCGTATGCCGAGAACGACGGTATCTACGATTGTGAAAAACAAAGACGTTATTAAAAAGTAAAGTGAGGTTAAATTTTCATTTATTTCATCTAATTGCTTATGTATTTTAGTATTAAGCAGTGTTTAAATTTTATACAACCCCATCAATGTATAATATGCCAATAACAATAGGATTTTTTTTTTTCATGGGAACGGATTAATCATTTTTCTATTTCTTATGGGAAAAATTAGTTTGGTATACGTCCTGTTTGGTATAAGTCCAAGGACCTGGAATGGATTAAGGACATATACCGAGGTACCACTGTATATATTTTTCCATGTAAACATCAGTAAAACTCCCATTTGCAAAACCTTACTGCAACAAAGCTTTTGAATATAAATGACATTATGGAAGACGGTTCGTCTTTCCACTGGTTACAAAACATGATGTGGTAAAAATACTCTAAGCGCTACATAAATATTATGTTTGCATAATATTTTTCTAGTAATTATCAGAATTTTTGTATTTTTTTGTGTAAATTGTGTCAGTAATGCATGACTTGTGCCCACATGTCTGAAAAAATACAGTTAATGCAACCTTTGAAATAAGGATGCTCCAATCAGGTTTTTGTTAAGGCTGGTACCGATCACCAGCTGGTACTTGATTGGCTGATTCTGATTTTTTTTTTTTTTTTCTTCACGCCAAGTTCCAGCATAGCCAGACACATAGAAGCCTTGTGTCCTATATTAAAGTGCATCTCTCTATTTCATCCATCCATCCATCCATTATCCAACCCACTATATCCTAACTACAGGGTCATGGGGGTCTGCTGGAGCCAATCCCAGCCAACACAGGGCGCAAGGCAGGAAACAAACCCCAACAAGGGTGTGCGCACACACACACAGACACCCCAAGCACACACTAGGGACAATTTAGAATTGCCAATGCATCTAACCTGCGTGTCTTTGGACTGTAAGAGGAAACCGCAGACACAGGAAGAACATGCAAACTCCACACAGGGAGGACCTGGGAAGCGAACCCGGGTCTCCTAACTGCGAGGCAGCTGTGCTACCCATTGTGCCACCCCATCTCTCTATTATTAAAAAAAAAATACTTGGAAAGAGACGAGACATGATTTTTTTTGGAGAGACACTTAAACGTCCAGTGAAATAAGTCTTTGTGGCAAGAGATTTAACCATGACAAAGTAGAACGTCATGAAGAATTCAAAAATGTTGGCGTGGTACACATACAGAGCAGGTTAGAGATAATGGAAGTATGAAAATTCTAAAGTCTCAAAAAAAAGATATGAAAGATTGCATTAGCGCAAACAAATTATTACTCGGCGAAATAACAGAATAGCGAAAAGAGAAACAATTCCCACGAAAACAGCTCTCTCTTTAAATTGTATATCTGGTTAACCAAACCCGGGGGTGGCCAAGCGAAGCGAGCAGGAGGCGGAGCACCCTAGTTTGTTATAATTAAACTATAGACCACAGGTCTTAACTGTTCATTTTTTATTCTATAGACTTATTGTTCAGTGACAATAAAAATACTAAAATATACAGGTAAAATTCTGTTACAATGAATATCTTTACAACAAAATTTCCATTACAACAGAAGTATTTTTATGGTCCTTGCAGTTTCCCTATATGACAGAGTCTATAGAAATCTCGTTACTACAAAATACTTTCAGCAGATACTTTCATTACAACAAAGTGCCCAAAAGACGTTGAAATGTCTGAATGAATCATCTACAGAGCAGTTATTTGATCCCCAAACAGAAACATTTAAAGTTTTTTTTCTTTCTTAGAACTTTCTTCATACTGTTTTCTTGCTATGTTTGTTTTCTGTGGTTTTCAGTGATACCTTCTGCTTATTGCTCGTCAACATTTGAAAAACATCTATTGGAATTTAACTCATTGTCACCCTCCTGTTGAAATGACATACACGAAAAAGCAACAACAGTAAATTCAGAATTTCGCCATCGACACTGTCAACTTTCTTGAAAGACCAAGCAAATAAAGAAGAAAAATCTCTGGTTGCAAACTTGACCTCAGCGCAAACGTATGCAAGCTGCTGCATTTGACGACATCGAAAAAGCAGTTTTTATGTGTTTCAGTGATGCTTGTTCAAAAAACATTCCTATTAGTGTGCCACTCATTCAAAAAAAAAAAGTAAAGTCACTGTTGTGAGGTTTCTAAAGTCTTTTGGGACATCCCCCAACATAACTACACAGCAAAGAGCTTCCCGAAATGTGATCACGTGTCTGTGGAAGACTTTTCATCCGTTGCCGGGGCGACAGCAGGCTCGCTGTGGCTTGCTGCCAAAGCAAACAGAAAAGATCTTGGTGGGTGATACAAGAAAAAATTGTAAATGCAGGAAACAGTATTACTTGGCCACTAACCTAGCCACAACCCTGCCTGACTCTGTGTCTGTGTATAGGTGAGTGGTATATCCCAGTACAGTAAACAACCGTGCTGTTCCTATTTCAAGCTGAATAAAGCTAGTTTTACTAAAGTACTGAGACTCAGCCTCGGGTTTTGGGGTGCAAGACCGGGACTTATAATGCGACCATGATCTTTTCGGATTTGCTTCCACGGCACTCCGCTGCAGAACTGTGAACCCGCTGTTGCCCAGACATGGCAATCACGCTTCAGGATGCACTTTGGCATCTTGTTCTGTTGGTTGGGTGGGTTTGGGGTTTCCCAAGGTCCCAAAAGAGTTCACAGATTTCACAATATGAAGCAGAAGAAAAGGATGATTTGGTGCTTGTGATTGATAACTGTGCTGCCCGCAACATGCTTCCATATTTAGAGAAAGTTTGTGTTGAACACCTCCCACCCAATTGCACGGCAGTGCTTCAGCCATTGGATTTGGACATCATTCGCACCCTGAAAGTATGTTATTGGAAGGAAATGCTGAGAAAAATTCTCGTTAGCATAACTTGTAGACAGGAGGACATGAAAATTAACGTGAAAGAAGCTAATGAAATGATTGCAAACTCATGGACACAAGTTAAAGAAAGCACTATAGCGACAAATACAGAATCTCATTACTACGAAATGTCCATTACAGCGAAATATTTTTTGGGTCCCTGGCACTTCGTTGTAACAGAATTTGACTTGTATTTTCCTTCAAATACATTCTTGATCTAATAAAATAAGTACACAAATATGTACCCATGATACAAATAGCATAGGTAAAAAGAAAGCACTTCTCTTAATTACAAGCAGTTATATTGTTTAGTTTTTTTCTGTAATGTAGCTGTTTAAAACAAGGCTTGATTGAAATAAAGGTAGTTTTCACCATTTCTCTACCAACTAATATATATATACAGTGGTGTGAAAAACTATTTGCCCCCTTACTGATTTCTTATTCTTTTGCATGTTTGTCACACAAAATGTTTCTGATCATCAAACACATGTAACCATTAGTCAAATATAACACAAGTAAACACAAAATGCAGTTTTTAAATGATGGTTTTTATTATTTAGGGAGAAAAAAAATCCAAACCTACATGGCCCTGTGTGAAAAAGTAATTGCCCCATTGTTAAAAAAATAACCTAACTGTGGTGTATCACACCTGAGTTCAATTTCTGTAGCCACCCCCAGGCCTGATTACTGCCACACCTGTTTCAATCAAGAAATCACTTAAATAGGAGCTGCCTGACACAGAGAAGTAGACCAAAAGCACCTCAAAAGCTAGACATCATGCCAAGATCCAAAGAAATTCAGGAACAAATGAGAACAGAAGTAATTGAGATCTATCAGTCTGGTAAAGGTTAAAAAGCCATTTCTAAAGCTTTGGGACTCCAGCGAACCACAGTGAGAGCCATTATCCACAAATGGCAAAAACATGGAACAGTGGTGAACCTTCCCAGGAGTGGCCGGCCGACCAAAATTACCCCAAGAGCGCAGAGACGACTTATCCGAGAGGTCACAAAAGACTCCAGGACAACGTCTAAAGAACTGCAGGCCTCACTTGCCTCAATTAAGGTCAGTGTTCACGACTCCACCATAAGAAAGAGACTGGGCAAAAACGGCCTGCATGGCAGATTTCCAAGACGCAAACCACTGTTAAGCAAAAAGAACATTAGGGCTCGTCTCAATTTTGCTAAGAAACATCTCAATGATTGCCAAGACTTTTGGGAAAATACCTTGTGGACTGATGAGACAAAAGTTGAACTTTTTGGAAGGCAAATGTCCCGTTACATCTGGCGTAAAAGGAACACAGCATTTCAGAAAAAGAACATCATACCAACAGTAAAATATGGTGGTGGTAGTGTGATGGTCTGGGGTTGTTTTTGCTGCTTCAGGACCTGGAAGGCTTGCTGTGATAGATGGAACCATGAATTCTACTGTCTACCAAAAAATCCTGAAGGAGAATGTCCGGCCATCTGTTCGTCAACTCAAGCTGAAGCGATCTTGGGTGCTGCAACAGGACAATGACCCAAAACACACCGGCAAATCCACCTCTGAATGGCTGAAGAAAAACAAAATGAAGACTTTGGAGTGGCCTAGTCAAAGTCCTGACCTGAATCCAATTGAGATGCTATGGCATGACCTTAAAAAGGCGGTTCATGCTAGAAAACCCTCAAATAAAGCTGAATTACAACAATTCTGTAAAGATGAGTGGACCAAGATTCCTCCAGAGCACTGTAAAAGACTCATTGCAAGTTATCGCAAACGCTTGATTGCAGTTATTGCTGCTAAGGGTGGCCCAACCAGTTATTAGGTTCAGGGGGCAATTACTTTTTCACACAGGGCCATGTAGGTTTGGATTTTTTTTTCTCCCTAAATAATAAAAACCATCATTTAAAAACTGCATTTTGTGTTTACTTGTGTTATATTTGACTAATGGTTAAATGTGTTTGATGATCAGAAACATTTTGTGTGACAAACATGCAAAAGAATAAGAAATCAGGAAGGGGGCAAATAGTTTTTCACACCACTGTGTGTGTATGTGTATATATATATAATATATATATATATATATATATAATTTTTAATGAGTAATTGCTGTTACAGTATACATTTACTATATTTATACAGATGTGTTTTTTTTTTACTTCATTTTATCATCTAGACTTTTGTAATTCTTGGGGTGTAATTATAAATAATTTTATAATTTTAGTTCCTTTTAGACTTTGGTGCATCTGTTCAAAATATGCTTTGCCAAAGTTAAATTTAACAGTTTTAGAGTTTGCATTTGTGCTCTTCCAAAACACTGAGAATTGTATAATATTATGGTCACTTGACCCTAGTGGTTCAATCATCTCTACACCTTCAATTCTATCCTGGTTATTACAAAGTAGTAAATCAAGACAAGCTTTCCTCTGTGTTGGTGCTTTAATAAACATTCACTGATTACGGCTTAAAAACTACTGCGGTTGTGTTCCACTATTTGCAAGGTTAGCACAGTTAAAATTTGGGTAACTAAAGACCCCCATAACTATAATATCCCGCTTAAAACTTTCCTTTATAATGTTAAAAATAAAAATGCATCTTGAAGTTATTGTCTGAATTGGGGGCCTAGAATTTCATAATGCATACCATTAATGGACATTATTTTGTGTTATTTACCATTTAAATGCTCTTAGACAGCTTTTGACTTCCTTTTCTCTTCAATATCTGCCACACCTGTAAGTTACATACAGGTATTAGCAATTTATAAACATTGTGACTGCTGCAAGCAGCTTTGTAGTTTCTTGTGTTATATCTGATTCTGATCAGACATTTCATTTTAACATTAACAAAAAAAGTTGAGCTTTTTTTTTTTTTTTTAATTCACACACAGGTAAAGAGTCTTGAGCTGGGAGAACTTTTTGCCAAGTTGAACTGCAGCGGTGGGGGGATAGGATAGCAGGCTGCTTGCTGCTTAAGACAAAACAAAAAATGCTAATGGAGAGGTACAAAGGTATTTAAGGAGGCCCGGTATTACGAGTTTTTTCATGAAAAAGAGTATTCAATTTCCTGATGTTTTACAAGTGACCACAGCTAGTTCAATTTTGAGACTAATAAAGGATATATTATCAGCTAGGACAGAGGTCCTCAATCACGGTCCTGGAGAGCCGCAGTGGCTGCAGGTTTTTGCTCCAACCCAGTTGCTTAATAAAAAGCACTTATTGCTAAAGTAACACTTCTGCTTCACTTTAGTGATTTTGAGCCCTTATTGCTTAATTTTGTCTTAAACAGCTATTTTAATTGCTCCTTATTATCAATAACATGCAAATGACAAGAGAGAGCAGCATTTCTCCATTTGTGTGTATTTATCTGCACTATTGGGTTTAATTAAATACTTGGAAGAAAAATGAAGAGAAAAAAGTGAAGGACTGAGAATTACTCGTCCATTTTAGCCTTCAAATCATTTGCATGATAGAAAAGGAAAGAAAATGTAGGATATGAGAATGACCTGACATAGCAGATTTAATATAATTTCATAGCTTGTTAGTGCTTTATTGGCAAGAATTGCTTTCTAATTAAGCAACCAGGTCAGAACAAAAACCTGCAGCCACTGCGGCTCTCCAGGACTAGGATTGAGGACCCCTGAGCTAGGAGCAACATTGCATAAGAGAATACAGTCTTTAGATATTGTTGTACATTCATTGCTGTGGCATGCAAAGAGAAACATAGAAGCTTCCCAGAATCATTTGGCTGCAAAATTAATTTACGGTAGGTACAGGAATTGTCAATTATTCTATAATGTTACAAATTAACTTTTAGGCTGAAGTTGTTCAAAGAACACTGGCAGGGGTTTGCTTAATGTAGAATAAGATTATGTGATGAGACAAGAGATTCATTGATCTCAACATAAAAAAGACTGCACGTTTAATACCCACTAAAGGAAGTCTGGCCCAAATTCATGTGGCCTCAGGGTTCTTAAGTGTATCTTTCTGTCGTGGGTTATATCCACTGATTCTTGAAGAGGGCTATTTACATTCATGCACAGATGTCTGTGGCATGTTTGGCCACCAATTTCCAACAAAGGCCCACCGGCTTTATTGTTAATTAATTTCAAAATATCTTTATGAAAGTTAATAGTGTTGATGAGCCAACACAGACAACAGTTTCTGTTGTCAAGCTTTTTGCTTGTAATTAAAATAAAAAACAGTGGTGACTTGCTGTGCTTACATGCTATGTTTTATAAAGTCTTATATTGCCATATCATTCTGCAAATGTGCATTTCTCTGGGACTTTTTAGGGAAAATGTGAAGTCACTCATTTGTGCCTAGATATTCTCAGTAAGTAATATATATGTTTTTCCTTTAAATAAAATACTATGAACAGCTAAACATGTACTGCATTACTCCAAATAGAATGCAAGCAAATGATGTGACCTGAGTAACTGAGATGTGTGCTGCATCTTGTTTAATATGGTGTACATCTTTTTAAGTTCTGAACAAGAAGTATTTGTTTTAGAGGTCCTTAAACAATTATTGCACTTTAGCAAGGGTGGGATGACAGTCTGAAACACACACACACATACATTAACTGAAATTTAATCTAACTGTACATGAGAGACTTGGGAATGCTTTGGAAACCTGAATATGTGAAGAAAAGTGCAGCTTATTATATGCAAAATAAAAACACAGTAAGCAGTTTATGCATTTGAGCTAAATCACCAGAACCTCTGTGTAAAGCAAGTACATGCTCAAAATGCAGTCGGTGGTGGGGAGCACTGCTTTCACTAACTGATTTGAAATTTGTTTTTTTTCTTCACCCTCACAACTAAATTAATAATGAACAATTGCCAACATGTACACTTTAAAACATTCCGGTAAATATATAGCTGCACCTATTTTTCTTTGTGTAGGTACAGTGTACAGATTGATTGGTTAGTGGCAGAAAGTTTGATGGCACCAGTGAGGTCTATAGTGAGTTTTCTGCAGCCTTTTATCAAATTAGTATTGCTTTAACCTTGCTTAGAATACAGCTTACAAGCTCTTTATGACAACTATCACTATTGATTGATGTCCCACCTTGGTTCTTCTCACAGATAATGTTTCATTATGTAAAATAGCTTTCTGTTTTTAAGTATCTGAATTGTGATTTCAATGAAGATTATTCAGAAAGACATGTTCTCTTTATTCAGATTGAAAGAACACTTAGGTATATGTTTTTTTTTATTTAAAAAGAATTCTGTTTTGACTATTTTCTTCTTATTTAAACAATATACATAAAGCAAGTTTAGGACTCCTACATATTTTATTGGTCCTGAAGTGCATATGCTTATTAGTACATCTAGAGTGAATGTCAGTAATTACGTGATTGCCAGACAGTTTGCATATATGATTTTCTGCTGTTACTTGAATGCATCCATGTGTCATTCACAGCATGAGCAGTTTCCATTATTAACTAGCCACTAATTTTTTTTTAGGGATTTGGTTTCTTAGTGCTATGTGTGGTGTAGCGGGTCCACAGCTCAGATTGAAAAGGCCAGTTTTAAATAGATAATCTCTACACTTGCGGCTTAAAGAGGGGGCTTAAGTGCACAAGTGAGGAGTTGTCCGCATCCGTATTTGATGCCGGGAGCTGCTAATTGCCACACCTGATCCACATCCACGTTATATATAATAGGAATATGAGTGTGTACGGGGAGATAAAAGGAATGGCAGTTAAGGAAGAAGGCAGCTGGAAGTGAGGGAGCTGGTGTGTGCGTGAGAGAGTGAGCGAGTGCTGACTTGTGGCTGTTTGCAGGCAGCTGGGAGAGGCGAGTCCTAGCGGGGTGTTTAGCCAACACCTGAGGGCAGACGGTAGTGGTCGCTCCTGCTGGGCACTTGTGTGGAGCAAGAGTGACTGGGAGAAGGTTGGCTCGCCACAGCAAAGGCAGTGGGAGTCGGAGATTTGGAGTGGAACCCCAGCATGAGCGTCCTGACCGTTGTGGGAAGCCAAGTCTTGGTCTGGCGGAGGGCTGAATGAAGCCAGGGATCGGGAGGCCACCAGACCAGCTAAGTGGAGAAGGTCAGCTGCAGGTAGGGTGACTCCCCTGGTGCATAGCCTGGATGGGAGAAGCAGGGGAGTCGGCAGTAGGAAGAAGGCACCGGACTTTGTTTTTAAAATGACTGCTTTCAGCCACTGTTTTTAACCCTGTTTTAAAAGGATTTATTTATTGGATTTTAACCTCCACAGTTCACTTGTTTTAATGGATTATTTATTTAAGGACTGTTTGAGACACTGTACTATTTATTTAGACACTGTTTTTGGTTTGGTTTTTAAATAAAAGCACTTTTGCACTTATTTTGCACCATCCCCTTGCTTCATTGTGTCTCACTGTCCAGCTCATTGGTGACATTACTGATAGTGCCGGATTCAAGAGCTCCCAGAAGCTAGACAGGAGCTTGGAGCCGAACCCGCTTCGTCACATATGAAGTAAAGGCACAACTGGTAACTAACTTTAACATGGTCACTAATCATTTGATCAATTTGGATAAACCAATTATAATAAGTTATTTTTGTCTTACTTTGCATATATACTGGTTAGTTACAACCAGCATAATTAAGCACACACAATATATGTCATAAAATGTATGTAAAGGAATTAAGCACACATGTATTAGCAGTAAGTAGTAGTTGTAGCAGTACTAGTTTAGTAATACCAGACAATACAAAGCAACATCCTGTCCTTGAAGCACTGGGTACTAGTCCTTTGCAAAGCATCGAGAGACCCCGCAAATTATACACACACCCTGATTGGGCTGGAGTTTAAATCCCAGTTTCTGGAACTGAGTGGCAGTACTTCTAACCACTGCATAATACCACTTTTCAAATGTAAAACAATTGATTTTCTTGCACTATATTAGAGTAACTAGCAGAATACCCGCGCTTCGCAGCGGAGAAGTAGTGTGTTAAAGAAGTTATGAAAAAGAAAAGGAAATATTTTAAAAATAACGTAACATGATTGTTAATGTAATTGTTTTGTCATTGATATGAGTGTTGTTGTCATCTCTCTCTCTCTCTCTCTCTATATATATATATATATACTGTATATATATACACATAGCAAAATACCCGCATTTGGCAGCAGAGAAGTAAAAAGAAAAGGAAACATTTTAATAATAACGTAACATGATTGACAATATAATTGTTTTGTCATTGTCATGAGTGTTGCTGGCATATATATATACACTCACACACACACACATATATAAACATATATATATACACATCATATATATACACATATATATATATACACACACACACATATATATACATATATACACATATATATACACACAAACACATATATACATATATACACATATACAAATCTACATATATATCTACATATATATATTAGGGGTGGGACTCGATTAAAAAAATTAATCCAATTAATTAGAGGCTGTGTAATAATTAATCTTGATTAATCGTATGTAATCGCACACGTAAATTTGCCCCAAATCGCAAATGTGGTTTTTTAATTTAAAAGGGTTTTAGTGGGCGACAGAATCAAATAATAGACATGGACATGAATATTGTAAACTCAAGTTCTTTTAATTTCTGAAAAAAAAAAATGCTTTTAACACTAGAATTACCAGAGCCTACGAAAAAACTCGTAGATCCGTCCCACCTTAAATCGCTTCTTAAAACCGCTCTCACCTCTCCGCCAGCCTCCTTTGTCCTGTAAATGTGCCGATAAAAACAAACTGCAAGCAGCCGGCTATTCCATCCCCCCACCGACTCAGAACGTGCACGAACTTCTCCCAGCTCATGCCTCGATTAACTGGGAGTGAAGTGGAGTTTTAGAGTGGAAATAATAGATTGTTATTTGGAACACACACATTTCATGTGTGTTCCGTTTCTACAGTAATCTGTGTAAACACAATGTTAAAACAGAAACTTTTTCATATTTTAGTAATAAATGTCACAAAATGTAGACATAAACTATAAAATGTATGAAGCCTGACAGCCAAAGAGCAAATACACTTTCATAAAAGGTTCAGGACTTTTACAACAGCTTCCGTGGCGTACTGGTAAGATTTCGTCACTTAGAGCACAGCAGACTTGCTGTACTTCAAAAGATCCGAGTTCGAATCTCCACTAGGGCGTGTTTATTTTTAACCTTCGCCGTTCTGCCTGCCTGAACTCCCTGTCTATCTATATAGTAATAACAGTAATTTTATTATTATATAGGAGCTTCCCTGTCTGCCTATCATATAGTGCCTTTCCTTCCTACCTATCTATATATCTATCCCCTTAGCTGTTTTTTTATATATCTATTATACAATGCCTTCCCTGTTTATTTATATATCTAGTGCCTTCTCTGCCTGTCTGTCTGTCTGATTGCATATAGCGCTGAACTTACTGCTCTGTACTATTCTGTCTTCTGCATGTCCTGGAGTACAAAAGAAACACCACCATACAGCAACACGTGCGAACTGGCAAGATCGGGGAAAAAACACGCGGTCACTGATTACAAACCGCAAGATGAATGAAAGAGACAATATATGTAAAAACATCATCGCACTAATGCAATATTATTTGAAAACAAACAGCGTCGGATCGGGTTTGAATATGCTCCCGATCTGATGCTGTTCGTTTTCAAATAATATTGCATGTACTGTGCGTTGAAACTGCTGCACTGAATAAGCAGACTGCTTCTGTAACAGCGTCAGCGTGTATTCAAACCCGATCTGACGCTCTTCTTTTTCAAATAATATTGCATGTACTGTGCATTGAAACTGCTGCACTGAATAAGCAGACTCCTTCTGTAACAGCGTCAGCGTGTATTCAAACCCGATCTGATGCTCTTCTTTTTCAAATAATATTGCATGTATTGAACTGTTTTAGAATAAAAACATACATTTGATTTCAGTCAGTCTGTAAGAGCCAATGTAAATGCATGATAATTATAAAGGTTAGCTTTTTTTTAATTCAGTTCCATTCTCTCAGTCGCGTCCACGACCCCCCCCCGCGACACTGCTTTTTTTCACATAAAGACGCGCTATAACTCAAATGTGATTTATTTGGAGACGCGCTATACTCGAATGTTATTTGTATAGGGAAAAAAGTACAATGTCAGGTGCTCATTCAGTGTAATAGGAACCATAGCACAGAGAGATGTGTACACTGCAACAAGTACACATGTCGTGAATGTAGGAAGGGTGTGTGGGAATTGTTAATATTTGAATGTGATGATTTTATATAGCACGGATCGGAAATCAGCAGTTCTTAGCATTGCACCACGCAAGCTGTCGTATCAACCGCCTACTGTAACTTGCTTTATTTTTTCTTCACGTATAGTCTAGAATAAAAGTGCACTTGTTTTGTTATTCTTGTACACCAACATATGTTCCTGTGTTTGAGCGACACGGACATGCTCAAAAAAATAGACGTGTAATGCCACGAAAAGTGCACGCAGGCTCTTCAGTTCGCAAGCATTGGTACGAGAATGCAGTCACAAATACGCTGCAGAGCTATAGCGCATCTTTATGTGAAAACAGCATTCTCAATTTGGGGGGGGTGTAGGGAAGGATCCTGAACACGACTGAGAGAATGAAAAGTGAATAAAAAAAAACTAACCTTTACAAGTATCATAAATTACACCAGCTGTTACACACTGAAATCAAGTGTATGTTTTTATTATAAAATAGTAAGAATAACAGCAGTTTACATCTCAAAACTGAATCGTGCGGGATCGAACTCATGACCTTTTGAATACTAGTCAGTGACTGATACCATTATGCTACCGTGGCAGTTGTAGTGAGTATGTGTCAATATGGCATGCTAAGGTGGCTTTTTTCTGCAGTTATATTTTTGAATAAAAGCATACTTGTTCTGTTATATTTGTACCTTTTGTAAATGTGTTTAATATTTGGACTTCAGGCTTCATACATTATATAGTTTATGCTTACATTTTGTCATTTACTACTACAATATGAAAAACGTTTCTGTTTTAAAAATGTGTTTACACGGATTACTGTAGAAACAGAACACACGTGAAATGCGTGTATTCCAAATAATGATCTATTATTTCCACTCTAAAACTCCACTTCACTCCCAGATAATCAAGGCATGAGCTGGGAGAAGTTTGTGCACGTTCTAAGTCGTTGGGGGGATGGAATAGCCGGCTACTTGCAGCTTTTCTTTTATCAGCACATTTAGATTAACAAAAGACGCTGGTGGAGAGGTGAGAACGGTTTTAAGAAGCGATTTAAGGTGGGACGGACCTACGAGTTTTTTCGTAGGCTCTGGTAATTCTAGTGTTAAACTGCATTTGAATTCAAAACAGAAACAAAAACATCATCCCTGGTTAAAATTGGGCAGACTTAAAAATAAAGTGGTAGTTTAAGTACTTTAAGTACATTTTCAGAATGTTATTGTCTTTAAATAATAATAACCAAAATTTCAACATAAAGTGCAGTTTTTCTTCTTAAAAAAATAAGTCAGAAACATAAAAGGTAATTTGACCAACTTAATCTTTAAACTCTGAGTAACCTTAGCCAAAATTA
>JANRMT010062796.1:31588477-31652672 GCA_026402145.1 Polypterus bichir lapradei | reverse complement strand
GACTGATGACGGTACAGGAGATAATTATACTACACAGGAGCACTAGAAGAGTGAAATGCTTAAGTGTACCGAAATGGCCAAATATTTTACACCTTTGGACAACCGCCAATGCCTCTTAAACATCTTAGATTCACAGGTGACGATTTCAGTAGTGGACACTTTGATGTTTAGAAATGTTTAAACTCTCAAAAGCTGGATGTGAAGTTATCAGTGAAACTGGTTGTATACTTACAACGCTTGACAGATGCCGAATGTCTCTTCAACACAAGTCCTACAAATACTGTCGTAATTGAAACAAACCATGAAAATCAAACTGATTATGACAGCAGCAATCCAAGCAGTTAGATTTGAAACAAGATTACTGTTCACATGGCCAACTGTACGTTGCATGCTCAAGAGTAAGCTCAGCGCACAGCTACAGCTTGGTCATATTACAACTGGAGGGCCGAACTGACAACGTGGCATACAAAGAGATCCTTAACAAATAATTATTGGTATATTTTCCCTCAGTTTTAAAAAGGTTTAATTGTCTTCTTAATAAAAATTTTAAGGCAGTACTTCGCCGCTGCGAAGCGCGGGTATTTTGCTAGTATATATATATATATATATATAAATAGATATATATTTATAAAAAATATACAAACTGCTCAAAATAATTAAAGGAACACTTTGAAAATACATGAGATCTCAACGGGAAAAAAAAAGTCAATGGTATCATTTCTTTAATCCTCCAGGAACTGCCTGTATACTCTTGCCACGTGAGGCCGGGTATTGTCATGCACCAGAAGGAACCCAGGACCCACTGCACCAGCATAGGGTCTGACAATGGGTCGAAAGATTTCATCATAATACCTAATGGCTGTCAAGGTGCCGTTGTCTAGCCTGTGGAGGTCTGTGCGTCACTCCATGGATATGCATCCCCAGACCATCACTGACCCAGCAAAAAAACGGTCATGCTGAACAAAGTTACAGGCAGAATAACATTTTCCACAGCTTCTCCAGACCCTTTCACGTCTGTCACATGTGCTCAGGGTGAACTTGCTCTCATCTGTTAAAAGCATAGGGCACCAGTGGTGGAGCTGCCAATTCTGATATTCTATGGCAAATGCCAATCCAGCTCCACGGTGCAGGCAGTGAGCACAGGGCCCACTAGAGGACGTCGGGCTCTCAAGCCTCCCTCAATTGATGTGCCATCCTGGAGAAGCTGGACTACCTGTGCAACCTCTGTAGGGTCCAGTTATCGCCTCAGGCTAGCAGTACTGACACTGACCATAGCCAAATGCAAAACTAGTAAAGAAACAGTCAGAAAAGATGAGGAGGGAAAAATGTCAGTGGCCTCCACCTGTTAAACCATTCCTGTTTTGGGGGTTGTCTCATTGTTGCCCCTTTAGTGCAGCAGCTGTTAATTTCATTAACACCAAAGCAGCTGAAACTGATTAACAACTACCTCTGCTACTTAAATGACCAGATCAATAACCCAGAAGTTTCATTGACTTGATGCTATACTTTGATTTAAAAAGTATTCCTTTAACTTTTTTGAGCAGTTACATATATGAATGAAAAAAAATCATTTTAAATATAAAATTAAAACAACTTTTTTAAAATTGCTAAGGGAATAAGACAAATTTAACTTTTCATTCTTTAAATTCTGGTGGTGCAGTGGTTAACAATGTTGCACCACAGCTCAGAATCATGGTAAAGTTTGAAAGTTCAAAAGCAAGAGGTGACTCCTCAGCAATTAGGAATAAACATCATAGTACTGTATATGAGAGTAGATAATATCTTTATCATACTTAATCATGCAACATGTAACATTCACAGTGCTATCTTTGGCACACTTAAAACTTCATTTTTCATCTTTTAAGTATAGTCTTTAAAACAGTTCATACTTTCTGTTTTGTGAAAGGATTACTTGGGAAATCTGGGGCTGAGATCTCTAAGATATTTAACATTGAAAACTGACATTATAATAAAACAAAAACTAACATTTAAAAAAAAAAAAATTCTGAATTTTTTTTCTCATGCTTCCAGTGTACAGTAATCCCTCCTCGATCGCGGGGGTTGCATTCGAGAACCCCCCGCGATAGGTGAAAATCTGCAAAGTAGAAACCATATGTTTGTATGGTTATTTTTATATATTTTAAACCCTTAGAAACTCTCCCACACTGTTTATAAATATTCTCCGCACACTTATACAGCATAATCCCTTTGTATTCTCTTAGATATTAGGTAAGATTCATTGAAATTATGTATATAAACACACTGTTTATATACAGTAAAACCTAAATATTATTTTAAAGATATTGAGTGTCTCCGATATCACATATGTTACAGCCATTACGATAGACAGGCCACCAGCAATAAATACGTACAATGCAAGAAAAATAGTATACAATAAATGTGTGTACAGTGACACTAAACGTACGTGCATGTACTAAGCACTGTAAGAAGAAAATTAATTATGGTTACTCACCAACAATGACACGATGACTTGTCCGATAACAATGAGTTTAATTTTACTGCACAACAAAGGAGAGCGTTACAGCCCTTGTAAAGGAGCCACTTCAGGCGATTGTGTAGCACTGCCGTTGTTCTTCTTCTGGCAGTCTTCAATCCAAATCCCTAAAGCAGATTCCATCCAGACTACTGCCTTATTACATCCATTTACAACTCATTTTGCACCCTGGTTAAAAGGACACTGCAGCCGTAGATCTTATATTCCTTTCCTACTTTTTAAATAAAAAGAATCGTAGCCTTAAACAAATTCAAAACGTTTACCTTTTCAGCAATCGTTAACATCTTCTTCTTGCGCTTGGGCACGGCCCCTGAAGCAGTAGCAGATTGTTATGGAGCCATAATGAAGGGCTTGACTATGCACAAAGATAAACACAAAAGAGCACAACTCTTTACACAGAGAAACACGTTGATGCTGAATGAGCGAGACGAGACTTCCTGGTTAACACCGCATTCAGCACGCAGGAGCTCAACTGCGTGCTCTGATTGGTTAGCTTCTCAGTCAGGAGAACTTAACTGCGTGCTATGATTGGTTAGCTTCTCAGCCATCCGCCAATAGCGTCCCTTGTATGAAATCAACTGGGCAAACCAACTGAGGAAGCATATACAGGAAGTAAAAACACACATTGTCCGCAGAACCCGCGAAGTAGCGAAAAATCGGCGTTATATATTTAGTTATGCTTTCATATAAAATCCGCGATAGAGTGAAGCCGCGAAAGTCGAAGCGCGATATAGCGAGGGATTACTGTATATGCATCGAAGTTTCCCAGCTGTGCTGGTGCCATGTCGTGCTATGTCCATGGCTGTATTTAATGTTACCGAAGTCCTGGCACTTAAAACTTTCTCTCGCAGTTTCGCTGAGTTTGTGCCAAACACCACCCTGACCATCTCATCTTCTTCTGCATAAGCACAGTCCTTCACCCGTGAATATTTAGTAGCAGTTTGCTATTGGGGTGCCGCTGACGGACGGCCTTATATGGGCAGGCACTAAATTACAAATGCCAGCGGCAGCCTGTCTATGAACTTAATTTAAAGTTTAGGTTTACATCGTGCTTTGTTTCCAAAGTAGCAGAACTCATGAATATGGTTGTATATGTCACTCGCTCGCTTCTTATTGTTTCGCTGCCTTCTCAATTATATAATGTATGTTTTCATCAGCGCTTTTTGGGGCTCTTCCTGGTTTTCTACGTACTGCGTGATTACGTGGGAGGCGTGATGATGTCACACGAAACTCCGCCCCCACGGCTTTCAAGATCATCTCCATTACAGTAAATGGAGAAAAACAGCTTCCAGTTATGACCATTACACGTAGAATTTCGAAATGAAAACTGCCCAACTTTTGTAAAGAAGCTGTAAGGAATGAACCTGCCAAATTTCAGCCTTCCACCCACACGGGAAGTTGGAGAATTAGTGATGAGTCAGTGAGTGAGTGAGTAAGTGACTGAGTGCTTTGCCTTTTATTAGTATAGACTAGCAAAATACCCGCGCTTCGCAGCGGAGAAGTAGTGTGTTAAAGAAGCAATGAAAAAGAAAAGGAAACATTTTGAAAATAACGTAACATGATTGTCAATGTAATTGTTTTGTCACTGTTGTGAGTGATGAGTGTTGCTGTCATATATATATATACTAGCAAAATACCCGCGCTTCGCAGCGGTGAAGTACTGCCTTAAAATTTTTATTAAGAAGAAAATTAAACCTTTTTAAAACTGAGGGAAAATATACCAATAATTATTTATTAAGGATCTCTTTGTATGCCACGTTGTCAGTTCGGCCCTCCAGTTGCAATATGACCAAGCTGTAGCTGTGCGCTGAGCTTACTCTTGAGCATGCAACGTACAGTTGGCCATGTGAACAGTAATCTTGTTTCAAATCTCACAGCTTGGATTGCTGGTGTCATAATCGGTTTGAGTTTCATGGTTTGTTTCAGTTACGACAGTATTTGTAGGACTTGTGTTGAAGAGACATTCGGCATCTGTCAAGCGTTGTAAGTATACAACCAGTTTCATTGATAACTTCACATCCAGCTTTTGAGAGTTTAAACATTTCTAAACATCAAAGTGTCCACTACTGAAATCATCACCTGTGAAGCTAAGATGTTTAAGAGGCATTGGCGGTTGTCCAAAGGTGTAAAATATTTGGCCATTTCGGTACACTTAAGCATTTCACTCTTCTAGTGCTCCTGTGTAGTATAATTATCTCCTGTACCGTCATCAGTCCACACCTTGAACCTGTCCCAGTCATTCAATACATAAGACACAATGTTCCTCCGGATATCAATAGTGAGCCTGATATGGCTGTGCAATATGTAACAAAGAGAATGGAAAGGCAGGTGCCATCTCCGGGCATGGAAACCACTTGGTAAGTGACAGTTCTTTGATCGATGGTGATTACCTCGATAGACATGTTAATGGGGGTACGGTTGGAATGATAAAGGAAATGGGTACCTGAACAATGTAAAGTAAGTCTAAAATACCTATACAATAACTATAATCGTAATAAATGAACAATAAAACAGCGGAGAAGCCGTGGATTAAATAAAAAGGCTGTAGTTATCAGCAGGGAGACGTGAATACCGTGGCGAAGCAAGGAAGGGAATGTAGAGACTGGAGCGACAGACGGCCTTATATAGGCAGGCAGCCAACAACGTGGGAGGCGTTGGGATGGGGGACCCAACGCCGCCTCACACGGTGACTGAGCTGCAGGCTATGGACGTATATATGTACGTAAGTAGGATTCAGTTAGCGTTGGGAACCCGCGTACCAAATTTCTTGAAGATGGGCCCATAAGTAACAAAGACTGTTGAAAAGTTCAATATGACGGCCGACAGTGGCATCATATCACCGAAATAAGTACCAAATTTCAGCCTTCTACCTACAGGGGAAGTTGGAGAATTAGTGATGTTGGAAACTTCAATATGGCAGCCGACAGTGGCATCATACCACTGAAATAAGTACGTACATCGGTTTTGGTTAGCGCAGGGAAGCCACGTACCAAATTTCGTGAAGATGGGGCCATAAATAAGAAAGTTGAACATGGCGAACATTGTCATCCGTTATGACCGTTACGCATAGAATTTCGAAATGAAACCTGCTTAACTTTTGTAAGTAATCTGTAAGGAATGAGCCTGCCAAATTTCAGCCTTCTACCTACACGGGAAGTTGGAGAATTAGTGATGTTTGGAAAATTCAATATGGCGGCCGACAGTGGCGTCATAGCACTGAAATAAGTACGTACATCGGTTTTATATATTTTATCTTTATATATAAAACTGTACGATGATTGACTGACTCATAGATAAATGCAAAGCTTAAACTGCTGGAGCTATAAACATGAAAATTGGACAGTAGATACCTTTTGTGACATAGGCACCCACTAAGAATGAATTTTTTAAAATTCAACCCCTGATTTGTGGAAAAAGATGATGATGGAGATCGAGGGCAATGAGATGTGGGTATCTCTCAACGTCACTTCATTATCTGACTGAATAACTGAATTAGCTTTAGATACGTGTGAAGTTATTTCAGATCTAATTGAATAATGCAGAAGATGGGTGTCAAAACGACCACTTGAGAGGTTGTGTGTAAACCGTAATCGTCCTAGAGGACGACCTTCAACACCTGATTTTACATAAAGAATGTCATTATGATAAACGGCAATGGAAAAATGACATAGTTGCCCTGCAGCTTCTAATTCACATAGACCACCAAAAGTCGAAGGCTACAACATATCGGTGTAATATTCAGTTGATGTGGAGTAATTGTCACCATTACTGACATGAGACATCTATAGTGAAATAAATAATGTCTGTAAGACAAAATAGGAGCTGTAATAAGATATTCTTAAAAGCGTGTGTGATCTGAGAGAAAGGCGGTTGAAATGCTAGAATATTATATTTATGAGGATATCGAATAGAATGAATGAATAGGGATATCTATAATTGAACGAACAGACAAGTGTCGCATTTATAACGAAGCGGCCAGAGCTGTGCTGCTGCTTATAAACTCGGCAGGGGTGGTGCACATGCAGTACGAATGCTACGACTATTATTTTGTTACAACTCTTGGTAGCTAATAATTACACAATTGCTGTGCATGTTAAAAAGATGAAAATTAAAATGTTTTTAATGTAGAAGCACATATTTAAGTATTAAAATACTTGTTTATTTTTATGTTTTGAAGAGTCTGTACACTAATTGTTGTGTATCTCAGTCAATTAGTTTCTGATATACGGGTGTTTAAAAATGTTTAACCCTCTGTTTTTACCCCATCAGGGGTTAAAGTTTGAAAAACACTGAAATATGTGTTAATTTTAATTCTTTTGTAGTATATATTTATCAAGTTTGAAGACCAAAGTCCTATTTTCATTTTTTTTTCCCATACAAACTTGCACACCCTGTATTCACCCCTGTAGGGCCTGAAGTTTGAAAAATCCAAGAGTACTTTTTTTTTTTTGTTTGTTTTATTGATGTGTCGGTATACCAATTTTTGTGTTTCTCAGTTAAGCAGTTTGTGATATACAGGTGTCACTTTAAAAAAAAAAACCCTTTTCATCCCCTCAGGGGCTGAATTTCGAAAAATCCCTTCTTAGTGGGTGCCTATGTCACAACAGGTATCTACTGTCCAAATTTCATGTTTCTAGCTCCTGCGGTTTAGGCTGTACATTGATCTGTTAGTCAGTCAGTCACCGTACAGTTTTATATATAAAGATATATATATTGTTTATAGCTGATGCTGGTAATTTCATAATAGTGAAGCTTCCATTATAGGTGTTACTTGTGAAGTGCTTATTTTTTAATAAGTACAATACTAGAAAGCTTGCGTGGTTTTTGCCTCCTAGGTAATAAATGCTTGATTAGCCCTCATATGTTAGTGAAAACAGTTTGTAAAGTGAAAGAATGACAGGATCTATATTTTTTAGTTCAGTCCATCCCTATTATATACCTTGCACTCTCATTTTATCCATAAGCATGGAACATCTTTGTTGCATATACTACAGAATTTGCGATAGGTGTGATAGTTTTATATTTGTTTCACATTATATTTTGCCCTCACCTGAATGATCCAAGACCTTGTTAGATGCAGCCTTTGAGTGGTGAATTTGCATTCATCTCACATAATTTTAATTTCTTCGTTACTGATAGTATGCATGGTATTTACTAGATAAGACTGGTAACACAAAAGAAGTTGCTTTCATCCTTAAGTTGCCCTAATTTGAATGAAAACCAAGGAGGCCAAAGTTATTTAAAAGGACCTCTTTACAGAAAATCACACAAGAAAGTGTAAAAATGAGAAAATGAAGAAATTAAATTATATACGTACACTATAAAAAAGGGAGAATAACTTACATTTTTAGGTGACTTACTTTGATGTCTCAGAGTCATGATTATTCCACTTCCCACATCCACACCATAGTAAAGTACTACTTCTCTCTTTTTCCCTCTCACTTCATGTACCTTTGTCTGCAATCATCCTAATTCTTGCCTTGACTTCCCTCCCCACTCATCTAAAGGCTGACTGAAGGTGTGTTTTCAGCTTTAAGGCTTTTGGGAACACCTTCCTAGCACAAGCCCCAGATGTCTCTGAAGTCATGCTTTTCACCTCACAGTTAAAAGGTCAGGAAACTCCCATCGTTCATAGTTGTCATACTTCATTTACATCAGTACAGCAGTTCTACTAGTGTACTTTTCCTCAGGGCATCTTGTGGCTCATCTTCTGTTCCTGTACTACAGTTTTGACTGGAAGTCCTCCTTGAAGAACTGCTTAATAAATAAAACACAGTACAGGTGCTGGTCATAAAATTAGAATATCATGACAAAGTTGATTTATTTCAGTAATTCCATTCAAAAAGTGAAACTTGTATATTAGATTCATTCATTACACACAGACTGATGTATTTCAAATGTTTATTTCTTTTTCTTTTGATGATTATAACTGACAACTAATGAAAGTCTCAAATTCAGTATCTCGGAAAATTAGAATATTGTGAAAAGGTTCAATATTGAAGACACCTGGTGCCACACTCTAATCAGTTAATTAACTCAAAACACCTGCAAAAGCCTTTAAATGGTCTCTCAGTCTAGTTCTGTAGGCTACACAATCGTGGGGAAGACTGCTGACTTGACGACCATTGACACCTTGCACAAGGAGGGCAAGACACAAAAGGTCATTGCTAAAGAGGCTGGCTGTTCACAGAGCACTGTGTCCAAGCACATTAATAGAAAGGCGAAGGGAAGGACAAGATGTGGTAGAAAAAGTGTACAAGCAATAGGGATAACCGCACCCTGGAGAGGATTGTGAAACAAAACCCATTCAAAACTTGGGGGGGATTCACAAAGAGTGGACTGCAGCTGGAGTCAGTGCTTCAAGAACCACCACGCACAGACGTATGCAAGACATGGGTTTCAGCTGTCGCATTCCTTGTGGCAAGCCACTCTTGAACAAGAGACAGTGCCAGAAGCGTCTTGTCTGGGCTAAAGACAAAAAGGACTGGTCAGTGATGGTTTGGGGTGCCATGTCATCTGCTGGTGTTGGTCCATTGTGTTTTCTGAGGTCCAAGGTCAATGCAGCCGTCTACCAGCAAGTTTTAGAGCACTTCATGCTTCCTGCTGCTGACGAACTTTATGGAGATGCAGATTTCATTTTCCAACAGGACCTGGCACCTGCACACAGTGCCAAAGCTACCAGTACCTGGTTTAAGGACCATGGTATCCATGTTCTTGATTGGCCAGCAAACTCGCCTGATCTTAACCCCATAGAAATACGCCAGACCCAACAATTCAGAAGAGCTGAAGGCCACTGTCGGAGCAACATGGGCTCTCATAACACCTGAGCAGTGCCACAGACTGATCGACTCTATACCACGCTGCATTGCTGCAGTAATCCAGGCCAAAGGATCCCCAACTAAATATTGAGTGCTGTACGTGCTCATACTTTTCATGTTCATACCTTTCAGTTGGCCAACATTTCTAAAAATCCTTTTTTTGCATTGGTCTTAATTGATATTCTAATTTTCCGAGATACAGAATTTTGGACTTTCATTAGTTGTCAGTTATAATCATCAAAATTAAAAGAAATAAACATTTGATCAGTCTGTGTGTAATGAATGAATCTAATATACAAGTTTCACTTTTTGAATGGAATTACTGAAATAAATCAACTTTGTCATGATATTCTAATTTTATGACCAGCACCTGTATGTTTACAAGGAGCGTGTTTATGTATAATATTCATCAGACCATGTTGAACTTTGTTTGGAAAATGTTTGACCAGTGGTTCATAAATATTATGATCATTTTGAATATAGTCATTTTAATCCTGAATTTTTCTTTTTTTTCAGGTTGCAGTTAAAATTATTGACAAAACACAGCTGAATTCCTCTAGTCTTCAAAAGGTAGGAAATATTTTATAAGCAATAATAGAAAGAAAAGATGCAATCACCCCATATAATGACATCAGAAAATAAATGTTATTCTAAGATTGTCACATCTTTTGCATTTTATTTATTTATTTTTGCTACTAAGGTTTTTTTTTTTTAATAGAAGTGCACAAATTCATATATCAGCAGTGCAGTTTAAAATTGTACATTTCAGGGAGGTCCTTAACACTTCTCCCATTTTATTTTCTGTTATGACCATCCACGATGAAACTTTGGACTTGTCAGTCATGATTCATACATGGAACACTACTTTTAAAGTTGATTGAATGCCTGCATCAATAGATTTTTTTTCCTTTCTAGACCAGCTGCAACAGATTCAACAAAACTATTTTGTGTTCTTCTTTTAGTAACTTGTAGTCTGGAGATAAAAAATATTGAAAACATTTTACTCTTCTGTAGAAGGTTACTGTCATTGATTAGAAACTAGTATGTTTTAATTTTAAAATAGCTTTGCCAATAGCAGCTACTTGAAAGAGAAAACAAATAAGAACAAATAAAACCCTGCATGATATATTAATTTACTTGAATTAGGAAAAATATTTCCTTCATAAAGGCCAGGATAGACTACTCCCTCTATATGTCATTTTATCTGTATTATAATTTTGACTGATTCTGAATTATTTTTTGTGATTGTCACTTTTCCACACAAAATGTAACATTGTGATTTACTGGTTTTTAGTAAAACCAAGAATGGTATATATTATACAGTATGACACAATTATACAGGACCACCTCAGTCATTCAGCAAAGTGTGCTTTCAGAATATGTTCTGCCTTAATTACCAGTGTTTTGTGTTGCCCTGGTGGTCTTGTGCTTCTGTTTTGTATCCTATAAATGTCTCAGCATCAGAGCACTGTCTGTGATGAGGTCCTTTTCTAAATTGTTGCCTAATGGAACAATATAAAATTATGCCCCCCGTGTTTTCATACTAGTTACTTTGATAAAAATGGTACAAATGTAAAAAATAAAATTATAATTTAAAATGGACTAAGCTTTGTCATTATCAATATTCTCCATCAGATAATGGATAAGGTATTGAGTATATTGCATTCTTTTAAAATAGCTTTTTTCAGCTGTTAATTTTGGTGTTCTTATTGTGGAAATTTATTATAAAATTGCATCTAGAATAATTATTAGATGCTTTTTTTATTTCTGTTGTTTTTTTTATACAAAGTATAGGGGAAGTATTTCAATCGTCCAAAGATTCGATGTTGGGATTTTGATGAATCTCGACGTTTTAGACCTCCCTGAGTCTGAAAATACAATTTTGGAATTATGTCAGTGTAAACTTGAGTATGCTTTCACTTAGGTCAACCAAATTTTGCATACAAGTATTAGGTACAAAATGTAGATTTCTATCAATTTTTCAGCTATTTCTGTAAACCGGAAGTGTTACTTTACCTTTTACTCATGCTGCTACAATTTCAATATTCAATTTACTTTTATAATAATTGTTCAATATATTTTTAATTTAATTTGATCTGTTCTTAATGCTGCTTTAATGTACATAATATAAAAATATAATTGTCTTGCGATTTACTCCTCAAATATCCATCACCATATCTGAGTATGCAAGAAAGTCTAGGGGAGAGCACTCCCGTTTTTTTTTTTACGTATAAAATGAGCTATCCTGGATTGTGCATTTCCTCCACAGACACACAATCATCACACCAATAAATATGCATCCTAAACTCTATTCAAGAATTTGTTTTACTCTTTTTGATAACTTGAATTGACCCTTAGAATGTTAGGCCAGTAATGTATGACTTTCAGTGACATTAACAGTATTATCAGGTGAATGAGTGGAACATTGACAATGTAGAGCAAAAACTCAGGTTTCCTCCACTTCACATACATATTGATGTGAATGAACACAGATCTTCATTTTCTGTGTCAATCAATTGTCCCCATTTATTTCACAGAATTCAGTTACTTTAGCACTTCCCATTTGAAAATTTGAGTATTCTCTAAAATTAGTACTTTGTAAAAACACAGTTTTACTCTTACAGGAAAAAAAATGCCAAAATGGCTCAAAGAATCATAGGGAGCCCCGGATTTTAACATGATGGAAGATTCTTTGGCATACAGTATACCTATAATCCTAAAAAAAAATCGGCTTCTTCCAGGATAAAGCTGGTAGTTTTCAGACCCATCAAAAAAAAAGTCCATTATTTGTGATCTCTGAAAAATCGTTTAAATTATCACTAGCCCATCTATAGAGAAGTGAGATGTGAAACATGGTAACTTAAGTCGATAGCAAAATGTATACATTATTGGACCCTCATATCGCCTATCATGGATTGTGGTATTATTGTCATGGTTTTGGAATTATATATACTCAGCAAAAAAAAAAACGTCCCTTTTTCAGGACTGTGTATTTCAACAATAATGTTTTAAAAATCCAAATAACTTTACAGATCTTCATTGTAAATTGTTTAAACAATGTTTTCCATGCATATTCAATTAACCATAATCAATTAATTAACATGCACCTGTGGAATGGTCGTTAAGACCTTAACAGCTTACAGAAAATAGGCATTTAAGGTCACAGTTCTAAAAACTCAGGACACTAAAGAGACTTGTCTACCGACTGTGAAAAACACCCAAAGAAAGATGCCCAGGGTCCCTGCTCATCTGCGTGAACGTGCATTAGGCATGCTGCAGGGAGGCATGAGGACTGCTGATGTGGCTAGGGCAAGAAATTGCCATGTCCACACTGTGAGACGCCTAAGACAGCGCTACAGGGAGACAGGAAGGACAGCTGATCATCTTCGCAGTGGAAGACCACGTGTAACAACACCTGCACAGAATCGGTACATCCGAATATCACACCTGCGTGACAGGTACAGGATGGCCACAACAACTTCCCGAGTCACACCAGGAACACACAATCCCTCCATCCAGTGCTCAGACTGTCCGCAATAGGCTGAGAGAGGCTGGAGTGAGGGCTTGCAGGCCTGTTGTAAGGCAGGTCCTTACCAGACATCACCAGCAACAACGCCGCCTATGGGCACAAACCCACCTTCTGCGTGAGTTTCTGCATGACAGCAATGTCAGTGTTCTGCCATGGCCAGCGAAGAGCCCAGATCTCAATCCCATTGAGCACGTCTGGGACCTGTTGGATCGCAGGGTGAGGGCTAGGGCCATTCCCCCCAGAAATGTCCAGGAACTTGCAGGTGCCTTGGTGGAAGAGTGGGGTAACATCTCACAGCAAGAACTGACAAATCTGGTCCAGTCCATGAGGAGGAGATGCACTGCAGTACTTCAAGCAGTTGGTGGCCACACCAGATACTGACTGGTACTTTTGATTTTGAGCCTCCCTTCATTCAGGGACACATTGTGAAACATTTTTAGTTTATGTCTTATGGTGTTGACTCTTTTAGTGTTCATACAAATATTTACACATTAAGTCTACTGAAAGTAAAAACAGTTGAAAGTCAGAGGACGTTTCTTTTTTTGCTGAGTATATAAACAGTGATCCTCTCTGAACAGAAGGAAATAAATAACCACATCTCTGTCATCAAGGGGAAATATCTACTGTTGGTTGACCCCATAGAACTTAGGTTAGGAAAGCAATAATTGTGCATTATTAAATAAAATTCTGAATACTGAGAGCAGTGCTAGTTGCTTAAAATATTGGTGTTCAAATGACTCTTCAAGCAGAAATTTGTCATTTGAAAGATGTCGTAGGAGTCACTTATAAAAAATAATTGTTTAATATCCCTAGAACTGAAAAAGACATGCTTCCGTGTGCCAGCATTCACTCTTAACTTTTGTGATACATACACACATTTGTACAAACAAGTGAAATACATGTATTCCCTAATGTAGAAGACTGGCTCCCTGGCTGCTAGTAGACTTTTCAAAAAGAACAAAGAAACTGTATTATTCTATAATGTTCACAAGACTGTCGCTGTTAGTGAACATTTTATGTACAAAATTAAGTTTAGCTTGTTGTGAAATAATGCTGAGCTGTTGGTGGATGATACTGTGTATCGCTGATTGGCTGGACATATCGTCATTGTAAATAAACATTGTTGATTGGCTCCAAACATTTGCAGAAATTTCCTCAGTGCCAAACTGCAACCATCACTTTTTTTTTTCTCTAGTGTGCCTCATAAGAAAGCTGTCAGGCACTTGTATAAATAAATAAAATGTATTATTATTAAAACTGTCAGGCACTTATATTCGCAGCAGGAGGCGCGTGCTTAGTTTGTTGAGCAGGAGTATGCTGTACTTGATGGAAGGAAGCTGAATTAGTGGGTCACACACAAAGTTTGAATGGGAAGAGCTGCTGTGGTGCTTGCAGACTCAAGTGTTTGAAGTGGCCCGGTACCAGTGGCTCTCAAAGCTTCATGGGTGAATCATTTAGTGACTGACTCAGTCATTTTTTTGGCACCAGCCAGTATGAATATCGGCAACCAGTGGACTTCACAATATATAAATTAAAAGAGCTGAAAAGAACAGAGGTCTGAGCTCAGCGGACTCCCTGGAAACAGTGACATTCACAGCAGAGGATCCTGTCCGACTCCGAGTCAAATAGACAAATGGTTTATAAACAGGTTGCGGGGAAAGGATTACATAATGAATAGGATTGAAAACTGCAAAAGTGTGCAAGTCACCATTGTGAGAAGTGTGCTAAATGAAACACCAGAGCACCAGTCAGTGTGTTTTCCATGGCTATAACAATGGAGAAGTGTCAGTCATGAATGAAAAAAGTTAAATTTGCATTGATTGAAGTCCTGATTATAATGGCTATTTTACAGAGTAAGTTATGGGCATATTCATTTAAATGAAAAATACATTGTTTACAAAATCTAACTTCTGTGTGTAGGGTAAAGCACAAAGTGCAGCTGTAATGTTTCGAACTTTATCCATTGATGGCTTAGTTGTTCTGTAAAATATGAAGCATTTTTTGAAACAGCCTCTTCATCTGTTAAGTATGCCAAATGTCATATTTAGGCTGTTAAATATCAAACATACTGTGTGCTCTTTTATTTAAAGGTTGTATTTAAGGCCATTACAAATACTATTTTAAGTGGACCTTCCTGAGTATACTCATTAGGGAAATATTTGTCTGCTTTATCTAATAGTAATTGAACTAAATGTTTTAACCAAATATTTGGCCTTGCATCTTCATTAAAAATATATTTTCCATCAAAACTCCATTTCAAATTTTTTTAAATTGTTAAAGTTTCAACATTTACTTGGCTCTCTCACTAACTGAATACCCTGGTCTCTCCATCATGATTCACTCACCTTAGCTCTAAGGGTGTTTTTTGTTGTGCAAAGTTATTAAACCTAAGCAAAAGTCAGCCAAAGTACATGTTCCAAGATTGTAATCATTAACGAAAACTAAAATGAAGTTGTGAAACTATTAAAAAAAACTTTTTCATAAAGTGAAATAAAATTACCCATACCAAAATGAAAAACTAACGCAGCTGAAAGATTCATTTAAATAAAATAATTTCAAAAAAATTTTAATTTTCAAATAAAACCAAACTTACAAATGAGAACTTGGGCGGCCGTGGCCCCAAAATTATTGAAAATATATAGATTCACAATTCATATGTTTTTTAAATAAATATTCCTACTGCTAGATTGACGGATCGATTTTTTTTTTCTTTTTTCCTCCTCTTTCCCTGTTATCTGTGAGATTACCTGTCCACTGCGAGTCTCTTGCACAGTCTCATCAGCAGCTAGTGAAAGACAGCAGCATTTGCGGTGACAAGGCAAGATGGATACAGGCGCATAAAGCGTGTGTGAAGTATACCAGCCCGGACACACACAGGCAGACACTTGTTTAGCCATCACCCACGTTTATTTACACTATTTACAACTATTTATAAAAGCGAAGTGCACCTCCACCAAATCCCCCAAAGTTTAGGCTCTCAATAGCCACATCCTTCACAAAGTCCAGGCTCTCACTAGCCACTGTCTTCACACAAAACACACGGGCCTCTCCTCGCCTCCACTGCCACGACCTTGTCCTCCTCCTCACCCCACTCCAGCCTTGATTGCAGGGCGGCGGCTCCTTAAGTAGGTGGCTGATTTGTGACCACACCCAGCCACCTGCCACAATACTCCCCCGCTAGCTGGGACCTCCCGGTACCAGCGGACCAGTCCGCGAGGACGAAGACGCCTCGGCGCCAAGCCGACACATTGCAGGGTAGGGACCGAGCCTGTAAAAAAAATAGAACAACAAGGGGTGGAGACGTTGCCCTGATGCAGCCCCTCGGCTCGTCCTCTCCGCTGGGCCAACGTTCTCCGCTCCGATTGGCCCTCTGTTGCTCCCTCTTTCTGCTTCCTCCTGCGGTAAGTCCGCCTCCCGCGCTGCGGGGTTTTTCTCTGCCTCTGCAGAGGCCGGCCCTTCGCGGGACGCACGCACCCAGCGACACGTCCTCCCTTGTCGGAGGAACTGGCTTCCCCAAGCCGCTTCCTCTGCCTACTTTGGGACGCCACGGCGGCTAGGATCTGCTCATTGTAAGAGCACAGACCCGGCCCCGCTGGCGTCCGGAGCTTTACGGGGTCGGTCTCACCTACCTTCCCCGCTGTACCTCTCCGTCCAGGAGCTCCTGTAGTGCGCCGATCCTCACTTGCTTGCGGCTCTCGATCCGCCGCCACTGCCGTCCCTCCTGACTGCAGCGTCTCCGCCCGGAGGGCACATCGCTCAGCCGGCGGCGACAGCACAAGGCGCAGTTCTTCTTGCAGCTCCTGTAAGATCGCCGCCAAAGAGAAAGAAGCAGCCGGCGGAGGACTTACCTTGCGAGTAGTTCCACCTGCCGACTGCTCTCTGTGAGCCTTTCCCTGCGGCCCACTCGGGTTTTTTGGCCACACGGGACGGACATTCCCTGCTCTCGCCTTTGAGCAATTTCCAGCGAGAGAACAGGACACGCTGTCCAATCCCGCGCCTCTAACGTGGAGGAACTTCTGGTCGGCCATCACGCTCTCCTCTCTCACTGGAGAGTGTCTCTCCAGGCAGGTCTGCTGCTGCGGCTTCCACAGCCACCGCCTCTCCTTCTCGGCAGCCCTCTTCCTGGGCTCTGCGTCGGTGAGCCGCCCCTCTAAAACAAAGTCCTTCAATGGACCCCCAGTGGTCCATACAGCACTTCGTTGCGGTGGGGTTGGGTGCACGCCGCCCCTGCGGCACGTGGGTGGGCTCCCCTGTTGAACTGGGCCCTTCACAGACTTATTTTTCACTGCAGGTCCCCACCATAACCCAGGTGGAGCATCCTGCCGTCTACGCCACTGTGAAGTATACCGGCCCGGACACACACAGGCAGACACTGGTTTAGCCATCACCCACGTTTATTTACACTATTTACAACTATTTATAAAAGCTAAGTGCACCGCCACCAAACCCCCCGAAGTCTAGGCTCTCAATAGCCACTTCCTTCACAAAGTCCAAGCTCTCACTAGCCACTGTCTTCACACAAAACACACGGGCCTCTCCTCGCCTCCACTGCCACGACCTTGTCCTCTTCATCACCCGACTCCAGCCTTGATTGCAGGGTGGCGGCTCCTTAAGTAGGTAGCCGATTGGTGACCACACCCAGCCACCTGCCACACGTGTGAATGAGAAAGCAATCTACTGCATGATAATAGTGACAGTTCTTCAGAAATTGAGCGTACCGCATGATCGTTAAAGTTGATCTTATCTAATCTAATGATAGATTCTAGTTCTAGTATTAGTGAAGCATACCAAGATGATGATTTTGATCACCTGGTGAATTACGATATACCGTGCATATGTGCGTGCATTCCAAGAGTGTTGGGCAGCCTTTAAAGCTGCTTTTCGTTGGATCTCCAGGTTTCAAGACAGAGTTATCAGATACAGATAATCACTTATAGAATTTCAGTCTGCTAATAAATAACAGCATGTGTTCAGTGATTCTCCCTGCTTTGTGCCTGATGCTTGCTTGTCATAGGCTTCAGTTCTCCTGCAGTCCTGCTCTAAATAAGAGGGTTTAGAAAATGACTGAATGGATATACAGTATATATTGCTTCTAATCTCAGATTTGTTTCTGTCATTTTGAGGCAGTTCATACACCTACTGCAAGCTCTTTCTCTCTTTTCATAAAGTGCTTGCTGTTCCTGCATTGTGGCTATTCAAAACTCTGCCACCCCTAAGCCATGACGTGGCATACTAGTTTTTCTGGATTTCCCTCAGTACAGGTAGGTGGAGCCTGATACCTGATTCAAGCCCAAGGGTCTCCTCCCCCGTAAGTCTTCCCCCATGATTATTACAATCATATCTGTCATAAAGAAGTAAAGTGTATTTTCTGATTTTTGATAACATTGCAGGCCTGCCGGTGGTAAATTCTATTTATGAATTGTGTGTTTTTGTGGGACCATAAAAATACTAAAATAAATTAAATTTCCTTAAAATAAATACTTTGATAAAAACTGTACAAAAATAGTTATCCATAATACATATGGCTTAAAAGAAAATAAAGTGCTTCTCATAGTTACAAGCTGTCATATTGCTTAGTTTTTTCTGTAATGTACATATCTGAAGCGAGGCTTAATTAAAAACAGTTGTTTTCACCATTTCTCTAAAAAGGATATATATATTTTTTTTCACAAGATAAATTAATTGATATTGGCAATTAAACGCTTCTTAAATGTAAATATACATGCATTTACACATTTTAATCATTTTAAATCATTAGTTGCTCTACAGCTTTTTGCTGTTAAAATATGCATTTGCTATATTAATTAAAAAAAAAAAAGATTACCATTTGTGGCCAGCAGGAGGCGCCCGAGCCACCCAAACCCAACACAGACAGGCACAGTTCAGCAGGCAGCGTATGTTTATTAAGTGGGAAAGCACTTCTCCCTTGTTCCCCTCAGTAGCATAGTACAATAAGTACAGCACACAATCTTTGCCTTCTTTCTTCTTCCTCTTACTATCTTCGCCTCTACTCCTCCTCCAGTAAGCTTAGTCCTATTCATCCTAACTCTGCCTTGTCTCTGTGAGGCATCTGGCTCCTTTTGAAGCTGCATCCGGGAGTATTCCAGGTGGCTTGTTAGGCAGGTCTGGAATTACTCCCACTTGTGGTGGAAGCCCAAAGTTGGGCTCTGCTGCTCCCTCTGGTGGCATCCGTGGAACCCAGCAGGGCTGAGCCAACAAATAGCAAATCTCATACAGCCTTGTGGGAATCCAAGGTGCCACAGCAGTTCGGGGGAGACAGCGCCCTTTATTCTCCCCCTGTCCTTCCATTATGGATGTGTACCAGTCAGGTAATGGCACCGGACACCATCCGTCACACATTTTAATTATGTAGTACTTGTTTCTTGCCAAAACGTAATGCTGTATGATACAGCAACAAACAATAAACACAGTACAAATCTTTAAAAAGCCTTTTATTTACTAAGCAGCAATTTCAAATGTCTTATCTTTTCTTTTTCTAATTGAAAGTTTAAGCTGCTGCATTTTAAAAAAGTTCACTGTCCAAACTCAAGCTGTGTCCATTTTTATTTAAAGGACAAAATAAAGGCCTGAATTCCTTGATGTAGCTGTTCTTGCCATTTGTCTATTTGCCCAGGATGACTTTTCTGATTACTTTTTATTTTATTGCTTTAATTTCTTCAATGTAAAGGCTAATATACATGCTTCCACTAGCTGCTCTTTGTTTACACTGCAAAAACTTTGCTGCAAAAAAAAAAAGATGTATGCTGGCTCAACTACCTTAATACCTCATGTAAAGGAGGACTGCAACTAAATTACTGCAAAGCTTAGAAAAATGGGCTGAAAATATAGGTTTTTGTGATCAGCCTTTTTACTGGTCATGGATCAAGGCTTTTTTTTTTATTTGTAAGAGAAAATCGTCTGATTTCGATTGGCGGCCAGTCGATCAAAGCATCCCTAATATATTTTCGTGCACGTTGTACTTGTATGTATACCATACCATTTATATGCCCGCTTAATCCTGAGCAGGTTGTACATACATAATCCACTTTTAAATGTGTGTGTGTCTTTAATTTTTAGTGATACTTGGATTATTACTGTTATTCTTTTTACTGGTGCCCTGACACAACTATTGCCATCTCTTTTTTCATCCTTCCTTATCTTATGGTAAGTGTCAGCACCATGCCATCATTGTGATTGTGTTGAACCTAATCTAAGACTGTGACAAAAAAGATTAGTGGAATGCAACATCTATAGCACTATTTCACTTGTATCATTGAGTACAATGAATTTGTCATTAAAGTTTGGTTCACGTATGGGGAAGGGCATGTTAGATTACTTGAGCACCTTGTTATAAGGAAGGTTAAATTTATGGTTAGCAATCTATTTTCAAGGTTTTGCTTTGAACTTTGAGTACTTGTTAAGATGGATTAACAAAAAATATTTACATGTACACTTCTCTTAAAAAAGCTGTGTATTGTTTCTTCTCTTCAACTGTATGGTTTGAGTTAGAGCAGAATGATAATCATCAAAGCCAGGTCACTAGGAACAGCACAAATTGATCTAGCACTGGAGTTATTTACTCATGTGCAATGTATGTAGCATGTTTAAGAGTAAGGAGCTCTAGTGAACTAATATTAGCCCATTTTGATGGAGGAGACACAAGTATTGTATTTAGAAAAGTACTCAGTTACTTGCATAGTACTGTACTTGTGATGCATCTGATTAACCCTCTATAACCAAGGCCAGTTGTCTTTGGAAATTTCCTGAGCAAAGCCAGGTTACAGAGCTAGTATAAAATACTGGATCCATGGAGGTTTATTAATCCATATTAAGGGTAATGTTCATTTAGTCATGGTTTTTTATTTGGAAAGTACGCACTTTCTACATACTTTGTGTTGCAGATTTCATTTTAAATCGATAAATTTGACATTTTTGCCCATCAATCTGTTCTCATTAACCCATAATGACAAGGTGAAGACATGTTTTCAGAGATATTTGCAAATTTATTAAAACTATTAAAATGAACTCTTCCATTCATTTAAGTATTCACACACTACTTTTGAAGAACCCCATTGCCAGTATTTTCAGCTTTAAGTCTAATTATTAAAGTCTATACAAGCTTAGCACAATTAGATTCTGGCAGATCCTCTCAAACTCTTTTTGACTGAATGGGAAGTGTCCATAAACTCCCGTCTTCAGGTCTCTCCACAGAAGTTCTTTAGGGTTTAAGTCTGTGCTTTGGCTGGGGCCGCTCAAGGACATTCAGAGACTTGTTCCAAAGATATTCTAGCATTGTCTTAGCTGTATGTTTCAGGTCATTCTCATGCTGAAACATGAACAATTACTGTGAAAAACTGTAATTTAATGGGCTACATATACTTTTTATTATTTTTATTTACCTAGCAGGATACCTTTATACAAGGCGACTTGGAACATTTTTGAGAGATACAGCTGGTTGTATTTCTTTTTTCTTTTTTAAATTAGAGCACAGGCAGGTGAAGTGATTTGCTTATGGTCACACAGTTTCATTAGCAGGATTTAAACCCACAACCACAGGGTCTAAAGTCCAAAGACTTAACCACTATGCCTCGTTGCCTTATTGGCAACTAACATGTAGGTAGCCTTTAGAGTTTTAAATTAAAAATGTATACTTTACAGCCAGCCGCCAACTTTCGGCTGCATTTGGGACTTGCCATTTGACTGTACGTCAATCACAAAGTGTATAGGTAAATGTAATTGAGGCTGTTTGGGTTTGGTGTGGGTCACCAGTATGTATACTTTAACTTCTGGTATGGCGTCTTTGGTCCATGTAGGGCAGTGTTTCTTAACCACTGGGTAGCGACCTACTTTTGGATTGTAGGTTGCTGTTGTTGGTTCGTGAGTGGGTCTCGGATTGCTGATGGTGGGTCATGGGTTGTCATTGATGGCTTGTGAGTAGGTTGCAGTGAGTCACATAAGCAATTGAAAGCACTGTGTGATATGTTTCCCCATTTCTAGTTGAGCTTGTTTCACCAAGATCCCTGATCATGCTTGCTTCACCAATGGGGAGGTTTGCAATTGCTGCTAGTAGTTTGCAAATTAATTTAATAAAGGCATAACTGGGTTGCGTGACCTTAAAGGTTCAGAAACACTGGTGTAAGGTTGTGGGAACGAATAATTAACCACATGAATTAGCGCCGATCAAAACAGTTCTTTAAGGGCCCTTCAAGAGTCAGAAATCAGGAGCCCATGTGAAGAAGAAATAAAAATAATAATGATAAAAGATTTATTACTGTGTATGACTGTATATTGAAACCATGTTTTAAGTAGAAGATATAGTCAGCAATTAGGCTTCAGTTTATTAAATTTGGAAAATGAGGGACATGTGGTTTATTAAAATAGATTCAACCAACCTCTCTATAGTCAATAGTAGTATTCCCAAGAAATAATTAATGACAGGGTAAATTCATTGGTACAAAATGGTTTAGATTAAATTAATCAAACTAGGTTTCCCTCATTTACTATACTACATCACAAATGCAACTGGCTTAAAGTCAGAGTTTGGAGTGCTCTTTCAAGTCCAGATATTATTTAATACTGCTGACACAGGAGAAAGAGTAATTCAAACCAGAGTCTTTCTTCCATGACAAATGCTATAATTTCTCCTGCAAAGAACATGTTTATCTGAGCAAGATTCTTAAAACAGTGTATGCATCTGCTAGATGAAATTATTTAGTTTACTTGTATATTTCAGCTGTCCTTAGCAATTAAAACATGTAAAATCAGGAAACACGTTTTGTTTTAGCAGCATTTATTTGATGTTTGTTTCAGTGTGACACCTGAGCTCATGACCTCTGTGATTGATTTCTAAAGATAAATCAAGACTTACGTATTTCCCTAATGAAAAAGCTTATGGCAAAATAGTGTTATCTGTGTTTAAAGACGGTTTTGTTAGAAGAAATTGGGACACATGTTAAAACTACTGGCTCTAATGTAGTAAAGGTTTTTTAAATGTACTGTGATTTTTGTCTAAACCCATTGTAGCAATAACTAATATGGCAAGTTTATGTGTTTTAGCAACGCTATACTTCTAAATTCTATTTGCTATTTTGGATTAACAAGCATCTTTTTTTCTGTATATAATACATAAGTCTAGAATTACTTAGCAGTAGTCAAGCTTGAAATAGTTTTAAAAAAAAAATCAATTTACCAGCATTGAGGTTCCTTCAAGTTCACCTTAAGTTTTTAAATTAAAAGGTAAAGAATTCACTCCAGAAACACCAGTTCTCAGCTGCTTATCCTTTTTGAGAAGATAGTAAAAGAACTTGAAGTTGGAGCTTTCAGATTACAGATCAGCCTTTTCAGGATTGGATAGAAAGAGATGAAATTATAACATTTCTACAGTATTTAAAAATACCATTGTTAAAATATTAACATACTAGTAAGAACTTTCTGCTATTGTGGCATTTTCAGTTATTGTACATTTTTCATGATTATAGTGAAAGTTTGTTTGCAGTGTCTAATATAGATAGAAAATGAAAAAAACTGGTATCCTATGAGTAAGATAGTACTGTATTTTGAAGTTCACTTATCAGTTGGAGTAATTTTTTAGGATTACATTGACTGATTTGAAGCAAGGATCATTATGTTTATCTTTGATTTATCTTTGCCAGGAAGTGTGTCATTAGGGTAAATGGTTTGGACTTTGATGACTGGACATGGCATTTTTATATAAAGCACGTATTAGGTAGGAACAGTTCCTGTGTGTTTCAGGATATCATGAAATCATGCTCAGGAACAATCTGATAAGACATTTGTTACTGTGTAAATATATTAACTCTATGGTGCGGGCACTAGTTATAGAATAATGCTTTCTGTCTTTTGGAACTTATGCCGCGTTATAAAATATTCAGCACATTTTTGAGCAATCTGGGCTGTGGCTCTGATTATTGCTATGGATAATTTAGACTTTGTTCTTCTTTGTTAATATTTCTTACATGCAGTTTATTCAAATATATTCAGATTATGCATTGGCTTTTTTTTTACTTATAGACTCATCAATGCAGAATTGCAGAATTTACAGTATTGAAAAAAACTGAAATCACTTTAGAAATATCTGGATTCCTGCATTAATTACTGTTGACTGATCTTCAACAACATTACAATAATACACAAATATAATCAGTTTGCCACTGTTTCTTAATTTTACTGAGACATTACTGTGCATCTAACAAACATGCTTATTTTGTGTTAGTGTAGTTTAAAGTCATCCCATTCCATTCTATTTAGATGTGAAAGCACTTATGTGATTTTTTTGGCTTTACATGCTGTATTCTCCATTCCCAACAAATGTGTAGTGGTCATTTGTCCTTTGTCTTATTATGTCCAGAGGTCATAAGCAATCATGTGGCTTAATAAACAGGAAAAGGATTGATATGTACAGGTGTTGTGTTTTTTTTTTTTTTTTGACACTGAAAAAAATCTGAAACAAAAAAAAAAATAATGTTGGCACATAAACAAAACAATTTTGTCTGATATTTCTATTAAGTGTGTTTATTATGAGTCCCTTGTGTTTTTGTTTGAGGTTATTTGAGATAGGAGAAACAAGGTTAACATAGGAATTCCAAGGGATTGAATGCCAGCTGCAGTCTGGCATTAAGCCACACTTCAGCCTTCACCATAGCAACTAAACCACCCAACATGTCTGTAAATAGCAGTTGACTGACAGTCTGCAGTTTTTTTCATTCTTCATTACACTGTAACATTTCCTGTTGTTAGTCCTGCAAGATTCATTAATGCAAGTAAATGTAAATAAGTTATATATTCCCAAAAGTTTAGATATCATAAATAATGTACTTCATATTCTATTAATTTAATGATTTATTCAATAAAACATTTTTGTTAATAATAGTAGTATGACCATGACAGCAACACCTGGGACAAAAAGTCACCACTCTTTTCAAAACATTCACTTTTGTTGCTCTAGAGCCCAAAAAGAAGAATATAATCAGAACCCATAAGAGAATGCTCCTGACATTGTGCTTTACTGTTGGAATAGTGTTGTTTATTTTTTTCTCGTTTGAACCCTAAGAACTTTTGCCACTTTACTGGAGAATCTTTAAGGCTGAATGCTAAATATAAATTAGTATTGGTATTGCCTTTTTATTTTTATCTTCTGATATAAGTAAGATTTAAAGAGCATTTGTGATATTGTTGCCATTTTTTCAAAATGATGGATATTTGCCATAAAGAGTGTTGTCTCTCTAAAGGTGGTATTGACTTCTGATCAGTCTCTCTATTGCTCATTCGTTCCATATGAAGTGATGACCTGTTCTAGGCAAGGCCTGGTTCATATCATAGGCATCTAAAGTGATGGTATTAACTGTGGTTCCATGGAATACTCGTCTTTTTTTATGCTTATTTCCTTAGTTTTTGATTTTTATATCTTTTCTCTTGTTTTTTTGAAAGCACCTCCCTGCCTCTAGTAGATTCTTTGCTTTAAAATACTCTTGTAAGCTGTAAAAGCAACTTCCTTCTATTCTGAACTAATCAAAATTAGTATAGTTGATCACAGTTGACTGGTTTTACCTGAGCAAGTTTGTAAATGCATTTGGAGATGTTCACCTATGCCAAAGAGTTTTCTTAGGTATTGTTAGTTTATTTCAATTCCCCCTATTAATAACAAACCATGTTTTTTTCTGTATTTTTCTTTTCTGGATACTATAGGAGAAATATGGTTTGATCTGAGAAAGAAATATAGCTGAGTGTTTTTTGCATACAGATGAAAGTAACTGTTGTTGTATATGTTTTTTGTACTGATATTTCACACTGGAAAAGTAAATGGTAATGGTCTGAGTACTGACCCTGTGGGATAGAATATATTAACTTTGTTAATTACAGAGTACTGTCATTACAATACTGAAATCAGTTTGATAAATAACAGTATGAACTAAACCATGCAAGGATGGTGCCTGAGAACCAAACATAATTGTTCAGCCTATTTATTAAAATAGAGTGGTCAATGTTGTTGAAGCCTGCCTTTAAATCTAACTGTAGACCCCACGGCAGGGATTCTGGGTAGCAACTAGAGAGATTAAAGTTTTAAGGTCACAAGTCTTTGGCCAATCTGGTTCTCTGTTTAGTAAGTCAGGTAATTTTGCTGCTACATTTTGGGATAAAATAAAAGATCCACCTCGACTTAAGATGAAGATCAACTCATTAAAAACAATCCAGGTCTTCTCCAAAAGTCACAAATATTAACAAATGCTTTTTTTTCTAATTTTTATTTTTATAACCAAGTCTGTAAAAGGCATTGAACAAAATGCTCTCGCCTATAGACTACTACATCCACTCTATATAATCTTGGTAAGAGGCCAGACATAATTAATTTCTGCCATTTAATTTTAGCCTTGGTTCAAAGTTCTATCTATTTGTGAATCATATGTTGGATCTGTTGATTTGTTAATTGCCATGCATGTTGTTTTCTTAAAATGCTACTCCTTTAAAAAAAAAAAATAAAAAAACTAGTTGAGTGTGTGTGTTGTGTTGCATACTTTGGGCATTCACATTTGTGATGAGATCATAGGTAATCCATAGGTAATATGGTGTCACGGATGTCCGGGGTCACTGCCCGGCCGGGACGCCTGGATAGTCCCCGATTTGGACAATGTTACTCCTCGGCCACGAGAGGGCAGCCGCCCGGGACTATTTGGGGGCCACAGGGACGGAGCTGGGATGCTCTTTATGAGAGGACGTGGCCACCGCCAGGGGGCGCCCGGACAGTGTTGGAATCCTGGATGGCAGCACTTCCACCACACCAAGAAGTGCTGCCGGAAGTAATCCCAAGAAGAGCCGGGGTGCTTTCAGGTGCTTTCCTGACACTTCCGCCACACCAGGAAGTGACGTCAGGGGGAGCACCTGGGGCTCATCCGGGTCATAATAAAAGGAGCCACCTCCTTCCAGTAGACGAGCCAGAGTTGGGAGGAAGGAGACGAAGCTTGTAAGGAGGAGGAGGAAGGAGGTCAAGAGAGAGAGAGAAAGAGAAAGAAGACGACAGTGGAGAGAGTTGGTGTGAGAACATTGTGGTGCAGTGGAAAAAGAAATAAAAGAAGTGTGTTTTGGACATCCTGGTGTCGGTCTGTCTGTGTCTGGGGGTGCGCCTTCCACAGTGGATGCTTTGCCTAACTAATCTTTTGGAGATTTTTATTGGTCTTGTCTTTACCTCAACAGTTTCCCTCAACTTTGATTTCTTAAACATATTTTGGACACTGGAAAATGCAAGTACAATGTATTAAGATGTGTATGTAACATCATTGCAGCTATTTAGGTGCAAATTCAGTATGTCAGTGTGGGAGATAGAGGTTAATGAAATAGTACAAGAATTAATTAGAAGCATGCTTAAAACTGCTGATGAAATGGATTCTTCCGAAGTTATCACATATGTCAGAGAAAAAATTGAAGATTTATGTTGCTGGTCTTTTTAGACTACGATATTTATATTGAAAACATCCAAGAAATGGTCCGGCTGACAAGGCTACATGCCAGTTATGTGACAAAGTTACCTGCCCTGGATTATTATCCATTGACATTCCAGCTGTGTCAAGAAAACCTTTTCTTTTATGTGGTGTAAAAGCATGACAGATTGCAGATCTGTATGTTGTATCAAAGAAGATGATCACAAGGCAAATGAGCTAGTGTGAGATACGGATAAGAAAGCATCATGTTTGCCACCGATTAGAGCTGTAAAGTTGCTTAAAGAAGTTCATTCAAATATGTACCTGACTTTAGACTAGTAAAACAAGAGTGAAATATTCAGTTCAAAATATTAGTTGGGGCTGCTTTGGGCTTTCTGTGTCAATGTGTCTAAACTGATACAGGTGCAGCTCACTGTATCTCACAGTTGCTCATAAATCTTTTATTTAACCAGCGATAAATGAGAATGAGGTTTAAGATCCATGTTGAGGAAGCAGGGGTAGGCAGAAATTAAAAAACCCTGCATAAAATGTTAGGAATAAAACTATACATGTTTTTGTTATTCTTTAAGTAATATGTCAAAGGTATACATTATGAATGACATGAATAGTAGAAGTATGTCCCCACTGATAGGTTCACTGCAAGTAATATTGAAGATCTCTTCATTTTCTTGTGTAACATTCACTGAAAAGGATGTTAATCTAAAAAAAAAGCTAAAATAACAAAGGACGGACAAAAATAATGTTAATGGAAACATATATTTAGAGAAAATACAGCCTGACAATGTTTACATTGCTTTAAAAAAGGGAATAGAATACTTCCTAATAATAGCTGTTTTAGTGTATCAGTGAGGGAATTCTTATTTTTTCCTTAATATTTACTATATAAAGGGCCAAAACTCTTGACATGTGGCATACTTTGTTGCTACTACTGTGGAATTTATTGAATGCCTTTTTAGCAGGCCCTTCCAAATTAATTTCCAATTAAAAAAATTGTGAAACCAAACTTTATTTTATCCCTTTCATTTTTAATTATGACCATTTTCATTTGTTTCTGATATAAAATAATATTGAATAATGGATGTAGGACTTTTTTCTCTTGAGTGGAGATAACAAATTTTTATATCACACAATTTTCCTCTGAAAATGTATTTGCAGATGCAAGGGTGTAACAAGTCCTTTTTAAAAATAAGTACTAAAAATTTCTTGTTTTACATTGATTTTGCAAAGTATATATGTAACAGTGTAGTCAATTAGAAAGTATTTATTTCTAGCTGCAATTAATAGTCCTTATAGCAGAAATAAATACTGAGGTTGCATTTGTGATGCAGAAAACTTAAGAGACTTTCTGCAGAATTTGCATTGGCAAAGCATGATTGACTGTTGAAGCTCTCTTCTAATAAATCCTATTTTTGTATATAACATCTCTGCTGATCTGTCTTAATCCACACATCTTTTTTTAACAGTTTTTGCTTTTTTTTAAGCTATGTCCAGGGAATCTCTTTCTGGAAATGTTGGTTATTCTTTTCAGAAATTAATATTAAAACCACTGCATTGAACTTCTATATTATAGTAAATTTTCTTTTTGAAAAAATTAACTATACTATAGGATTAAGAAACTGGGCATCTCACAGTGAAGAATTTTGTAATATTGTATATGGCGTTTATTAAGTAGTTGTTTTTTTTAATGCAGTTTTCTGTGCTCCTGTTTGCATTTTAAAAGGAATAACTTTCAAAGGTCTTAACAATAGATAAAATAGTTAATCTTCTCTACTCCTCCCTTTTTTGTTGTTGTTTAAGGTTGGCATTATGTATACTTTGTTGTAATACTCGGATTCTAAAATAATCCATCTACCTCCTTCTTTCCATTTTCTACTACTTTTTTCTTTACATAATGAAAGTCTACCCTAGTATCTTAAGCTGCCAAAAACAGAATAATTAATTATTAGTCATTATATGACATTTCAGTTTACAATTTCACTTGTGATTCAAAAAGGTCATAGGCTATCCTCTCTTTAAAATAAATCCTGTTAAAATAAAAAGTAACCTCTTATGAAAGTTCTTGTTGGCCCTATTCAGTGAGTTTAATTTTACTTGGTTGACACTTTAAGCTTTTTCCAAGGTACAAAGGAATCATTTTACAGAAACATATATTATTTATCTGTTGAATGTGTTTACCTATTACAATATAGCCAGCATTTAATGATAATTATGGTTTTATTTTGGGTGTAAATTTTTAATTTCTGTTTAAGTACAGTGCTTGTGTCTTCATCACTATACCAAGCTGCACAGGATTGTGCTTATTTAAAAATGGTTCTTGTCTGATGTCTAGATTAAAGGGTTTGTTAATGAGTAGCTAATACTTATACATTACACACTGTATCTGAAATTTTACTTTTACAGTTGTTAGACACTTAGGAGGGAAGATAGTAAAGCATGCTGTGTTCTGAAAAGGTGAAAGGCTGGGTGCTGTGCCTCCAGTAAATTGCTTCCTGCAGTCAATGACTGTGGGGAGGAAATATCCAATTAGCTTGTCTGTTAGATCAGCAATTAACATTGCTGAGTTGAGAAGCTCTAAGCCAGGAACACTCATCAACTTCTAGTTTAAAAAAATAACATTAAAAAATAACTGAACAAAATACCTTGAGCAAATACTGGCAGAGAGTCCTAAATAAAGTGTCGTTTTGCTTTATAAGAATTTGTACTGTATTTGTTTGAAGTTATAGATAAAACAAGCTTGCATTTATCAGTTATAGTTTAGAATAGCATATCTGGAATATGGAAGGACTCTGCTGTCAACCAGCTTTTTTTTCCCTCTCCTCTTTTAGTGGGTACATTTTCAGAATTGTTGAGCTGGGTCATGGTCTATTTTTCAATTGTCTTTTTTCCTTTTAGCTCACTTGTTTTAGCAAGTTTTTTGTTAATAGAATTTTGCAGAGATTTTCACGTACTAAAATTTCTGAGGAAGTATTTAATATGCTCTGGATAGCAGACAGTAGTGCCTACTATGAAGTTAACATGAGATCAAGTGCAAAATCTTTAAAAAATGTATTTGCTTTGTATTGTGAAATTACAATGGGAAATGAATTTTAAAATGAAGTGTAAGACTTTGGAATCCTTGAAAAAAGATTTTGGAGTTAAAGACAAGGTAAATTTGCACAATTGTAAAATTTTCAGCCCATGCTAAATATAGCCTATTCTTTAATTGACTATAAAAGTATACCCCAAGATAACAGGAATTGCATTATAAAAGGTTTCATTTAATGTCTACATGGAATCTTCTTTGCATTTTTCAAAATCATTGTTTCCTAGAAGAAATTGCTAAATGCATTTATCGTTTGCTGCCATTATTATTATTTGTGTATGTGCTTAAGTGAAATACTTTTTCAGAACATAGACCAGCTTTAAGTATGATAGAGTAGTCTGATAAATGCACTTGCTAGCCTTGTTTTGGAAAAGAGTTGCATCTTCAGTCTTAACTCATATGCTCGTGCCAGGGCAGGCAATCTTGTAACTGTCTTATGGGAAATCTGAAACAAATCTTATCAGTGGCAGTGAAAATTGAGCAGCAGTAATGTCCTACATAAACATAGACCAACTTTATAAACTTATTTTTAGATACTGTATTTTCTCCAAAAAAATCATTTTTTTTAATCCTGTGCAGTTGATCCAAACATGAAAGAGAGTTTGTGGTTCATCACCAACACAGGGAGCTGCTGGGAGGTTGGCTTTTTTTGAAAAGAGATGCAGTGTCTACTGTAGTTTACATTACAGATATGCAGAGTGTACAGCTCAGTAAAATTCTAGTTTTCATGTTAAAAAGGTATAATTACAAACTAGTCTTAACTAAAATGGTTATAGGCTCTTTCCATGTTCTCAAATCGGTGTCAGCTGCTTTTGCAGTGCTGGAAAGGAGCACCCCAAAAAAGCCACATTTGTTTCTACCCATTTCTTCTCTTTACCTCCTTTGTCTGAAACTGCATTTTTTTTTTTTTAAGCGGAAGTTGTTTTGAGTGAGTTGTTGCAGGTTGTTGAATTATTAATGCGCACTTACATGGTAGGTTGATTTTGAAAACGTGAAAACTGCCAACAAACATAATAAGGTGCTATATAAATATGTATTAACATCAAGAATTTAAAATGAACTAAAGGATTTACATTTTTACATCCCTGCTCATTACCGATTTTTTTTTTTTTTTTTTTTAAATGTTTAAATGTTATAATGTTATGATGGAAACAACAAGCAATGGAAAAAGCAAATCTCATTGTACCATCATTGTCAGTTCAGAACAAAGTGCTACGCTGTACCAAAGTTGGCAGTATAACAATTAACTATTACTGAAGAGCTTAACTTCATCTACAGTATTTACAGTGTTTAATACTTTGCAGTAGTATATGTCAGGGGGTTCTGTCAAACTGTCAATCAAAATGATTAATGACCTTAAGCTCCGCCCATTTATGACTTAAGACCGGAAGGCCCGTCCTCCACATGGCCCGGTCCCGCCCCTCTACGTGATTGGCGGATGTGAAGGGAGACCCCACCCCCTGGTGGTGGATTGGTGAAGGAAACTGTCAAGTGCATTTTGATGGATGTCTGCTTCCTCCTTGAACCCACCCCTGCACCTGATTGGTTAATCAAGCTGTCAAGGGTATTTTGATGGATGTCTGCCCCCTCCTTGAACCCACTCCCACCCCACACCCACCTGCTTGCCCCAGAAAACTGTCAAGAGCTGTTTGATGTATGTCTGCCCCCTCCTTGAACCCACTCCCACCCCACACCCACCTGCTTGGTTAAACAAACTGTCAAGGGCTGTTTGATGGATGTCTGCCCCCTCCTTGGACCCACCCCTGCACCTGATTGGTTAAGGAAGCTGTCAAGGGTATTTTGATGGATGTCTGCCCCCTCCTTGAACCCACCCCACACCCACCTGCTTGCCCCAGGAAACTGTCAAGAGCCGTTTGATGGATGTCTGCCCCCTCCTTGAACCCACTCCCACCCCACACCACCTGCTTGGTTAAACAAACTGTCAAGTGCTGTTTGATGGATGTCTGCCTCCTCCTTGAACTCACCACCGCCCCCACCCACTTCCCATCTCCCCTCTCCCCAGGACAAGCCCAGGCATGTTACAGCCTTTACCTTGACAAGTCCAGACATGCCCAGGGTCTGCCTTGGCCCCTCTCTTCCCGGCCCCCCTCTCCCTAGCACAAGCCCAGACATGCCCAGGGTCTGCCCTCGACAAGTCCAGGCAGGTTACTGCCTTGGCCCTGGACAAGTCTGAGCATGTTCCTATCCGTACCCTGCCAGTCTGAAGGACTTGCCTCGGCCCCTGGTGAGGCAGCACTTGACGTCCGGTCTCCCCACACTTCCCAGTCCTCTCTCTGGAGGACGTGTGCTCCCTTCTGAAAGTGCGATATAAAAAGCGAAGCATTTTCTTCGGTTCTAAAGACTCTGAGCGGGAAATGGAATCTATGACCAAGGTCCCAGTGAAGCGTCGGATCTGCAGGTTTAAAAGATGCTGAGTTTCTTGAAGCTGAAGCAGCGGACGTGGGTCGGACTAAGTCGTGCGAAACAGAGGTAGAGTCAGGCAACGACGATAAGGGAAACCCAACTTTACTCTACGCCACGCCCCTCCCTTTTACCCTAAATACTCAACCTGTTAGTCCCTGGATCCAAACGGATGACCAGACGTCAGAATTCGTTGAAGCTTTTAGAGTTCTCCGCATTTCGACAGCTACAGACTCTGAAATGATGGAGGTCAGCTTAACATCCTCAGGGTTCCCGCCTGAAGCTCCAAAGCCTGAATCTTACTAATTCTATAACGCGGGCTGGGTGAATTGCATTCAGGACCACCAAGAATCTGACTCGCGTTATTTTACTGTACGACCTGATTACAGTCTTTGGGCTACAGACCTTGAGACAGATAGTGGATTTCAGTCTCCAGGGCTGGTGAGTTCTTACCCCATCTCCGCTAATGGTGATCAGACGGAAACCTCTCACCTAGCTCCAGGACAACCTTGGGTGAACAAACAAGTTTCAGAGGAACTGATGTCGATCGGACTTTCTGAGACAGATATGGACTGCCCTGATCGTGTGCTGTCTGAAACCTGGAAAAAGGCCCTGCAACTTGTTAAAGGACTGATGATGTCTCTGCTGGACATTATTGTCTACTACGACCAGAAAAAAGAATGTCAAGGCTGTCATATAAATCATCCCGGCCAGAGAAGGCATACCTGCCTCTTTGAACCTGAAATCGCCTACCGACAAGGCCGTTTTCAGAAGATTCTGAAGATTTTCCGTAAGTCTTGGCTGAAACGATTGGTGGTGAAAGTTCTGGGGTATTATAATATTCTATTGCCGATTCCCAAAATAGACACAGAGGTTGAAAAGACTGTAGATGAATTTGAAAATACCAGCTCTATTTATGACACTGTAATGCAGTCATTTTATGAAATGGATGAATACTCCTACTCTGTAACTCACCGTGTGGCAAATGAGTGTAAGCGTAATCTTAATCATCAGGGTCATATGAATGTGTGGACTAAATATGACCTGGAATTTGATGATATGATAGAACTGGTGGGTCTTTCTGAACCTGAAACCGCAGCAGTCTGAACAATTCAGAATCCTAAATAAATGTTTTCTAAGTTAAGTGGTGTCAGTGTCTGTTTTATCACCGGCGATGGAGCAGGTCTTGGAAAAAACATATTATAACTCTGAAAAGCCGTGGGCCTTGGGGGGTAAAGAATCCTTGAAAAGAGCTCTCTTGCATGCGGGCCACCATATTGGGGACCAAGAGGTGTCTGACTGGTTATCGGGGCAATACACCTACACGATACATAAGCCGGCCAGAATCCATTTTAAAAGGAATAGTGTATGTTTCCAATATTGACGGGCAATGGCAGATCGATCTGGCGGATATGACAAACCTAGCCAAGTATAACCGAGGCTACAAGTATCTACTGACTTGTATAGATAACCTTTCTTAATATGCCTGGGTCAGGGTTCTGAAAAACAAAATGGGTAAAGAAGTAACCAGGGCTTTTCGAGAAATTTTGGAGGAAGGTAGAGTTCCCGTCAAACTTAAGACCGATAGTGGTACAGAGTTTCTCAATCGGGAATTTCAAAGCCTGCTCAATAAACACAGGATAAAACATTTTACCACCGCTAGTGAATTAAAGGCTTCGGTGGTGGAGAGGTTCAACTGAACTCTGAAGACCAAAATGTGGCGTTATTTCAGCTCCCGGAATACCCTGTTCCTATCTGCCGGGGCTACAGGACTTGGTGGAATCTTATAATCTCAGCTATCACCGAGGCATAAAAATGGCCCCTCCCGAGGTGAATAGTTCCAATTCTTGGAAAGTCTTTAAAAACTTATACGGCCTAACTAAACCCAAAAGAAGTCTAAAATATAAATTCAAAGTCGGAGATACGGTGAGAGTGTCAAAATCCCGGAATCCTTTTAGCAAGGGCTACAAACAAACATTGCCGGGGGTGGGGCCTCCCTTCATATCTGCCAATCACGTAGAGGGTGCGGTGCCGGGTGGGGTGGAGGGGTGGGGCCAGGTCACGTGGAGGGGTGGGTCATATGCGAGCGGCAGAGATGCGAAGTGGCTGGAGCGTAGTGCAGGCCGGGGAATTGGTGAACGAAACAAACGGAGAGAGCCCTGGGGATATCATACTGTTCAAGTTTCATAGCGCTTCTCAAAGTTTTCTTTGAGATGATTAAAAAAAAGTGAGAAACAGTGTCAGTTTACAATGAAAGAAAGATTAACAATCCTGGGTAAAGCTGATTCTGGAATGAAGAAAAATGATGTGGGGAAAGCATTTTGGAATCATACCTTCATCTAACGACTTGTTTTCTTTCTGTGGTCATACCTGTAATTATGTTTAAACAACTAACATCTCGTTTTCACATAAAATATTTTTGCAGTTTAAGAAGCTCTTTTTTATACAGATGTTGTCAAGCTTGGGTCATAGAGTTGCATGAGAGACAGGAAGGTGAGTCCAGGTTTTCAAGGAAAATACACATACTTTATTACTGCATAGAGAAGGCAAGTACATTCTCAAGATTTCATTCAGAACAGGAGTTGTTAGGAGCTGCAACATGGACAGTCGTCTTGCTTTAGTTCCCATCTTCAGATTAGAAGAATGCCTTCAGCACGGAATCACTGCTTTGGTAGATGTGGTCTGGAGAATAGAGATCAGGAAAGTGTGAGGAAGAGCAGATCAAAGCCCGTTGTTAAATGTTAAACATTGTGCCCTTGGTTTACTGTTTACCAGACACATCAGAGCAGTTAAGGGGCTGTCCTTGCACCACTGTTGTTAGATGGATGTCTAAAGGATAGTGCGGATTAAAACCAGTTAAACAGCCAGCTGCCAATCAAACTGCTTATTTGTGACTGAACGTAAGGTGTGTGCTACCCATCATATACAATGACATGTGCGCACAAAAGTGCAAGGTGGCTGATAATGTCTGTTATAGTGCTATTCCTCACCATTAGTGATGGTTGCAACAGATGGCATACAGTATATAGTTTCTTTTGCAAGTAAAAATAAAAAACAAAGCAGTAGATGCTAGGTGAAAAGAATAATTTTGCAGTTTTATATGCTTGTTTGTTATCTGCTCTAAGACCTGCCTATGAGACTACTCAAATGATAAACCCAGGGCAACCTCTGAATATTTAAAGCACGGGTGCCCAACTCTGGTCCCGGTGGGCTGCAGTGGCTGCAGGTTTTCATTTTAACCCTTTTCCTAATCAGCGACCAGTTTTCACTGCTAATTAACTCCTTTTCCTTCATTTCAATAGCCCTGTTTTTAAGGATTCAGTCCTCTGAATTGTTTTGTTTCTTCGTTGAATGGCAGCCAAACAGAAATGAGACGTGAAATGAGCCAACAGATGACCAGATCAATTGGAATATCAAACTCCAACAAATTTCACTACAACCAGTTTCTTAATGAGAAGCCAATTCTTGCTTTTTCTAAGACCACCATCAAGATGTTTTGGTGACCTGAGCAGACAAACTTGACTGAGACCTTCACCTTTTTCTGGTGGCGTGTTTTGTGTCTCATTATTGTTTGGCTTCTCATTAAGGAAAAAGAAACAACTATGGGGTCTGAGTCACGTCAATTAAAACTAAGGCAAAACAAGGCAATAGGCAGCAAACACGGCTCACTAATTAAGAAGATGGTTAGAATGAAAACCTGAAGTCACTGTAGCCCACCAGGACCTGTGTTGGACACTCCTTATTTAAAGCATATTAAATGTGTTTTCATCTGTGTAGTGTTTATTCAACTGTATGATCAGTAGAGAGGAGAAAACGTTGTGTAGATGATAAGTAAAATCAAGATAAAGCAATTCAAGGCACCATATAAAGACAGACTAAAATTGTGTTGTAATAGCATTGCAATAATGAAAGCCTGGCAGGAATTACTTGTTTAATCAATCACTAGCTAAAAATTCTGTAAGCACTGTATAACTGTTGAAAGGAAATGTCTTTTAGCAAATTGTCTCAATGATTTCTGTAGCATGATTGGTTCCAGACAAATGCAATTAACAAAGCAAAGGATGTTTCAGCTGCTGCTATGTTAAAATAGATGTTGATGGTGTCTGATTACAATGTGTAAGAAGAGACAAAGCCCATAGTCCAGATGGGCTGTAAAATCTTAATAAATGATCTCCTACAAGTTAGTGAAGTTGCTGCCATTCTAGTCATGGAGTCCCTTTTGGAAAAACAGTTAAAATTATCTGAAAAACAAAAGAATACACCAAAGGAAATAAATTATATAGTAGCAATATTATATATTATACAGTATAACACCTTCCCAACACAAGATTTACCACTTTTAAAAGCAAACTGGTTTGCCTTTCTATCTACAAATGAATTTCATGGTGCCCTGGTGATAATGATCAAGCTTACCAAAATCTCTTAATATCTTGAGAGAAATTCAGGCTTTGTTTTTGTACATTTCAAAAGTGCATTTAATACTGTTCAACTATACCTCTGAACTAAAAGTGACAGAACTCGGGTTAATTCTAGACTTACTTCTGTGCTCGTAGAATTTTATGAGTTGCCACCAGCAAATCAGATTTAACTCTTCTTTCGTCCTTTTAAACTTAATACAAGGTTGTGTTCTATCTGCATGTACGTTTTGTACTCAATTTTGTGCCAACCCACACCTGATTCTTAAATGTTTCAAATTTGTTATAACACTGATAAAATTTTTGAAATCTTACACTTCATTCTAAGATTTTTTTAGGTTGAATGTCAGATTTTATTAAATGCCGCTATAATAACTTGAAATATGAATTAAACAAAAGGCATAGTCACGACTTTAAAAGGAAAACCCCATGAGTGTTACCGTAAATAGGGAATAGTTGAGAGAATAGCATTCTACAAATATTTATGAATCCAATTTGATGATAAACAAATATTTTATGATTGTACATGACTTTGGTGAAGCTTTTTTTCCTCTTGATAGTCTGTTCTAAAATGTTTAATGTAACTGTTTTTTAGAGTGTTGTTTCTTTTAGTCTGAAATGTGTATTTAAAATGACCTACTCAGGAGATGTTAGATGTAACTTATTTTTTAAATAAAAATACAGGAATGAAAATACTTCTTCTTTTTGTAGAAATACAGGTATTAACATAGAATGAAAACAATACTTTAGATGAAGACGAGATTCCAAATGCTTTCAACTCATAATTTTTCTTCATTCTGTAATTAACTTTTTCCAGGATTGCTAGTTTTTCTTTCAGCGTAAACTGACGCAGTTTCTCACTTTTTTGTTCATCTCAAAGAAAATTTTGAGAACCGCTATGAAACTTGAACAGTACAGTATCTACATATGACACAACTACACACGTGGACACTAGGTGGAGCACTGACTCAGAATTTGGCTATGTGTATGATGTCACACCTGTACTTTTGCTGAGACCAACATTTTCTCAACAGACTATCTCTCCGTCTGTTGCAGAGGTCCTGACACTTGGCATGGAAAATGTAGGCATGGCATTAAGTATTTTTTGCATCACATTATCATCTTTGATGGTCATTTTTAGTTAGCTTCAGATTAGAAGTGATGGTTAACTACTAAACACATCACGTAATTGGGCATCACATTCTGGGTTTTTAGCATAATAAGCCAGTTGGAAAATGAAATTGGTGACTATGGGCTCATTTATACTTCACGTTCAGAACGCATACGTGCTCGCATCATGGCTGCCACACATTCCCAGTGTTCATTTGACGTATCCTCTGAGCAGGTCCTCAGAAATTAATGTGACATGTGCGCAAGTTGCAGTACCAGCAAAAAGTCGGGAGGTGCCGTATGATAAAAGTCGGAATGTGATGTCAGAGTCTCTGTGTACTATCTACATGTGACAGAAAGCGTCTATGCAGATCCTACAGGATCGATGTGCGCGCTTCGATGTTTGATGAATGGTTTGATGTGGTGACGCAAAATGCCGACATACAGATGCATTCGTGGTGCTTTTATTTTCAAGCGTCGCATATTCCCGATGGTAATGACACAATACATTTTATGTCTCACATACCATCTTTTGTGCTGTCTTTTTTTTTTTTTTATTTGTTTTGTTTTGCAACTTCACAACAGCAACATAATGTACAGTGCTGTATTTGAGCCACTGAGAAAAAAATTAAGGACTTCGTGAAAACGTGTATTTTGTGATTAAAATGGAAATTTCAGCTTTAATCTCGAAATGTCCACTTTAACCTTGTAGTTTACTTTATCATTAAAGCAGACCGTCGTAAACATTTCAGTTTTTAATTGCTGTGGCAAGCAGCAATAGATAACCACACAGAACACATTAAATGTATGATATTCCAACTCTCTGCAAATTTAGAATCTTTAGATTTATACTTGATAGTATAAGTATATAGGAGTGGTAGCACTGCAGTCTCGCAGGGAGTCACGTCGCTGGTATTCCCTGCTTGGATTCCACACTGTGCTCCGGTTTCCTTCCAAAAATATGCAGCTTTGGGGATTTGGTGCTGCTTAAATGACTCCAGTGTATGTGTGTGCTTGTATTCACCTTGTGATGAGGTGAGGCCCCGTCCAGGGATTGTTTCTGCCTCGTGCCCAATGCTTGTTGGAATGGACATATCCCTGGATTGATGGATTTAATTATTAAACATCCTTTTCAGAGATATTGCGGTAAGGTGTCATCGGAATTTAATGTGTGTTCCAGGCAATTCACAACACAGTGAAGCCAAACCTGTTTTCACTGTGATAATATCTCACACTGCGACCTGCTGGATTCCTCCAGGTTTACGTAAAGTGTGTGCGCAAGTATAAAATGCTTATGTAGGTGGAGTGTCCGCTGGAGCATGCGTCGCGTGAAGTATAAATCTGGCTTAAGAATTACAACTGATGTTTCATAGTTTTATATAGTATATTTTAATGGCAGCATTTTATAGATGTTTCACCGCACATTATTTATAAGTAATGTTAGGTTAAATGCTGCTAAACATAAATAAAGCCAACTTTTCCCCCAGGGACAAATAAAAATCTCTCTGTCTGTCTGTCTGTCTCTCTCTCTCTCTGTCTCTTCTGCTCTTTTATATTTGCATTAATTTTCATTTGTTTGCTTTAAATACCTTTGTTTGTTGGATCTTTCTGATTTTTTTGGGCATTGTTTGTATAGTCATTCCTCCATAGCAAAGAATTTGACATTTGCAGTTTTGGTTATTTGCGAGTTGGCCATGGATAATTAAGTGGAAATATTTTTGGAGCCTGCTGATAGATCACAAAAACTCACAAGTGACATGTAAGCCGTACATCTATTACATATTAGTGTTATTTAATATGTTAATATAAGTGCATACTATATCTGTAATTTTAAATTATTTTTGGCTAAAAAAAAAAAAAAAAAGAAGTGTGCGATCTATACATCTTGGCTTTGGTACACCATGCATCTTTGTCTTAGCAACCAGCCTTACTCACATGTTAACTGTCTTTGTGACTCATGTTACGCATTCCCCCATCAACGTTTATGGAAGTGTGAAGACTTTGGAAGAAAAGGTTCTGCTTCTCCCAGGAGTTTGAGTCAAACACGCACATAGCAGCATTTTCTGTTAGGTTTGCAGAGAGCTACACCCTTACACTCTTCCTCCACACTGCTTCCTCTTTCCCCACCAACTACTCTCCACCTTGACTGCTCCCTTAGTTGTTCAGCAGGCCTGGACGTCTCCTCCTAGCTGGTTTGCACTCTGCTGTCTCTCTCGCCTCTTCCAGAAACCCATATAGAGCGCTAATCGTCCTTTTTTGGCACTTGCCTTCCACAAGCTCATTTCTTGATTTCCTTTCTCCCAAATCTCTACCTCCTTTCATATCTGCTCCTCTCTTTTTTATTCATGTGCCCAAACCTAACTGACGTGTGTCATCACTGGTTAACCTACAGGGTAATTTAAAAACACCTTAAAGCAATTAATATATTAAATCACAGAAATACCCGTCTGTGACATGCCCCACTACAGTTAGGGAGGCCCAAGTATTTGTTGCGAATTTTCACTTTGCAGGGGTCTTCTGCTCCTAATCTTTGCAAATGTGAATGGGTGATCTGTATTGTTTTTATTTTAAAAGTCGTTCTTCAGTTGTAGAGTACACAAACCATTGTTTGTGGTATGTTACAACAATTATCACTCTCATCCAAAATATTTATTTTTTCCTCATGTTACTTTTTTTTTTTTAAGGTATATTGTCCCTTGAGGTGGAGTACCCACAAATCATTCTCTAGATTCAATTTTATCCTCAGGTCAAAAAGTTACTCAAGAGCCACTCAAAATGACAACTGCTGTTTTTGTGTCTATATTGCAAACTTTGTGTATTGGTGTGTTGTTCTTTGTACAGTATGTATGTCTGTTTTTTATGTGTTTATGTTAGCATTGCATTATTGTCACTATTTTGAGGACTCATGCGAGTTAAGAATATTTTATGTACACATGACAGTAAACTTCAACTTGAGTTTTCCTTGACCAGTGATTTAAATCTTTGAATCTTGCACTGAAAGTACAGTCCAGACCTATTCATGTCATATTCTGAACTAATTTACATGCTGATTTTCTCTTGCTGTACTGCTAAATAAAAATTAATATTTTTGCAAAGTTCATATTATTTAAAAAAAAAATGCTGATTGATAAACGATTATTTTTAGCAATTACGTAACATACAAACATCCATTATAGTAACTCAAAGGTTTTCAACAGAAGTATTTTCAAAGTGCTTTGACAACTGAATGATGATAGTACTATTATTATTACTACTTGTATATATTTTTAAGGAAGGGAATAATTTATACTAATGTAATTTGCATTAAAAAAGCATTCTCTGAAGAGCACAATAAGCTTAAAATTATTTTTAAGGTAAATCTTTTTTTATGCTAAACCTTTTATTTTTGTGTCCTAATATATTAAAATTTTATTGAATTTATTAAAAACAAGTAAAACTCCATACAAGCAAGTCAAACTTGACAAAACTAAGTTCAAATCAACCCCCACCCATGAGAAAGAAAGCTAGGCCAACACTTTTAAGAGTAGGAAAAAAGAGGGGAAGAAAATTCTAAAATATTATTGATTAGATCCTGCCAGGTTTAAAATAAAAATTGCACAGGTCCTCTAAGTGAGAATTTTATTTTTTTCCAATTTCAAATAGTATATAACATCAGTTTGCCCACTGACTGAGGTGGGTTAGGATTCTTCCAGCTGAGCAAAATAAGTCTACGTGCCAATAGTATAGTAAAGGCAATTACAGTTTGTTTGTCTTTCTCCACTTTAAGCCCATCTGGGAGTACACCAAACACAGCTGTTAATGGGTTAGGAGGGATTGTGACACCAAGTCTGTCTGAAAAGCATTTAAAATTTTGGTCCAGAAAGATGTTAATTTGGTGCATGTCCAAAACATATGGCCCAATGAGGCTGGAGCTCGATTGCAACGTTCTCAAATTGGGTCTTGCTCTGGAAACATTTTTGCACAATTTTAAACAAGATATATGTGCTCAGTAAAAGATTTTAAGTTGAATAATCGTATGCTTTGTGCCTTGCCGCGTTCCACTCCTTTTCTGAATTGTTAAGTAAGAGATCCTTTTCCCATTGTACTCTGAGATCTTTGAAAGGGAGAGACTTTAAAATGTTTTCATATATTACAAAAATGCTGTCTGAGTCCTCAAGACTGATCAATAATTCTTCTGGAATAGAAGTAGGTGAGAGGTGAGGAAAATTGGACAGATTTTGTTAAGCAAAATTTCTAATTTGGAGGTAGTAAGAATTGTGTTGATGGAAAGTTAAATTTGGAGTGTAATTGTTTGTAGGATGCAAAGATGTTATCTATATACAAATCTCTAAGTGATTTAATCCCCTATGTTTTCCAAAAAGTTATAAACTACATATGTTTGAGAAGGTGGAAAAAGGCGGTTATAATGCAGAGGTGCCACAGATAAAAGCTTTTCTATCTTGAAGTACTTCCTACATTGTGGTTCCATATTCTGAGTGAATGAAGCACATTTGGGTTGTTAGTATATTGGCAATAACTTGTATTTACTGCAGTACAAAGCAAAGAATATAAAGAAGTACTGCAGGATTTTATTTCTATTGCATTCCAAGCCTGGGTGTGTTCATCTATTTGTGTCAATGTCAATGTTTTTATAGCTTGTATATTTGCCGCCAAGTAATAAAATTGAGCCATGCCTCCTTCTGCCTTTGATCTTTGTAGGGTCGTCTTTTGGATGCGTGGATGTTTTGAATTCCAAATAAATGAACAGAGATGCACAATATATCAGGAACTGTATTGTTATCGGCCGATGTTCATTAAAAATGACGACATTGAAATCGGTCAGATGTGTACATTTTAACCGATACAGCCAACCGATATAATTCAGCCTTGTCAACACTGTCAGTTCACTAAATAATTAAATCTTGTTTTCATTGTTCGGCTGCAGAAAAACATGCATGCAAACACAGCCCCTTGCACTTACAAAAAAAGAAAAAAAAGGCACCGGGTTTCCTAGTTTTTCTGACAAGATCACTATGCGCATTGTTTATTCATTGGTCAGATATCGCTAGTAAAGCAGTATGTCAGCCGTGTGGTTATATTTTTCTGTGAAAAAGGAAGATAACGGAGTTGCTATCTGCTCTACCTGCAAAAATGAGATAATGTGAGGGGGCTGCAGAATTAAATCTTTCAATACCACAAATTTAATTACCCATCTGAAGAACCACCATAACGAATTATACATGGAATTTCTAGCAGCTAATACTACCAAAAATAAAGTTACATCAGACGCTGCCGGGTTCACTAGCGGTAGCCTTATACAACAAACCCTTCAAAATGTAAAGACGTTTCCTCAAGACAGCGCCAGAGCTAAAGGCATAACTACTAAAATAATGGAAGTGATCGCACTCAATGACCAGCCTTTTTCCCTAGTTGAGGACGAGGGATTTTGTTGGTTACTACTACATTTAGAATCTCGCTACATTCTTCTTCTTCCAAGCCGGTGATACTTTGCAGATGTCTCACTGCCTGCATTATATGATATGATTGCTACTCGTATTCACAAGCTTTTAAGAAACAATGCCACCAGCATTAGCTTCACTACAGATATGTGGAGCTCAGAGGTCAGCCTCATGAGCATGTTGAGTCTAACAGCACACTGGATTGACGACAATTTTGAGTCAAAAAGAGTTGTGTTGCATGCTAAAGAGTTCTCCTGTTCTCATTCTGTAACTTGTATCGCACAAGATTTCGATTCCATGTTAATGAAGTGGAACATTTCAAAAAGTAATGTGGATGTTGTGATTTGTGACATCGCACAAAATAATGCAAAAGCTATGGAAGAAAACGGCATTAAAAGTTTAAGCTGCATGACCCACACTTCGCAGCTTGCTGTAAATGAAGGCTTATTGAGCCAGAGAAGCATCTCCAGCTGTGTTGCCATTGTGAAGCGAATAGTTACTCATTTTAAGCACTCACAGCTCTCTATTTCGCATCTGAGAGACATATGAACAGAACTTGGTACTTCAACTAGAATGCTTCAGAAGGACGTCCCTACTCGTTGGAACAGCACATATTATATGCTGAAAAGTCTTGTTGATCAGAAGCGCACTCTTGCTGCGTATGGTGCTGAATACGAGCTTCCTGCCTCTCTCACGGTACATCAGTGGGGACTTGTGGAAAACATGATTACTCGAACCATTCGAGCAACTTAATAAAGACATAAGCGTGTATTCATCTACAATTGCGGACGTGATTCAGTCTGTTGAAGCGCTTACACGTCTGCTTAAAAAGTGTGGCAAGACAGATTTCGGAGTTCAGATGGTGAAAACCACACTTTTGGAGGCTATCATAAAACGCTTCAGTAGTGCATTCTCCAAGCCACTATATGATCTATCAACTGTCCTTGATCCATGGTACAAAGATCCATTTTTTTTGACTAAGATACCGAAAAACAAGCTCAAGAAGCACTTCAGAAACAAGTTGTTGAGATGTCAGCTGGTGAAGGAGATGGTGAAAGCAACAGCGAACCACAAGAAAAAAAGTTTTGCACTCAGAGAGATGTTGCTGCTTCATTGCTGGAGATGTATGCAGAAATTCTTGACGAAAATTCGTATGTGGTTGCAAAACCACATTTGACTGCCGCCGAGGTAAAATAACAGGATTATAAAATTAGCAATAATTATACTAATTAGGTAGACCAGACATCCTGAATGGGGTAAAAAAACCAACACTGTTACGGATTTAATTTTTTTTAAACACAAACCATACACTGCAGCTTCCAAATATCCAATCAGTATCATCCTGCATTTATCGGAAACTCACAGTCAGCACAGAGAGGCGGCTTGCTGTGACTGTGTATAAGTTAAGAGTGCAAGGGAAACTGCTCCGCAAACATTAGCTGAGACGAAAAGGAACACGTTAACGGCATCACCTCGCTTTTTTCGTTAGGTTTTACTAGTTATGTTTGCCAGTTTGCCTACACAACTGTCATTACAATGGTGTAGTTTGTCAGTTTTTCCATTGTAGATAGTCGAGTTGCTGTGGAAAATTAGTGGAGAAATTTAGTTTAGTGGGCACTTAACAAAAAGGAGGAACATGTTCGCCTGTATGGTAGAATGCAGCTTCAAGTTTTGTACATTGTGGAAGATGTGTCTCCTCTGTTTAAACTGTAAAAGATTTTAAGACAAGATTTATTCCAGTTTTAATGTAAGCATTACTTTAAGACAAAATCACCCTGAAATATATAGCAGTCTCCCAACATTTCAAGGCACACCTGTGTTACAAAGTATTTCATTTTGGAACAGCTTGTGCTGCATCTCTTAAAAGTGCATCCACATCACACTTTATACAGAATGCCCTTTATATGACCCAAATCATTATACATCAAGCTTTCAACATCACAAGTTTTTATTAATGGTGGTGGTTGGTACAGGCGGTTATCCTGTTTTTCTTTACCACAAATCTGGTCAACCTAATAATAATTTATTATTTTTTTATTATAATATAGGTAAACATCTGTTAACCTTTTTTTTCAGCTGAATAACTATCTAAGCGAGCCCCCTATCTCCAGAAATAATTGCGCCCTCCAGTATTGGAAAAGCAATGCAGCCCGTTTTCCAACCTTGGCCAAGGCAGCGATCAAGTACCTATCAGCACCTTGTACCAGTGTAGACAGTGAATGTTTTTTTTTCAGCTGTGTCAAATATAGTAAATAAAAAGAGAAACAGGCTTGCTGGTGAAAAGGCAGAAATGCTTGTTTTTGTTAAGAAAAACCTACCATTTGTACTTTTAAAGAAACCAACTGAAGCCCAGGGGTACTGGCCTTATTGTACCCTTTATTTTAGTTTTACTTAAAGTAATATATGTTTGATTATAGCACAAACAATATGCATTCATTTTTTTGTAAATATACACAATGCCATGTTATGTAATGGCATGGTGTCTTGATGTGCTTAAGTTACTCAGAATGTGTATGTTAAGCAGATTTTTGTAAATGACCTGGAGTATTTTTTCAATATAGAGATGAGACATATCTTGCTATTTTTCCCCTGCATAAAGTACTGGCTGATTAAATAGCAAAGAAGAACATAAAATTCAGCAAGTTAATACAATATAATACAGTTTATTTTTGTATAGCCCAAAATCACACAGGAAGTGACGCAATCGGCTTTAACATGCCCTGCCTCTTGACAGCCCCCTAGCCTTGACTCTCTAAGAAAACTCCCAAAAAACCTTGTAGGAAAAATGGAAGAAACCTTGGGAAAGGCAGTTCAAAGAGAGACCCCTTTGGGCGTGCAGTGGGTGTCAAAAGAAGGGGGTCAATACAATACACAGAACAGAACAAATCCTCAATACAGCATAAAAATAAAAATTTTAGAAGTACGGAGTAGAATTTAACAGTAGATGATATCATATAATAAGATTTGGATATTTTTAGAGTCCTGGAGACCTCATCCATCAAGCTGTCTCCCCCATTTGGCCATTCCACGGCTAAAAACAGTGCTGGGCCAGCCAATCCGATGAAAGGACCCCTCTTTCCCATGATTCCTGCAATCCTCCATCAGGGATGACTTTACCATAGGCAGGCAAAACAATTCGGCAATTGGGCCGTGGCACCAAATGCCACATTTAATAAACAATTTAATAACATTTTGCCACATTAATAAAAAGTTAATCTGGGTTTCACATGCTAATGTTGTTTTTTTGATAATGCATAATATATTTTCAGCATACCTAATACATTCATACCTGAAGTAAATAAAAAAAATATACACTGCCTGGCCAATAAAAAAGTCGCCACCAAAAAAACAGGTCACACACTCTTAATATTTCATTGGACCGCCTTTAGCTTGAAAAAATCCATTGATGGAATAACCTGGTCATTCAGTATATTCAGGTAGTCAGCTGACCTCATTCTTGGAGCACATAGTGTTGCTGAACCTAGACCTGACCAACTGCAGCAACCCCAGATCATGGCACTGCCCCCACAGGCTTGTACAGTAGGCACTAGGCATGATGGGTGCATCACTTCATCTGCCTCTCTTCTTACCCTGATGCGCTTATCATTCTGGAACAGGGTAAATCTGGACTCATCAGACCACATGACCTTCTTCCATTGCTCCAGTGTCCAATCTTTATGCTCCCTAGCAAATTGAAGCCTTTTTTTCCGGTTTGCCTCACTGATTAGTGGTTTTCTTACGGCTACACAGCTGTTCAGTCCCAATCCCTTGAGTTCCCTTCGCATTGTTTGTGTGGAAATGCTCTTACTTTCAGTATAAAACATAGACCTGAGTTCTACTGTTGTTTTTCTTCGATTTGATTTCACCAAACGTTTAAGTGATCGCCGATCATGATCATTCAGGATTTTTTGCGGCCACATTTCTTCCTCGAAGACGATGGGTCCCCAATATCCTTCCAGTTTTTAATAATGCGTTGGACAGTTCTTAACCCAATTTTAGTAGTTTCTGCAATCTCCTTAGATGTTTTCTCTGCTTGATGCATGCCAATGATTTGACCCTTCTCAAACAGACTAACATCTTTTCCACGACCACGAGATGTGTCTTTCGACATGGTTGTTTAAGAAATGAGAAGCAACTCATTGCACCAGTTGGGGTTAAATAACTTGTTGCCAGCTGAAAGATAATCGCCCATGCAGTAATTATCCAATAGGAGGCTCGTTCCTATTTGCTTAGTTAAATCCAGGTGGCGACTTTTTTTTTGGTCAGGCAGTGTATATATATCGGCCTTGATTATCAGTATTGGCAAAGATAGACAAAAACATATGGGTTATCGGTATCACCCAGAATTTCTATATCAGTGCATCACTATAAATAAGGTTATTATTAAATCTAACTTCTTAAAAGATGATTTGTTAATGTATATTGAAATAGAAAAACAAGCTTAGAAAGGACATTCATCTTGACAGTGTTAATTCTTCCAGCTATAGTGAGGTGAATGGTAGACCATCTATACTAAGTTTTGCTTATGTTTTTCCATGCAGACAGCAAAAATTTGTTGACAAAGAGCTTTATGTTTACCTGTAGATATTTAAACTGATCTGTGATGATTAAAGGGAAGGTGGTTAATCTAATATTGTGTGCTAGAGAGTTCACTGAAAAGAGCACACTTTTATTTAAATTAGGCTTAGGGTTAGTTAATTTTGAGTCCAGAAATCTTTTGAAATTCTGCTAGTGCTGTTAGGCCTGCAGGTACAGTATTTTGCGGGTTGGATATATATAGTACCTTGTCATCTGCCTATAATGATATTTTCATTTATCCTTCTCTGATAATCCCCTTTATCTCATGAGCATTTCAAAAGTGAGCTGCCAGTGGCTCAAATGCGATTGCAAATAACAATGGTGACGGGGGCATCTTTGTCTGGTATCTGACAGACTGAGGAGATCGTTCCTCCCACACAATATGCAACTCTTCAGTTCCCCCTAGGGGGGTAAATGTTAGCACTATACAAGATTCTAGACTATTATACCTGCCTCACACTCTCTCCTTGCATTTTTTAAGTTGCATTGCGTTTTTTATCACTCTTTAATTAATATTGTTTTTATCAGTATGCTGCTGCTGGAGTATGTGAATTTCCCCTTGGGGATTAATAAAGTAAGTGTGTGTGTGTCTATCTGTCTGTCTGTCTGTCTGTCTATCTATCTATCTATCTATCTATCTATCTATCTATCTATCTATCTCATTCTAGTATAGTGTTGTTAATACAAACTCAAGCTTCTGGACTGGTATACAGTAGTTTGATTCTTGCACATATGTTTGGACCAAATTTCTCCAGTGTAGTGAACCATATCAAATGCTTTTTCTGCATCCAACGATATCATCATCTCCGGGGTGTTTGACATTGTGGGCGAAAAGTTTGAGGGAGAATTTTATTGTTTCTAGCTTATGTAAATGTTGCTAATAAGTGGGGACCTAATTTAATTGAACATTTTTTTTATGAATTTCAGCATGGTAGCCATCAGGGCCTGCTGCTTTCCCACTCTGAAGTGAGTTTATAGCGTTTAGTAAGGCTAAGCGATATATATCGAGTTTTTAAAAAATATCAACATATTTTCATACGAGATATAGGCTGAGACAATATTGTTTATATCGAGTCTATATTGCATTAAAATTATTCTCTTACAGGTGCCAGTTTGCCTTTCTCTTCTCCCCATTTGTCTCTTGCACAACTTCACCCTGCCCCTCTCTGAACACACCTCATTCCTCCCACACCAGTTCACACAGTAAGTCCTGCAGGCAGCAACAGGATGGAGACGGATAAAGACATGAAGGAAGCTATCTAAGAAGAGCTTGTTGCTTAAAAGAAAAACAATGGCTCAATTCTTTGGAGATGGTTCGTGTTCAAAGTGTCAGATGAGCAGCAGAATAATGTGTTCTGTACAGAATGCAGAAAACAAGTCCCGACAAAAGCTTCAAGCACTACGAAATCTTTTCCACCATTTACAACAGCGCCATGAAGTACAGTATGGAGAGTGTAGGAAAATGTATGCTGTAACCCAGACCGTAAAGCCTTTCCAGTCTCCTGCCCTGAAACAAACCACGCTACAAAACTCGTATACCCATGCTGTGCCTTTTGACAGGAAAAAGTGAGAAGTGGGGCAACATTACTAAAGCAATGTCTTATCATATTGCTGACTTTTTTTTTTTTTTTTTTTGCTTTTTCTCCCAGGACCGAATATTAAACTCAGTTTTCTAAAAAGCACACAACGCAATTGTTTCTCACATAAAAGGTTTTTTGCTGCATGCTGTGTGCAGACGCCGCATGTTAGAGATATGGCAGTACCTCACTTTCTTTTCAGATCTCGTTCTCCAGATCACTGGCACGAAATTATAGTCCAACAAGTCAGAGTCCAATTCAAAATAATAAAGTATACGCAAAATGTCATCCTCTGAGTATTTTGCTTTTCACATTCACTTTACCCTTTCACCCAATGTCGATGCCATTCTTGACGTTGTTTACTCTATGCTACTCACACATGCAGGGATTCGACGTCAAGTCAACAAGTCTAATAGTCCTCCAAGCAGAGAAGTTCTACGTATAACGTAACGTTGAATTTTATCGACATTTGTAGCTTTTTTTTGCCCTCTTCCCACCCAAAATGAGTTAAGTATGTATACAGGCAGTCCCCGGGTTACGTAGGAGATAGGGACGGTAGGTTTGTTCTTAAGTTGAATTTGTATGCAAGTCGGAACAGGTACATTTTTTTAATAAATGCTATTGTTGACCGACTGTAACCAAGTGCTCTGCCAATGAATGATGGAGTTTGACCTCTCTTCTAACCTTTTTATTATTTCTACTTTATTTTCCATGGTGATGGGTTTTCCCTTCTTTACTGTATCACCAGCACTTGTATCAGATTTGTGTTTCAGAGACATTGTTGAAAGGTGAAGAGTGAAGACAAAAGGTTAAGATGAGCTCTTCTGCACATCACTGTGCACACTATCACAGTAGGAAGGCACCCCTTATCAGCACGTCTGGTGTACTAACGAGAGACAACTTCCTGCTGTGTACGTAACAGTACAAGCAGGGTTGCTATTGTGAATGAATGGGAGTTGCGAGAGGCAATTCACCTCCCGCCCACCACACAGTCACCTCCACATGCATACAGTATGCTGCCTGTAGCGTCAGCCCACCGAGATAGTGAATCGCCCACCACTGCCCCCATTCAACAGGCAGACACCTGAGGCACACTACAATGCTGCCCCCTGCTGCCCCATTCACCCTCAAGGGCCTCTGTTCAGCCACAACCGGGTCACTGCTTGCAGCATCACCAACTGCCCACCGAGAATGAATGGGGCAGCCGTTCGAGGGACACTGCAAAGCTGTGTGGCGGGTCGGCAGTGAAATGCCCCCTTTCGCCCCATCCAGCCTTCGTCCAGTCAGGAGGAGTAGCTGCGGCGGCGTGGTGGGTGGGCAGTGAACTGCCCCATCAAGCCTCTGTCCTGTACACGAGTGGTAGCTGTGGCCCCTGATCACTGCTTGGCACACATCCAGCCACCCACTGAAAATGAATGGGGTGCAGCCCCCACCACCCCATTCATCAACCAGAGCCGCCCAAGGGACTGTACACTGTGTGAGCAGCGAAATCGTCCCCCTCTAGCCACCGCTTGCAGCGTCCCCAGGCCGAAGATGACAGAGCAGTTACTAAGGAGCCTGTGTTGTATCCCCCAGACAGATGAAGGAGCAGCTGTGGCCCCGTTCGTAAGTCGTATGTTGGATGTCCTTAACTTGTGGACTACCTGTATGCCTATTGACCACAAGGTAATCTGTTTGAAATTTTTAAGCTTATCCAGCTACCACTTATGAAATTGAAACTTTGTTACATAAACTATGAGCCCTATTGGAGTATGTATGTGCGTGTGTTAGACTGAGGATTATGACGCTGAATGAGTGCCCCAGCTGAGAAGAGACAGGAAAGGAAAGAGGAGCTTGCGCTGTGTACAGCGCATGGCCGCACCCATCACATACGACAAACAATGGGTGATGCCTCAGTACCACAAAGGTTTTTACAATGCTGGAATGCCAGTTCTGCCACCAACCCCCAAGTTTTCTTTGCAAGTTTGAGGGCCTCTTGCATGGCCGGATGCAAGTTAACGTCATACCCAGGATGAAGCAATTGCAGTTAAGGGTCTTGTTCAAGTACCCAAAGAAGTTTTACACCAGCAATCCTTACCAGCAGAGCCACCACTTCACCCAGGAAGAGACAGGGAAGACTTACTGTAAATTCAGAAGTGTTTTGAGATTGATAAGGTCTAAAAATACAGTAATCCCTCGCTATATCGCGCTTCGACTTTCGCGGCTTCACTCTATCGCGGATTTTATATGAAAGCATAACTAAATATATAACGCGGATTTTTCGCTGCTTCGCGGGTTCTGCGGACAATGTGTCTTTTTACTTCCTGTACATGCTTCCTCAGTTGGTTTGCCCAGTTGATTTCATACAAGGGACGCTATTGGCGGATGGCTGAGAAGCTAACCAATCAGAGCACGCAGTTAAGTTCTCCTGACTGAGAAGCTAACCAATCAGAGCACGCAGTTGAGCTCCTGCGTGCTGAATGCAGTGTTAACCAGGAAGTCTCGTCTCGCTCATTCAGCAACAACGTGTTTCGCTGTGTAAAGAGTTGTGCTCTTTTGTGTTTATCTTTGTGTATAGTCAAGCCCTTCATTATGGCTCCAAAACAATCTGCTACTGCTTCAGGGGCCGTGCCCAAGCGCAAGAAGAAGATGTTAACGATTGCCGAAAAGGTAAACGTTTTGGATTTGTTGAAGGCTACGATTCTTTTTATTTAAACAGTAGGAAAAGAATATAAGATCTACGGCTGCAGTGTCCTTTTAACCAGGGTGCAAAATGAGTTGTAAGTGGATGTAATAAGGCAGTAGTCTGGATGGAATCTGCTTTAGGGATTTGGATCGAAGACTGCCAGAAGAAGAACAACGGCAGTGCTACACAATCGCCTGAAGTGGCTCCTTTACAAGGGCTGTAACGCTCTCCTTTGTTGTGCAGTAAAATTAAACTCATTGTTATCGGACAAGTCATTGTGTCATTGTTGGTGAGTAACCATAATTAATTTTCTTCTTTACAGTGCTTAGTACATGTACGTACGTTTGGTGTCACTGTACACACATTTACTGTATACTATTTTTCTTGCATTGTACGTATTTATTGCTGGTGGCCTGTCTATAGTAATGGCTGTAACATATGTGATATCAGAGACACTCAATATCTTTAAAATAATATTTAGGTTTTACTGTATATAAACAGTGTGTTTATATACATAATTTCAATGAATCTTACCTAATATCTAAGAGAATACAAAGGGATTATGCTGTATAACTCTGCGGGGAATATTCATAAACAGTGCGGGAGAGTTTATAAGGGCTTAAAATATATAAAAATAACCATACAAACATATGGTTTCTACTTCGCGGATTTTCACCTATCGCGGGGGGGTCTGGAACGCAACCCCCGCGATCGAGGAGGGATTACTGTATACATCTGTTTCACTCATTTGCTGGTGATTTTACCAAAATGGTTTAACTAAAACCATTTATAGGTTACACATTACACAACACAGTTTACACATTTAGTTAAATCTTATACATCCCTATTAAATACAGAAGGATGTTAATTTGCCTTTGAGTGATCTGCCTCATACAAATAAAAGTGATTTTAAAAGTTTGTATTTTGTTTGTTACAGGACATGGTATGGATGATGTCTGCATCACCCAGGCCATTTCTCTGTGTAAGAAAGTTGTCACTTGTTTTGTTTTGTCAATTGTTACATGTTTTGTTGTTTGCACAAAGTTGTAGATGTTTGTACTGGACTACACACAGTAGGATGCACTTTAGTAAAGAAAACTCTATTTCAGTGAAAAGTACTTTTAAAATACCTTTTGTTATTTTTGCTCTGTATCTTTATTTACATTTTCTTAATTGTACATCTGAGAGTCTTTTGATATGCAGGAAAAGAACATTATTTTATTCAAGGAGCATTATTATTTAATATTCTGATTTTTGAGCCATTTCTCATGTACATCTACAGCTGTATATGTTAATAAATGTGGCTGTGTGACATTTGAAATATGTGGCTTTGACTCAGAACTGTCTTTGTTACTACTTTAGGGGAAGAAAAAATATTGAGATATATATCATATATCGCCACTCAGCTAAAAAATATCAAGACATGAATTTTGGTCCATATTGCCCAGCCCTAGCATCTAGTAATTCTGAGAGTGCCAGAGGTTTATCCAATTCCTCTGCAATGAGAGTATCTAGTTATGGTATCTGTAATGCATCCATAAATGTATTAGGTTGTGTCTTTGTCGTCTTTAAACTGAGTAGAATATAAGAACGTATAGTTCTCTAAATCTGTTCATTATATTTTTATGGTCAATAATTTTGTCTCCATCTGTATTGGTAATTACTGGTATTGCATTGCGAACTTCTTGTGGATTTTTTGAGCTAAGATCTTATTAGCCTTCTCTCTGTTTTCATAGTAGTGATGTCGTGATTTAAAAATGAGTTCTGTTTCTTTTGTTGTCAAGGGGTTGAGTTCAGTATGTAGAGCCTGACCTTTCCTATAAAGTGCCTCATTTGGACATCTGGCATGTTTTTGATATATTCTGGTAATTTCACTGATTTAGCTTTGATGCCTGTGTCCAAATATTACTACATTGTACTAATATCAACACATTGATTAAAAATGAATTATGATACTGCAATTTCATTTTTAAGTTTAATGCTCATCATACACAATAGTAATATTATCAACAGTCAAATAACACATATCTTTTTGTTTTAAACACAATTTAAAGGAAGTTGATATAAATATTTATGACGATAATGCATTTACAAACTGAAAATGAAGTACAGTCATATGAAAAAGTTTGGGAACCCCTCTCATCCTGCATAATAATTTACTCTACTTTCAACAAAAAAGATAACAGTGGTATGTCTTTCATTTCCTAGGAACATCTGAGTACTGGGGTGTTTTCCGAACAAAGATTTTTAGTGAAACAGTATTTAGTTGTATGAAACTAAATCAAATGTGAAAAACTGTGCACAAATTTGGGTACCCTTGTAATTTTGCTGATTTGAATGCATGTAACTGTTCAGTACTGATTACTTTGGTTGGATTAGCTCATTAAGCCTTGAACGTCATAGACAGGTGTGTCCAATCATGAGAAAAGGTATTTGAGGTGGTCAATTGCAAGTAGTGCTTCCCTTTGACTCTCCTCTGAAGAGTGACAGCATGGTATCCTCAAAGCAACTCTCAAAAGATCTGAAAACAAAGATTGTTCAGTCTCATGGTTTAGGGGAAGGCTACAAAAAGCTGTCTCAGAGGTTTAAACTGTCAGTTTCAACTGTAAGGAATGTAATCAGGAAATGGAAGAATACAGGCACAGTTGCTGTTAAACCCAGGTCTGGCAGGCCAAGAAAAATACAGGAGCGGCATATGCGCAGAATTGTGAGAATGGTTACAGACAACTCACAGATCACTTCCAAAGACCTGCAAGAACATCTTGCTGCAGATGGTGTATATGTACATCGTTCTACAATTCAGTGCAATTTGCACAAAGAACATCTGTATGGCAGGGTGATGAGAAAGAAGCCCTTTCTGCACTCACGCCACAAACAGAGTAACTTGTTGTATGCAAATACTCATTTAGACAAGCCAGATTCATTTTGGAACAAAGTGCTTTGGACTGATGAGACAAAAATTGAGTTATTTGCTCATAACAAAAAGCGCTTTGCATGGCGGAAGAACAACACCGCATTCCAAGAAAAACACATGCTACCTACAGTCAAATTTGGTGGAAGTTCCATCGTGCTGTGGGGCTATGTGGCTAGTTCAGGGACTGGGTGCTTTGTTAAAGTCGAGGGTCGGATGAATTCAACCCTGTGTCAACAAATTCTTCTGGATAATGTTCAAGCATTAGTCACAAAGTTGAAGTTACGCAAGGATTGGATATTCCAACAAGACAATTACCCAAAACACAGTTTGAAATCTACAAAGGCATTCATGCAGAGGGAGAAGTACAATGTTCTGGAATGGCCGTCCCAGTCCCCTGACTTACATATCATCGAAAATCTATGGGATGATTTGAAGCAGGCTGTCCATGCTCGGCAGCCATCAAATTTAACTGAACTGGAGAGATTTTGTATGGAAGAATGGTCAAAAATTCCTCCATCCAGAATTCAGGCAATCATCAAAGGCTATAGGAGGCGTCTAGAGGCTGTTATATTTGAAAATGGAGGCTCAACTAAGTATTGATGTCATATCTCTGTTGGGGTGCCCAAATTTATGCACCTGTCTAATTTTGTTATGGTGCATATTGCATGTTTTCTGTTAATCCAATAAAATTAATGTCACTGCTAAAATACTACTGTTTCCATAAGGCATGTCATATATTAAAAGGAAGTTGCTGCTTTGAAAGCTCAGCCAATGATGAACAAAAATCCAAATAATTAAGAGGAGTTCCCAAACTTTTTCATATGACTGTATTTTACCAATCCACAAATCTTTATCTAAGAATGTTGATATAGCAGCTTGAAAGTTTACAGTGCATTGTTTACAAAAGAGTGAAAATACCCAAATTGGTATTTAGTGTTTGTTTTTCTGTTTGATAATTTTGTTTCTTTTTTTCACCAAAGCTATTTCGTGAAGTAAGAATAATGAAGATGTTAAATCACCCCAATATAGGTAAGATCGTTTGCTCATGTTTTAAGCTTTACAAAAAAATTTTTTGTCAAGACTGTTAGTTTGCTTGCCTGTTTTATAAGCATTTCTTTCTAACACCACATAAATTGAGAAAATAAATTATCCTTTTTTCTTTCTCGGTAGTAGTAAACTGCTATTTATGTCCATTCACTAACGATTTGGGGAATTTATTTTTGAGAAATTGCTTTTTAGAGCAAATCTGTGTTAAATCATCACACTCATCCTGACAGATTTTAACAAAACTTGGCATGCTGGTTTGGTTATATGAGTAACTTATGGAAATGAAATAGCACTTGTCTTGGATAAATATAAATGGAGATTTAAGGTAACAAAGTTTGAACGTATTGGTGGGGGGATTATGACTTTGACTGGACAGCTTCCTAAATATGTTACACAGAAAAGATTCTCATTCTGTTTTAAAGATCTTTTTTAATTCTATATTTTGCATAAATACCATGATGTTTCCAAAATGAAAAATTAGTGTTATGAGTGATTATTATATTAAAAATTGAATAGCGAAAAAATCTGTATTTTAAAATTTGTGAATTTTTTTCTAAAGCTACCTTATAATGTCATGAACATCTTCAGAAAATGTAGTCTCTGGTTTTTGAGTCCATTGCTGAGATATCATTACTTATCTGAAATGTACATCAAAACCATAATTCCTTACAATGCTGTTGAATCGAAGTTAGTAATCAGTGAATGGTACAGGGTTGTTGGGATTCATGAAAACAAAGACTAAAGCCAGAACTAGCAGTGAAAATATGATTCTAATTAAAATAAAAATAAAAATTACAGTTAAAAATTACTAAAAAAAATAGAATTAATGCTAAAATCAGAATAGTTTGTTTTACTCTTCAGTTCACACTTTTGACTACTTGAGAGAAACTGGCCTTCTAAAAAGGGCCTTGAATTAAGTAAATCATATCTGAGATCATGCTGATCCTCATAAACCTAAAAAACTAACACAAAAACTAAACTGAAACTAGATCTTTAACCACTAGAGTGAGAAAAGAAATTTAATTTTGGTGGAATAATGAATAAGTTATGTACAAGCTATATGGTTTTAACGGTAATATGTAAATGTAAGAACATAAACAATGGCTACACTCTCAATTTATACTCCAGAACCTTTGATGCAGCAATTGTATCTTACTTTGAAACTGTGTATGTCTGTCCCGTTACCAACACAGTTTGAGCTACTAAAAGCACATCCAAATTATCCATGACAAGAATATCAGGACAGTATGGGATTTGAGTAGTATGGAGATAGTCCTTGAGGTTATAAAAGGTTCAGTGTCAACTCTCCAGTGCTAGGTATAAAGTCTGCGACACATCTTAGTCACCAGTTACCGTCAGCACAACTTCTGATCCTTGCAAAGTCGAATGATTCCTCATGTGTGCACACCCTTTCAATCCTGCTTTTGGTGTATGCTGAAAAGGGTCTGACATCCATTTTATCAGTTGACAACGGACGAAGTTATGAAGTTTCAGAGCGCCTGGAATTGTTCTTACTGATTGGTATCGCTTCATCAGGTATTCAGCTTCAAGTTATTACATCTCTTTTGTGGCAAATTGGCAGTGAATGTTCCCGATACTAGATTTGACAAATTCAGACAGCTGGTATGGAGTTAGAATCTGCCCATCAATGGGTCATTGTAGACAAGCTCCTGCAGCAAGGTGTTTAACTGTCCCTCCAACTCCATTACATGGACCTTTGCTGTGTGATGTTGCAAAGAAGTGCCATTTTTCAGGTATAACAAAATCCACCTCATGATGGCGCAAGTTGATGAATTTGTTCAAGTTCTTATACTGAGCAGTGCAACCATACGAAAAGCAGATCATCTTCTTTGGATGCCTGTCTTATCAAGGAACTGAATAAGCAGCTTCTGACAAAGGTGAACAGCAACAGTGCCATGTATGTTGCAGTCTGAGATTTTCTCCAATTTCTCTTCTCCTTGATGGTAGCAGACAAAAGGATGTATTGTTGCCCGAAGATTATTCTAGTGAAATGACTGAGTGGAATCCTTGAACTACAAAACTGTAATTCTTCGCAAAATCTGTCACAACTAAGAATGTTCCTGGTTGAAGAGACTCGCAAGTTTGCTGAAAAAATGTAGTCTGCTGTTTTGCAATGAAGTTTTGGCACAGAACGTTTAGAAGACTACCTAGGAATGACTCTAGGAATTCATTAGCTGTCTCTTTGTCTCAAGCATAGACCGATCAGGTGATGTCCATTGCTTATGCACCGCATTGTAAATCAATATGTTTTCCATGTAGAACTCTAGTTTGAGGTTAGAGATTTTCTGGAAGTTCCTGGACACCCTGAGCAATCCTGGTGGAAAACACCTGATGCTTGGAGGGTTGAATTGTTACGTTCCAAAGCAGTCACAATAGTTCGTTATCTCTCCATTTGAAATGATGTTCAGACGTACTCAATCAAACATAAGTTTCATGTTCTGATGTATTATACACACACATACACTGGAGTGTGCCGCTGGATCCAGCAAGAACACACTGTTTGGGTCACAGTTCAGCAAGTTTTGAGATCCAGATGCTTCTCTTTGAAGTGTCTGAAAGACTCACAAATTGTTGCAAAGCACAAGTCTTGTTTGAATCAGCTTCTTCTCACCATCAACTTTCACTGACAAAATCTTTCATTCCGGGCATCTTCCAAAAGTAGAAGTCCTTTACCACTTTCTCTATTCTTCCCGAAGGTGTCTTCCAGACTTTGTGTTAAGCATTGGTTATCCCATGTTCTTTCACCAACATCTTACATTTCCATGTCATGTAGTAGGAAGCACCAAATTCCTCCTCAGTTTTCCTCACACTCCAACTTTTTGGTAACATAGTTAGGACTTGCACTTTTTCACTTTATGAGGTTCAAGATTTGAATTTTCTTTTAGATGGTCTGTGATTTCCTTTCCATCATCTCTATATGAGCTCAGTGGTTTCCCAGTGGCATCTTCTAACTTCTTCCTCATGCTGCTGTTAATACTCTGTGCTTTGAGTTCCACATGTGAGTACTGTCCCACTCTGTTTCTTTTAGCTGGAGATTCACCTCTAAATGACAAAGACTGGTACAGAATTGCTAGTTTAACATTGGCAAATGTCCCTTCATCGCCAGATGTTGAGGTACCCAGCCATAGGTTCAGGATTGGGAGGGTGTGTGAAGTCACTACTAGAAGAGTCAGACCAACAGATCTCTTTGTTCTCAGGTATTAGTTTTTATAGTCTCACACAGCAATTTCTACCTGACCTTAAAAAATTGAGATTTGAGTGATCCTGCATTGCTGTCTCAGACACATCTCTTAGAGCATGTGTTATCTTCTCGAGATGACATTTGAAAGGATCACACCAAAATTTCTGATTGAATGTAAACAACTTACAGTATCTACTGAACACATTGTGAAAATGCTGCTGCAGCAAAGACAATGCTTTTATCTCCATCAGGTAATTAACAGCATCTGCTATTGATTGATTACACCTGACCTATTTGCACACCTCACTCTCCTCTGAATTAATGCAAGGCGTGGAGCAATGGCATTTATTAGCCACATTGGAATGGGTCTTTTTCACAGCAGCCATTTTGACATGAAATAGTAAGCTTCTATTCAATTTCAGTGTAGCACAGGAGTCGGCAAACTTGGGCTTGCGAACTGCAAATGGATGTTTGGGCACATATTTGTGGCTCTTTAAATTAAGATAATAAGGAATTAAATTTTAATTCAAAAATAAATTCACGCAAAAATTGAGTTTATTTTATTATATTTGTATTACAATGTAGTTTCTGCAACTGCTCAAACCGGTGCAAACATACTGTATGGAGAATAACTAATGCCATTGCAGGACAAAGGATGGGTAGTACACTGATGACGTAGGAGGGCCACGTGATTATTTACAACAATCAGTTGCAAATTCCTTAGCCTTGCCTACTCTCAATCTCCACTGTGTTCCATGTCTACATACTGTACTTATTTTTCTAAATCAGCTATGTTGTCTTGTTGATCGCTGTCTACAGTAGTTTGATTTACTGTTGAACTATCATACACAAATTCTTGTATCCCAGGTATTGTTGCCATTGTAATTATCTAATTTTATATATAGTGCATATGGAAAGTCACTTCACATTTTGACTATATTACCTGTTATAACTGCACAGCAACTTTCCTAAAATCTGTTTGGAAAAATACTGGTTTTATTAAATTTTGATTTTGTTTTCAAGCATCATCTTAATATGGGTACGAGAAAGAAACAACCCAAAATAGAAGATGAACATTACCAATTCAAAAGTCAATGGACTGAGTCTTTTGTGTTCATTGCAAACTCAAATAGCCTTCCAACAACTGGCAAATAATAAGTCAAATTTAGAAAGACACTTTGACAAAATATGCGTTATTTGCCAGTAAATATCCCGTCACTGACATACGAAAGAAAGCAGTTGAATAATTTTCAAAATTCAATATTTGCATTTAGTACTTGGCTGCAGTCTATATATAACATTAAAGTTGCAAGCTTCATCGTGAGCCAGGAAATCGCTAAGAGAGGAAAATCTTTTACAGACGGCGAGTACATCAAAAGTTGTTTTATAAATGCATCTAAACTTTCATGATTTTAAAAACAAAGCAGATATCTTAAAAAAAACAAACTAAAAGCATTACATTATCTGCTAAAAAGATAAAAGATAGAATGGTTGAAATGTCCTCAAACATGACTGAACAACAAATTGAAGATATTAAATCGGCTTCAGTCCTATCAATTGCAGTAGATGAGTCTTGTGACATACAAGATACAGCCCAAATTTCCCTTTTTGTATGCTATATTTCATCCAAGGGTCCTAAAGAAGAATTTCTAAGTTTACTGCCACTTAAAGGCCAAACACAGGGAGTGGACATTGCAAATGCTGTTCTTAAATGTATGGAAAAAAATCATATCCCACTCACTAAAATTGAGTCAATTGCAACAGATGAAGCAAAAAGTATGTTGGGTCCAGAAAATGGGTTTGTTTCAATTTTAAATGAAAAAATGAATCACAAGGTGATTACTTTCCATTTAGATTGTCATCAGAATTGTAGCAAAGAACTTTTACCATAGTCAATTAAAAGAGCATCTCAGCGAAATGGACAGTGAATATTTATATCTTTTCCTCTTCGACGAAGTGTGATGGTTTTCAATAGGTCAAATGTTGAAACAATTTGCATCTTGTTTAAACGAGATCAAACTATTCTTCGATAACAAAGTTCAGTAGTTACAAAATTTATATTTCATGGTGGACATTACATCACAACTGAATCAACTTAATATTAAACTACATGGTAAAGGAAATACTGCATTTTCACTTCTTAAAGAAGTTATTTAGTTTGAAAGGAAATTTATTCTTTTGGCTAATGATATAGAGAGGGGAACTGTAAATCATTTCCCAAGTTTGTCACAATATCTGAAAGAAAACTGTCATCATTAATAAAGAATATTTCAAGACAACAGTTTTAAAACCAACTAATCTTTTTTTCAGAGAATTCAGAACTTAAGATGTGTTTAAAAGGGACTCTGGCTTTTATTACAGATCCTCACAATGCCAATGTAAAGGAATTAAAATTTTCTCCATTTGTAATTGAAACAGTGGCTTTTGAAATGCAATTGTTGGACTTGGCAAATAAAGATTTGTGGTGCTCAAAATTTTCATGTCTTGGTGCTGAAATAGAAAATCTAGAGAAAGAAAAATGCAGTTTGATTTTACAGAACAAGCAGACTGCTGTAAAGAATTTACAGAAGACAGCAAAATCATTTTCATTATTTAGAATAGCCTGTTGGATTCATATGATGAGTTGGAAAAATTTGCATTTTGCGTTCTTAGTATCTTCAGCTATTCATATATATGTGAACAAACATTTTCCAACATGAACCTTGTTAAAAATAAATTGAGACAGATAACTCACAGTTGTGCCTAAAATTAAAAACAAGAAGTTACACACCAGACATACTAAAACTTTCTATGGAAATGCAAGCTTTTTGCTCTCATTCATTAGCTTAAATATTGTATATACTTCTGTTTTGTGATATATTTATGTACTTTTCATTTAATAAATAAATATATAATTATATGTTCTTTTCAAACAACTTTCAAATAAACCTTATATATTTAAAAACTTTATGGCTCTTTAAAATGTTTTAAGATGCTTTAAAATTTGAATTTGGCTTTTCAGCCTCTAATGTCTTCCGACCCCTGGTGTTGCATTAGTGGAACCTTAATTGATATCATTATGTACACCTGTACTTGCAGTACTATTTAAAGTTAATATGGCTGCTATGAAAAAAAGGCCCATTAGTGATCTGAAACCAATGTGATGCCACCTATAATTAATGATAGCTCAGCAACGACTTAAAAACCAAACGCCAAATTTTTACAACATTATAAGCTACCTTAAGTAAAAACCTGACCAATCTTAAAATACAAATTTTTTTGCTATTCAGTTTTTAATATTATAATCACTCATAACATGGTAATTTTTTATTTTGGGGATAACATAGTATCTATACTAATAAAAGGCAAAGCCCTCACTGACTGACTGACTGACTCACTCACTCACTCACTCACTCACTCACTCACTCACTCACTCACTCACTCACTCACTCATCACTAATTCTCCAACTTCCCGTGTAGGTAGAAGGCTGAAATTTGGCAGGCTCATTCCTTACAGCTTCCTTACAAAAGTTGGGCAGGTTTCATTTCGAAATTCTACGCGTAATGGTCATAACTGGAAGGTGTTTTTCTCCATTTACTGTAATGGAGTTGAGCTTGTGTGACATCATCACGCCGCCCACGTAATCACGTGAACTGACTGTCAACGCACTATGTAGAAAACCAGGAAGAGCTCCAAAATGCGCTGAAGAAAACATGCATTATATAATTGAGAAGGCAGCGAAACAATAAGAAGCGAGCGAGTGACATATACTACCATATTCATCAGTGCAGCTACTTCGGAAACAAAGCAAGGTATAAACCTAAACTTTAAATGAAGTTAATAGACAGGCTGCCGCTGGCGTTTTTCATGCCCTTGGGTAAGGCGGGATACAAGTTTAATGAGAGGACGCAGGATATAAACGAGAGTTTTGATCACTTTGGAACTAAGTTAAAATTGCAGGTGAAGGGGTGTGCTTATGCAAATTCCGAGAGACTGTGTTTGTGGGGGATTGACAGTTAAGGCGGGTGGAGGAGTCACGTTATCATATCCCCTCCCATTTACCTCATTTCGCTCTGAGCTGAGCTCTGCGGCTAACGCCGTCTTCCGAAGCAACTTCGTCACACTGCCACCTAAAGTCAAAACTTAAATATATAAAGTCAGCGTCGGAATATATAAACTCAGCGCTGGAATATATAAAGTCAAATCTTGAATATATAAAGTCAGCGTCGGAATATATTGTCACGCTTGGGTCACAGATTTGCACAGAGACACAGGAGGTCGTAGAAACAAGAAGGATTTTTATTCAAACACTGCAAACACATGAGCTTAAACGTGCTCCATGACAAGTCAGAGATGACAGTTCCGCTAGGAGCAGAGAGAGAGAGCGATAAAAGCAAGCAAACAATCAATTTTCAACTGACAGGCGCTGCACAAGGCTTTTAAGTTAGCGG
>JANRMT010062796.1:31475299-31528477 GCA_026402145.1 Polypterus bichir lapradei | reverse complement strand
TATATATATATATATATATATATATATAGGTAGATCATTTCGACCTGGTCATTTTAGAAGTAGCTCGCAAGCTGAAAAAGTGTGGGCACCCCTGGTTTAGAGGTACAGTCTATTCTGTGCATATTCACATGTTCAACAAGCTATCTATCTGATTTTGACTAATTTACTTTTAGTTGACTAAAACTGATTTACTTGTTAGCGACCAAAATTAATTTATTTTTTGTTGACAAAAACTTTACTAAAAGTAGCAATAATTAAATGATTAAATTATGCATAAATGTGTACATTAACAAATGACTCTGCACATGTGACAGGTGTGTTGCAGGCAAGTGCGATGCATGCCAGTCACACCGGGAGCAAGCTTGCTGCTTATATGCAGTGCTTCTGAGATGACTGGCTCTTGTTCCAAAAACCTTTCTAGCATTTTCAATGCACTGTTCCATTGCCTGACTGCATCAATCACAAGTTTGTATGGTAGCAAGCCCAATAAATGTTGCTTCTCTTTAAGCATGAGGCTAGCTGAACTATTACTGTAGAAAAAGTGAGCAATACACCTCGCCTGGCAAAGCAAGCAGCAAGTTGTTTGAATTTTCAGAGCAGCCTGCGATATCAAAATAAGTCTGTGCAAAAGCAGCTGTTATGAAGTATCTCCATAAGCTGTACCACACGGATCATATTAGCAGAGTTGTCAGTCATGATGGCCAGTTCTTATTCTTTTATGTTCCATTAATCCAACATCACTGTCAACAAGCATCAGCTCTAGATCTTCTTTTTAAAATGCCTCCTTTTTATCTGAGGAGAAACTGTGAGGGCACATTTTCGAGACTTGTTAACGTGACTGCTACAGTAACTGAAGATATGTGCAGCTTGCTGAATTATAGAAAGACACGAGTCGTCCCACATTATCCTTAATTTTGACGAATTCATGATTATTTTAAATGTTTAACAGGGGAATAAATTTGGCTAAAAGTTTCGCTGGAGGGTGTCTGTAAAGGGATTCATATCACACAAATAAGTTGTTGAATAACATGCTTATTATTTAAGAAGCAATAATTGATCAATTTATAATATTATTCGCAAGTTCATATAGTTCTTTTATTAAGTAGATGCCATTGCATTATATTAAAGCAAGGAACATCCCATATATGATGGGGCAATACATATATTAGTTTACCTATGGACAATTTTTTGCAAAGCTGTGAAAAAAGTTATTTTGTTCCACATCTTCCAAATACTGATGTTAACTGTTCATTACCAATCAAATATTTTTTCTTAAATGTCATTCCATGCTTATGCACATGTTATGAAGTCATTATGTAGCTACCCTTCAAATAAGTTGTTACTGAAATTTGTCACATTATATTAATGTTCTCTTTGCATGGTTGAGTAATCTCTAAAAAAGCTAGCACTTCAAATGTATTAGTGAATGCTAATTCAGTGAAGATAAAATCGATATTGAATCGAGGCATCAGTTTTGATAAACAGCCTTAACGCTGATCCCAATTGCTTTCATCTTCGCTAACCAGTGTTACTAAAGTTTTTAGAGTATTAAAAGTTTGATCCTTTCCACTAAATCATCAATTTGAGGTTATATATTGAAGTTTTCAGATGTTTTATTTTGAGCAACTTGGCAACATCTCTGAACGTATCCAGGGTAAAAGGCATCCCTTAGTCCGTAAGAACTTCTTTCGGGATGCTTACTCACATCCAGTTCCTGAATTGTCTCATGGAGGTATAGTCAATTTGGTCCAGAATGTATGTATAGCCTCTAATGTAGGGTTTAAGGGGTCCGACGATGTCAACCTGGGTTTGCTCGATCGTAATATCAATAAGCAGCAGGGAAATGAGCAGAGCACTGTCCTTTTAAGGAATCTGTCGAACTTGATATTCTGGGCAAGATGCACAAAATCAGCAAACCTTCTCATTTACCCCTGTCCATTAGAAGTGCATCCCATGTTTCCTTGGTCCCCAAGCACGTAGATATCCCAACAGTATGTTTGCGAAATTAGGAGCCATCCATACAATAGATCATTTTTCAATATGAAATGCTGCCTCTGTGATACAGGGTTAGTGGTAGGTTGCCCATTTACTGACACCACAGCATTTCTAGCAAATTTTAAGGAATCTTCATTCTGTTGTTCTTGTTTAAAGGAGCTTAGCAGTTGCCTAAAAGTAAAGTGCAACTGATCCTGCGGTTCCTGGTTATCCTGCGCATGCGTGATTTCCCTCCGTGATGCTTCCTCGAACAAATCTGATATAGATGTCAGGAGATCCTTCAGCGTCATACCATGTGGCCTGTATGTTCACTGGGAAACAGCTGAGTTATTCCGGCCTTTATGTCACATCAGTATCACCCAAGGTTAACTCAATATGCATATTACAGCCACTTGTATCCTACTGGTTTTCCTAGAGCAGATAATGAGCACATAATGACCTAGGATGCGGTCCTATATCAACAGGTTTCCCTGTGGACACAGGTTATACAGGTCTTTCCTTGAATCCATTATGGTAGAAGAATGTGTCAGCAGGTGACAATGGAAATATTGCTGCTAAAGTCTATTAAAATGGTGACTTTATAACAGTTAATTACAACTGTACCCATACAGTGCAAAGTGAGAAGGTAAGACACTGCTAAAGTACAATAACTTAATCCCTTGATTCATCCACATTCCTTCAGCTCGTCCTGTTAAGCACAGAGCTGAGCGATATATCCTTGCTTACCGCACTTATAGCAGCATAGAAGAGATGGTGATTTGTCTTTAGGATGAGTCCCCAGCATTTGATCACTGTTCCCCACTTCAGGGCAGGAGGAGTATGTAAGGTTGTGTCTTTTCTTTGGGTCTTTCTCCCCGTAATTCAGTGAGTATAGCCAATCGTTGACTATGGAGGGTTCCAATGAGACTGTCCATATTCTCCCAGTTCCTTTGGTAAATGAAGCTTTTCTGGAAGAGCATTTATTAAATAATCACAGGTTACAACCTCTTCCATGTTTTTGTTCTCGCTTGGCTTCTGCCATCAGGACAGTCTATCCCTGATGTCAAATGCATTCTGAGCTGAAGAATCTCCATCTCCAACAAGGCCTGTATGTTCACTGGGCATGTGTGGGGTGCTCAATATTGAATCACCAGTCTCTGTAGGATTTAGCCTGTTGATCAAATGTAGTTAGGAGCCTTCTGTTTGTCAGTTTCATGATATGCTGTCTACATTTCCCTGGTCAGAAAAAAAGATATTATATGTGCCCAGTCCAACTTTGGCAAAAAAAATTCACTTGGTGAATTCTGCAGTCATTCTCAAATTATAACATGTGAGGAAAGATGTATTGCACAGTTACTTTATCAAAAGTTAAACAGTTAAAGCTGAATTTTACGTTGAAGTGATTTAATGCGATGTGCCATTTATAAATATTGTATCTTCATAAAATATATCAATTTTGCTTTTTCCAAAAAATCTGTTTTCTCTTCTGAAGCTTTGTAGTGTTTTTAGTATATTATTCTTTTACCTGAGGTAGAAAAACATCCTTTCCGTACAATCTGTGCAAGGTATGACCGATGAAACAGTGAACATTTAGCAGTGTAAAAAAAAAAAAGAACCCTGTTCTTTTCCCAACCTGTACTGATCTAATCTGGATTTCAACCGATTTTTCTATTTATGATTAAAGAAAATGGTATATTGAAGTCATTATTATGTTTATTATCAAGGATATTTTTCATCTGTCTGTTTTCCACACATACTGTAAATTTGCTGTTTTTACGTCCTGCTGTGACTTCTAATTACATTCTTCTTTATTCTGTTCAGATATCATGATTCAGATGGGCTACACTCAAGAAGAAATTCAGGACTCTCTGGTAAACCAAAAATATAATGAAGTCATGGCAACTTACCTCTTGCTAGGGTACAAGACTTCGGAGGTAGGGTTTTTTTTTTTTTTTTTTTTTTTTTTTTTTATATAGTTAAATATCTCACTATGAAAGATAACAAGCTTTTCTTAGAAATATGTCTTTGGCTAACAAAAAAGAGTAATTATGAGCAGGAAGTAACTTTTTGGGTCATCCTGCTTCCATTATGAAAGTAATTTTATAACTTGTTTTGATGAATATAATTCTCTCTGTTATAAAAAAAAATCTTGAGACGAGACTATTTCCAAGAGATTTTTTCAAGTCCCACGAGATGAGACTATTGCCAAGAGAATTTATAAAGTCCCGCCCTCCTCTCAACCATTTACGGTTAACAGCCCACACCTCTCATTCGTGTGAATGCTTTTGTCATAAATTTTTACATTTTCCTCACTTTAAGTTCCCAATAAAATAAGACTTATTATGTTCAAATCTTAATGAAAAATTTCATTCCGAAGGGTTATCAACAGAAGAAATGAGTACACGGGCAATCCTAGCACCGAGAAATGATGAAGTCAAACGAATTTATGTGAAAATTGTCAATCAGTTACATGGCAAATTGGTTAAATGCATATCACTAGACTATGCTGAAACAGTTGGTGGTGATTGTGCGGAAAATGAGAACAACTTACAATATCCCATGGAATATCTACAACCGTTAACACCATCCGGTCTTCCACAGACCAAGTTACTGTTGAAAGAAGACTGTATCGTAATGTTATTGTGTAATTTCTGTATGAGTGATGGGCTATGCAGTAGGACAAGATTAGTTGTTTTCAAAATTGGTCGAACAATTCTGACATGTAAAATTTTAACAGGAGACAAGAAAGGTAATGTAGTACATCTTCCGCGGAAAGCATTAGACTCCAAAGGAGAACTTGATATGCCATTCGTATTAAAACATTTACAGTTTCCCATTAGAATAACTTTTGCTATGACAATTAACAAATCACAGGGACAAACATTCAAAAAAAGTTGGTTTATTTTTTAGAGAGAAAGAAACGATATTCACTCATGGGCAGTTATACGTTGCGTTATCACAATGTATCACTGCAAACACAGAATCAAAATTCAAAGCGATATTGACAAAGTTAATTCCAAATATTGCTTTTACTGAACTTTTACAGTAAAAGTATAAGTTTAAAAAGTATTTGCATGTTAATTTCAAAGCCAAACAAAATGAAAATGTATAATGCAATGAACACCTCTAACGCAACATGACACATAATTTTCTTTCAATCTATTACGTTTTACTATTTCTTACTATGATTAGTTACTCACTGTAATGTAAAATAGTCAAGTCTATTATGCATATGCAACATTTTCCATGAAAATAGCAATCTGTTTAAATTGTACAACCGTTTTCCCATACGCGAGCAGCAGAGCCGCGAAGTGGCTAGCGTGTAGTGCCCACACGGGGGTTGAGCAGTGAGTAAGTGAGCAGGGGACAGAGCCCCCTAGTATTTTATTATTATTGTATTGATGATGATATTTAATATCCTGTGGCTCTGAAATTGCTTCAACCATTATGTTAATTTTTCTCATAGCTTTTGGGAAAACTGATAACAAATATGGTATAGTCTTGAAAATCTTGCATTCTTTTTAGTGATTTAAATTATTTTCAGTATATAAAGAAGTCAAATGCTAGCACTTCTTATTTTCCTGTCTGCACTTGCTGTAAAGGTTTTTAAGGATTCAGACCAAGATCCAATCCACATTTCTCTCTGTGCACTGTCATTATATTATCTTATTCAGAAATGTGATTTTAATTTTCATGTGAAATCAATTAGCTAATATATATCAGTAAATATGAATGTGACTTATTATGCCAAGAACTGTTAAAACAGGTAAACACGGGATCAATGAAAATCATATGTTCTTGTACTTGGAGAAAAAAAACTAAAGATGTATGAATAATTCTTACAAATTCTACATATAGTTACACAATGCAAGACTCTTTAGTTTGGGTTACATACATACTTTACATAGAATTTAAAGGTTATTTTTGACAGACAGTGTTTTTACTTGGTACCATAATCAAACCAATTTAAGACACTGCCAGAGAGGCCCACCCATTGACTAAGGCGATTTCTAAGAATGTTGTGATCAATGGTGTCAAATGCAGCACTCAGATATAAGAGAATGAGAACAGATAAATGGCCTCTGTCTGCATTTACCCGCAAGTCATTCACTACTTTAACGAGTGCAGTTTCTGTGCTGTGATTTGTTCTAAAACCTGACTGAAATTTATCAAGGACAGCATGTTTATTGAGATGGTCGTTTAACTGCATAATGAATGCCTTGTCTAAAATTTTACTTAAAGGCAGGTTAGAAATGGGTCTAAAATTTTCAAAAGCAGAGGGGTCAAGATTATTTTTCTTTAGTAGGGGTTTAACTACAGCAGTCTTAAGACAGTCTGGGAAGACCCCCGTATCTAATGACAAGTTTACAATGTCAAGAATATTATCAATTAGCACTAACCCAGTCATATGGCCATGTAAACCTTTAACTGTGTTACAGTTAAGGATTTTGTAGTTTGCGCTTGTCCGTTGCACTCTGCATCTACAAAATAAATGTCCTAAGTCATATACAATACAATACAATTTATTTTTATATAACCCAAAATCACACAAGAAGTGCCGCAATAGGCTTTAAAAGGCCCTGCCTTTTGACAGCACCCCAGCCTTGACTCTCTAAGAAGACAAGGAAAGACTCCCAAAAAACTCTTGTAGGGAAAAAAATGGAAGAAACCTTGGGAAAGGCAATTCAAAGAGAGACCCCTTACCAGGTAGTTTGGGCATGCAGTGGGTGTCAAAAAAGGCATTAAATACAATACAATACACAGAACAGAACACAAGTAATCCTCAATGCAATATAATGCTGCAATAGAAATATTACAAGTACAGAGCAGAAGGCTTGTGCTTGAGCAAACCCATTATTCCTTCCAATGGTTGAAATAATCTGTCCTAATATTTCATAAAGCATTAAATTTATGTTGATGAGCTTAATAATCTATACTAAGTTCAACATTAGAATCTCTGGAGCAGTGTTGGGGTAGCGCATTAAAAGTAACTTGCATTAAGTTATCCAATTACTTTTTTTTTTAAAGTAATATGTAGCCTAACACAATATGTATTCAAGTAAAAAGACCTGCATTGTTTGTTATTACAAGCACCACTTGTAAGGCAAGAAATGCATATACCGTTGTATCACTCATTTGCGGAGCCCAGTCACACAGCAAAATGAAAAGAGTGTACTGCAAGCAATTAAGTAACAGAAACATATAAAGTATTAGTTTAGTTTTCATCCAGGTATTTGGTGTAGATATGTTGAAGCATCGCTTTAGGGTTTTGTATTTTTGCAAATAACATCTTGCTTTCATGGTTATAATACAGTCTTGTCAAGTATTTCTTAGTAACAGAAGATATCTTGTTCGGTTTTCCCTGCACACAGTACCAGCCATTACATTGTTCAAGGAGCCTACATAATTTACCAGTCTCCATTCCATTTTACTTGCTGATTAAACATTTTGTCCTCCTTTCAAATGAGGAGTCCAGACCAAGGTAACTGTAAAAGAGGTCATTCGTCAATAAGTCACCCAGGGCATCCACACTAAGTTCACTTTCTTACTGTATCTGCTGTCCTCATCATTTTTGAGGATAGAATCTTGTTTTGCACAGATCTGAAATTGCTATATACCAAATTGTGTCATTGGTTAACATTAATAGAGTAAATAAAATGTATAAGAACTTATTTTAATTTTAAATGTTATTTTTGTCATTTAGCTGGATGATGGGAGTAATTTGTCTCTAAAACCACGACCAGGAAGTGACCTCACAAACACCAACATCCAGTCCCCTTCACACAAGGTACACCGTAGCGTCTCCACTGGACAGAAATCTAAGAAACCTGGCATGGAGCAAGGTGAGAAGACATATCTGTCTTTTTGGTTAAAGTGTGAGGTAATATAAACTGCTGTGGATGACAGACAGATAAAGGTGATCTGGTTTAAAAATATAACATTAAAAATTCACATTTTCCACTCACTTGTACAATTTAAATTAACAGAAATGAAGTATCCTAATGGGAAAAGTTAGAAATTAAAATCGGCGGCACCCGAATAGGTGCCAGTGATTAGAACATTATTAGAGAGTAATTTGGAGAGCTCAGCCTTATAAATATAAACACATGATGTGGTTTACTGTTAGCAATTGAAGTGTGGGGCTAACTCATGCCAGAATCTAAAGAACTCTCTAAGAAAGAATGTTGATGTCAGTGTATTTAGGCATTCCACTGTAAGTCATTCCACTGTCTTGAAAGATTTTACAAATGGAGAAAATTTCATCCCACTTGCCATCTCTCCAGGCCAAATTCAGCCCAAGAGCTGACCAAAAGGCACTGTGGGAAGTTTCTTTGAATGTTAGGATATATTAATATTTATTCGTGCACGAGTTAGTGTTTCTCTGCTTGAGTCAATCATCTTTAAATGATTGTACACCTTTGTTCTACATGTGAAAACATGAAGAATGTAACCTCTGCTCTGAAATAAGGAATACAAATCCATGACTAAAGATTGCCATACAGCACCTACAGTGGATTCAGAAAGTATTCAGACTTTCCATTCACTTTTTTCACATTTCCTTATGTTGCAATCTTCTGCTAAAATTATTTACATTCGTTTTTTACCTCATCAAATAGTTAATTTGCCAGAATGAAAAAGAAAAAACTGGATTTTATACATTTTTGCAAATTAATTACAAAAAAATATATATCACATTGACACAGATATTCAAACCCTTTGGCATTGGTTCTACTATAGAGTCTCCTTAGTTTTAATGTGACAAGCTTTACACTCCTGCATTTAATAATTTTTTTGCCATTCTTTTCCTTGGATTCTCTCAGATTCTGTCAGATTGGAGGGAGATTGTTGGTGGACAGCTATTTAAGGTCTATCCGTAGATTTCTGATTTTATTCAAGTCTAGAATCTGGTTTGATAACTTAAGGACATCTCCAAATGTCCCTAAGCCACTCCTGTGATGTCTTTGTTTTGTGCTTAGGGTCACTGTCCTGTTAAATCGTCACCAAGTCTGATGTTCAGAGTGCTCTAGAACAGGCTTTAATGAAGGATATCCCTTACTTTGCTTTATCTTACTTTTCCTCCATCTTATCCATTGTCCATTCTCTCCCACTCCCTGCTGCTCTAAATCATTCAACAGCATGAATCTGTCACCACCATTCTTCATCTTTTGAATGGTACTGCAGAGGTGATAGTGTCTGACTTCCTCCAGATATAATGCTTAGAATTAAAGCTAGACTGGTCAATCTTGGTTTCATTAGACCAGAATGTTGTGTTTCTCGTTATCTGGGAATTCTTCTAGTGCCATTTCTCAAACATTATGTGGGCTTCTATGTGTCATTTACTGAGGAGATTTTTCTGTTTAGTGGCTCAGGCATAAAGCCCCAATCAGTGGAGTGTGGATATAATAGTCATCTTTCTGTAAGTTTCTCTTTACTCCACACAGGTTCTTTTCTCACGATTGCTGAATTTGAATGGGTATCCATTTCTAAAAGAGGAGTTGTGGTTGTTCCAGATGTATTCCATTTAAGAGTTACGGAAGCCATTTTCTACTTAGGAACCTTCAGTGCTGTAGAATTTTCTTTTGCAGCCATCCCCTGGTCTGAGCCTTGATACAGCCTTTTCTCTAAGCTCTGCAAGCAGTTCCTTTAACTTCATGGCTTGATTTTGTTCTGATACATATTGTCAACTGTAGGACCTTATATAAGACAGGTGTGTGTCTTTCCTAATCATGTAAAATCCATTCAGTTTACCTACTGGTGAAGTCCAAACAAAGTATAGAAACATCTCAACAATGATCAATAGAATTGAATGCACCTGAACCAAATTCTAAATGTCATAGCATAGGATCCTGAGTACTTGTGTCAATGTGATATTTGTTTTTTTTTTTTGTTTGTTTTTTTAGTTAATTTACAAAGGTTTCTAAAATCCTATTTATGCTTTGTTATTCTGGGTATTGAGTGACAAATGGTGGTGGAAAATAATTTTAACATAAGGCTGCAAAAACAAGATGTGAAAAAGTGAAGAGGTCTGAATACTTTCTGAATTACTGTAGGTGAGGAACCAGTAAGTTTGCTTAAAGTAAATGTATTTATTATTTGTCTTATCCATTCAGAACATGTTGTTCTAAAATAACTTAATGTGATCTATAATGGATGGTTAAAGCTTTATGGTTTTGAGCTGTAATTTTTTTTCTGCTTTAGGGCTTGGTGGTCTTGCCATTCCACATTGTCCAAAAGAGTACAACCTGCACAAAACCCAAACAACAGTGACAAAACAATCTCCTGGCATACAGTTTTTGAATGGCAATAGTGAAATTAATGACTCTAATAATGCCAACTACTTATACTTAACATGAGGCAAAGTAAAATGATGATCAATTTTGATTAAAAAAAATAATGTATAACCAGAATTTTTAAAACCACATTTCACGATGCCAGGCAATACTACTTGCTTGTTATATTAAATGTGTTACTGTATCAATTGAATTACTAGAATAGCTATCATTTTAGCATTATAATACTTTGGCCTGTTTCAAAATAATCAGCTGCATTTTCTGTTTGATATTAATAGGTACCTCAATATCATCGTCAAATTCTTACTCTAAACGCTCTCAGATAAACTCCTCAGACAGTAAACACCATGGAGATGAGCCTTCTCGCAAATCAAGCAGCACTGTGAAAGTGCCAGCCAGTCCTCTGTCTGGTACTGACAGAAAAAAGACTACCCCAACACCCTCCACAGTAAGTGTAATGAATCATAGGCATTAACTGTTTTGAAGTTCACCTTTATTGTAGAGAAGAATACAAATGCACTTTAGGTTAAGAAGAAACTGTCATCTTATCAGTTAATGTGTTTTTTTGAACACCAGCATCATTAAAAAAAATTAAATAAATAAATAAATATAATAAATATAATTGCTATACAAATTACATATCTAGTCATTTCAGTGTGACTGGTCTAACTTTGACTACCACTCTTTCCTTACAAACAGATGTAGAATTCACGTATGCCACAATACTGGTATGATTTTACTGGTATGATTTTACTTTGCATTTTAAATGCGACACAAAAATGGAATTGAGGAAAACCATGTTACTTGGCAGCATCTGATCTGTCCATTGTGTTTTGTGAACACAAAAATGTTGCATTGCTGTAGATTTAAGTTTAATTCAGGATGAAATAAAAGGATCTCAGGTGAAAGAGGTTTTTGATATATACCTCATGACAGTCAAATACACAAACCTCTACCATTCAATTTTATAAACCCTGCTAACTTTCCAGCATTTGACCAATAAAAGGAATATGTAGCACTGCTCACTATTGTAAACAATGTTGGATTGTAGCTTAAATTCAAATTAATTTTGTACAATTACTCAATTTTTTCTCCTTTTTTCTCATTCCTTCCAATGAAAGAAGTAGTCAGGTTTTATTCACAGAAGACTTTAATAAATGCCATTATTCAGACACATCCTCAGACTTTTCACTGTATTTCACTGTTAACAAAATTGTGTTTTTTCAGCTTCTAATTTTTGTTGTTTTACTTTTATATTTTTTATTATTTTTATTTTAATTGTTTTATTGTTTTTATTATTTCTTTAAAATAATCAAGTTTACATTTTATATGCCTTGATTGCTTTCATGGAATACAGACATCTACCTATTAGGCTGTGTGAAAATACTAATTGCATACTGGCTTGCTTCTGAAACTACATTTAATTTTACTTACTATAAAGAAGGCTTTTACAGTCTTTTCTGCCGTTGCAGTCCTTCCAGTATTTGCCTAGGTCAAATGTTTTCAGAAGTATTTTTATATCATTTTCCTTAATGGTGTAAAAGAACGTCTTAAAAGTTTTAATGTGGATGTTATTGCAAAAGCAATTTAGACAATAGATTTCAGATAAATATTTTGTGTTTTAATATTTGATTTCAAATATTATTGAGTTAGATGATTATTAATGCTATCCCTGATTTTTTTTCCTCTTCGACTTTCCGTAATTACTATAGATTCAGCTTTGGGGAAAATTGTTAGGATAAATAATTGTGTTAAGAATAAATACTTGAAAAAGCTAATTGGAGCTCAGTAAACTGAATCATAAACAATTCAGAAACTCTTTGACACAGGCTGTTCTCTAGAATTGAGCAGTCAGAGTAGAACGGTGTCTAGTTCATGAAACTACCATGAGATGAAACAATAACACAATTCATGTGGTTGAAACATTTCATTAAATTGCTATTAAAATACACTTTATGTAATGCTAGTGTGAAATATTTCCAATGAAAGAATAGCAAGTGACTAGGATTACTATAGTTCTCAATCTGTTCTCAAAAATAACTCTGTCTTTATAAAGCATAACTGTCTATACTTAAATCATCTTGCAATCACATAATCTGAAGTTCCCTTTTAACTTAGTTTAGCCTGAAGTCTGTATAATGGAAATAAGAGTTGTAAGTTAGTGTTTTGAAGTAATCTGAAGAAGGTATTGGTAAGATGAGACCTTAAACCTCTTTTGTCTGAATTTGAAGTTGAAACTTCCCAGTTACTTAATTGTTGTTTGTAATACATACTGAGATATGGGCAGCTATATTCTGTATAAAAGGTATCTGTTGTCCTTTAAAGGTTGTTTTTTTAAAAGTAAATTGGTATGCCAAAATGCACATTTAGATTGTTAAATTAACTGAATTTTAACATTTTGAATTGAAAAAACAAAATCTAAATCCATATAAACTAACGAGTCCTCACTTTTTTTGCTCACTGTTGGTATGGAAATACTGTTGGTATAGTTAAACTGTACAGGTACTGTAAAATTAAAAATTATTAATTTTACAGAACAGCATTCTATCCACTGGCACAAGCAGAAGCAGGAACTCTCCAATGATGGAACGATCTAGCCTTGGCCAATCCTCAATACAAAATGGCAAGGATAGGTAAGGCACTTAATAAAGGTATTTAAATATCCGTTTGCGTCTTAACTTAAAATAGATTTGTGTTATGAAGGAGAACAGGTAATTTTGCATCTCATACATCCTAAAAGACTTAAATGAATGACATGATAATATAATAAGCTTATAAAATCTTTAAAATACTACTAGAAAAATCTAAGAACAGTGGCACACCCTTCAAAAGACAGTAATTGTGTAGCATTTCAGTGTATTTTCTTTCTTTGACTTGCCTAATTAGCTGGGACTGCTGACCTTAATCACCGTTTGTGTTTAGGTTATATATGCTGGCAGATGAGTCTGCTTTATATGAAGCTTAACATTAACTTAATGTCTGTTTTATTACTGGTTCCTTGCACATATGGTAATTCATCGTCATGATCCAGACCCGTGCTTACATTCAGCATGACAGTTAAAAATGTACTTGGAGAGTCCCCATCATCTTTTTCCTTATTAAACAGGAAGTGACAGCTGTTCATTGGATATCGGAAGGGTTCCATATCTATGGTGTTTTGTAAACTATTTTGTTAAAACATACAATTACATAAGCATGAAACCTTTTGTGAAAAATATTGTAAATACACATGAATACTCAAACAATATAAAGATGACAGTTTCATGCTGAGCGTAATGCTCCCTTACTTTACACATTTTACTTTGAAGAATAGTATTCATCATTAAGCATTCTGTGTGTTAACTATTTGTTATTGTAGGGATCCCACACATTCTTTCTATGAGAAAAGATAAGAAATTAACCATTTCTAATCAAATAAACATCTTCAGATACATGTAAAATATTTTAATCTTGATTTTATGTCATAAAATAAATACTTTCAACACTGGCAGTTAATATTATGATTCAAAGTAAAAAAAGTAAATGTGAAAACGCCTTCCAAAGTGCTGTTTTTCTAACCTTTTCTGTAAAACACAACTCTTAAATAAAGCAGAAGCGCACAAGAAAATGACATCCACAAATCCATAGTCCTTACTATTTAGGCTAATTTCAGTGTGCTGAAATTCTTATGACTGATACCTAAGAGTGTGCACTTTTTTAATTCTTCTCCAAAATTTCATGTCACACACATACTTTAATTTATGCATTTCATAATCCTGATTAAATGTTCTTGCTTTTACATTAAAACATAATTTCCACAAATCAAAAACACAGCTCTGTACTAATTTACAATTTATTTGCCTGCTTCAGGGTAAATCTTCACATTAAGGCTTTAAAAAGTGCCTTTCCATGCTTCATTTCCAATACAAATCATAAAATAGGTCAATGAGCAGAATCATCAGCTTTCACAATGACCATTTACACCACTTTCTCAATGTATCCCAACTACTGGGCAGAAAGACCTTGTTCCCACTTGACTAACTAGCTTGGATTTTTCAACACATTCAGTTAGACTCTCCATGACAAGATTAGTACAGTATTGCTGTAATCAAAACACACAAAAGCTTTTTCAGAATATAGTCTTGTCATGGACAAAAATGAGAATGATAAAATATGTACAGTTTCATTGCAGACTTTATTGTTCTGCATTTAGATTATATATACTAGCAGTTCATAAGGTAGGTTTTTATGCATATTTAACATTCAGAACTAAATAGCTACAAAGAAGTATTTATTGTTCTTAACATAATTATATGAATATTTGTGGTTAAATCATTAAAAGAAAACCACAAATCTCACAAAATGTCATTATTAAATGCACTGAGGATTTTGTTTTGGTGTCCAAGAATTTGTTGGCGTGTGTCATTGTCAAAGCATGCAAAGTTATTCATACTGTCATCTGTACACTTAATAAACCAGAGGGTAAATTCAGTATTTGTCTGGGTAGACGGTTTTCTCCCAAATCTTAAATTCATAACTAAGAAAAATATATAGCTGAAAAATACATAGTTAACCTATAAAACAATTCTTGGAATACATAGTACAGTCCTTCAGTGCATGCTCACAATGTTGGACATACTGAATAATGATAAAGCAATACTTGGCGTAATATGTGCATAGTACAGCATTTACTGTCTTTTTCATATTGACAGTGCATATAATTGGAAGAAAAATCAAAAGACCACTGCTTTACTATGTTATAAGTAACTGAAAGCAGCAACCTACAAGAGTATTATTAGAAGCCTTAGATACTTATAGGATTATGTTATTTAAAGAGAGTACTAATTCACTATTGCAGTATTGTGTACTTTTTTGTTATAACAGTTTTAGTCTTGCATGATTCTCAATTTTTATCATGCATCTCTATAATACCTAATTTTAAAAAAGAAGTATTTTTGACAAATAGTAATCTTCATTGGTAATACAGTGATACCTTGAGATACGAGTTTAATTCGTTCCGTGACGAGCTCGTAAGTCAAAATGCTTGTATCTCAAATCAGTTTTCCCCATTGAAATTAATTGAAATTAGATTAATTCGGACCAGCCCCCAAAAAACCACCCCAATTTTTTTGTTAAATGTTTTCAACATGAGAAAAATGTATTTATAATGAACAAATATTGTATACAAACAAAATAAAATCTAATACATAAAAGAGAATCTAAAGAAATAAACAGATGTTGTCGAAGCCAATTAGCGTATTGTAAGTTTTTTTCTTTCACTTCACTTTTGCTTAACTTAATTTTCTTCTTCTAGTTTTTTTCTTTTTTGCCACGCTTTCGTCACTTTCATTCTCAAGGTGTTTCAATAGACACCTGTCCAAGGAGCTTTGTTTAGTCCTCCCCTTTAGAATGTTTCTGATGAGTTAGGCAAGTGTCATTAAATAGCGCCGCAGCATGACCAGTTGCAAATTTTTCAGGGTTTCTTTTCAATAAAGTCAAATGTTAGGCAAGTGTCATTAAATAGTTCCGCTGCATGATCAGTTGTAACTTTTTCAGGGTGTTTCTTTTCTTTAAAGTTCGAAACTTTTTCCCACATTGCAACACTTCCTTTATCTCACTTTAAGAGATAACGTCCTCCGCGGTACCAATCTTTTGCAGAACCTCCGTATGTTGCCGCGTATGTAGTTCCGTCAACTCCTCCGTCGTCACTTCCTCTGAATGTGCAGCAACAAGCTCTTTGATGGCTCGTATTTCGAAATTTGGCTCGTAACTCAAAAAACCCGTACGTTGGGGCACTCGTATCTCAAGGTACCACTGTACTTGTTTTTCCCATCAAATTCACCAGTTTATGAAAATGCTTGCATTTTTATAAGGTCATATTAGTCAACATGATATCTAACATTTACTTTGTCTGAACAGTAACAAAAATGGTAAAAACAAGTGGCAGAGTATGTTTTTCACAAGCATCTATTTTAGGCATGTATATAATAAAAGTTTTATTAAAGATAAAAAAAATTTTCTTAAAAATATCCTTAGAGTTTGTTCAGTCTTGTCTGTATGACTGCACTCACTTGAAACACCACAGTACTATTCATGGGATAAAATTAGAGAAAAGCCAAGCAAAATGACACCTTTTATTGGCTAACTAAAAAGATTACATTATGCAAGCTTTCAAGGCAACTCGGGCCCCATCTTCAGGCAAGAAGTTTTAGTTAGCCAATGAAAGGTGTCATTTTGCTTGGCTTTTCTCTACATTCATAATGGGTAACACGGTACAACACCCTAGTATTTTAGGATAAAATTAGTAGTTTAATCAAATTCAGTTTTACCCACTTCAGCACTATAAATACTATTACTAATGTTCTGCAAAGATATAGTGCTCTCAGAGTCTTGGAATTAGTGCCATAAATACAGGGTGGTCCAGATCTAATTATGCAGATCCAGATTGTCTGGATGACTTTGATTTATGCGGGGACGATTCCAGTTTGGTGCGAAGACAATTCTTCATGTTGTCAGTTAGCACACTTCTCTATGGTCCGGGATTTTTCGGGTGATTTTCAATGTAATATACTTAATAAGTTATAGCGTAATGAAAATTGCATAATTAGATCTGGACCTCCCTATATTAACAAACAGCTGGTAAATAGTGGCTTTTTATTTAAAAGATTAAAGATCGACTTTGATGATAACTCTTGTGGTTTTGGTGTCTAATGTAAAAATGCTTTTTTTAAAATAGATATTCTGATAAATGGTAAAATTTAATGAATATTAAATAAGATTATTCTTTGGTATTTGGGTTCCTTATAGTTTTTAAGAAAATATGGTAGTTCTGTGTTAGTACATGGTAAATATAAAATACTGATCATCTTTACATGATTTGATGGTTTCCATTACTGTGGCTAAAATATGCAACACACAAAAACCCTTTTTCAATTCTTTATTATTTTCATTAATTTGTTTTCTGTTTTACTCTACTAATTTGGAATATAGATAAAACTTAATCTTTCCAACAAGAGTGTTTTGATTGATATTTTTTTAACAGACAAGCCAATTAATGCTTTTGCTCTTTTTATGCTGTGCAGCTATAGTCACCTGGAGTTTCATTTTTAGAAAAATAAAAATGTGTCTTTGTCTCTATGTGTGTTATTAAAAAGTAATACAGAAGCCTAGAAAATGTCTCTAATTTTTCTTTTTCCTTCACTTTCTGTACCCTTAACAGGCAAATCCACAACTACTGATCATGTAGCCTGATTTCTGTCTTTGCCTTTGTCTTCCTGCTTGAGTTTTTATATGTTATGTTGTCATTTTGAGGATCCAATTTAGACAAACCATATGTGTTCCTTCCTCCATGTTTTTCCTCACATAAATGTGGATATATTTTTAAGTATATAGTAAACCACTGTATGTCATCTGCTTCTATGCAGTTTCTCTCATGTAGGCATTCCCTCCTTTGTTTCTCTTTTGAGCTCCAGATTAAATATATTTGCTTACCACACATAAACAGTTTTAAACAGCAGTATTTTTATCTTTTATTGCAGTCAATCAATGTAAAAAGTCATTTGCATTGCATTGACAACATCATTTTGCACTGTGGTAGACTGTTTGTGTCCCTTTTAATTTTAAACTGACCAGTACATGTTAATGCTTCCTTGTTTGTTTTTATTTTTTAATCAAGCTGCTTTTACCATTATTGCTTTTCTGTTCCCTCCCTTTTTTCATTCCCCTCCCCCTAATGTGTACCCTACTTCCCCTTTTGTCTCCTAGTTTAACCACACCGGGTTCCAGGGCTTCAACTGCTTCCGCTTCCGCAGTTCTGACATCATCAGCACGGCCACGCCATGTGAAATCCCAATCCACGTCCGTCCACCCCAGCAAGGTTACGCTGCCCCCCACGGACAACCACTGTGAGGCGCAGCGGCCCAGGCAAGTGAAGCCATGCAGGAGGAGAAAGTGAAAATAATAGTCAGAAAAGAAAGATTACAAACATTGCGGAAGCAATAAAATAATTTGATTTGCTCCGTACTCCTTCAACTGAAATAGAAAGTTGAGAGGTTTTGTAAAGTTTCATTTTAATGAACAAGAAATAAAAAAAATAACATAGATTGCAAGTGAAAACAGGAGGTTATACTGGATATTCTTTCCTAAATGTTATGCCCTAAAAAAGTTCCTGTTGATTTGCTCAAAGCAAATCACTGGAATCATCATCAAGCACTCTTTTCCAATTCAAAGTCTCATAGCTTAGTTGTTTTAGATGGATGGACTTGGACAACAAGCTCTCCTAACGCTCACTAACCAACTAAATCTGCAGTGGTTGGCGGGGGGGTGGGGTGTGTATCTGGGTTTCTGCCACCATGCCCCATACCAGCCATAACCTCACAGCTTTTATTAAAATAGCGAGAAAATTTTTGACTTTTACAGTATTTCCACTGCTCACTGTTACCACATTTTGGCTAAAAGAGTAATAACATATTTTAATATATTGCAAAAAAAGTTTTCAGATTATATACTGTAGCTATTAAATTGTATTGAGAGGCAAAATTAGAAGTAATATCTTTAGAACATATTATAGACCATCTAAAAACTGAAAATGAGATCAATTCATAGTTTACTTCTACTTTTCAGGTTTATTCAATAATAAAAAACACAGATGTTGTATTATGTTACAGCAGACATCGTTGGTGCACAGAACAAAAGAAAGAAAAGTATGCAATCTAAAATGATGGTGGTATGAAATATTATATGCTCAACCTATGATGCATAGTAACACTAAAAGCCTTGACCTCTCCAGTGAGTAAAAAAGATGCAGTTTTAATTATGAATTTGACTTAATCCTGTACTGCAGTTTTTCACCTAAATTTAAAAGATCTTTGTTATTATTTGTAATAGAATAACTTGTTTTTAAACTACGTTGTTTGTCTGACAACAGATTCCTCACAGAATGTCAGGTTTTTTTACTCATAGGTTTATGATTAACTAAATGTCTGGTGCTGTGCAAGCTGTTCTGCAGAAATTCATTCATACATTACTGCCCCAATCTTTTCTGTTGCTTGATTCATAATATACTTATAAAATATCAAATTGTAAGCATTTTCACAAGAGGGCCGTTCCATATAGTTGGAACACATAATAATGATTTTTAAGACCAAAGCATAGCTCCTCGATAGACAGATACACAGATGTTAATGGATGGACAAAATATTGTATGTATGTATCCCCAAAAAACAGTAACTACAAAGTGCCAAACCAACACAGGCAGTAAATAGCCTCAGTAGCATAACTTAGAACATTGCCGACTGTGGCCAATAGCATTCCAGAACAATGTGCTCTTGAGAGGATGCTGGCCACAAGACATGACTGTAGGGGTCCACGATTACCAAAAAATTAATAATTGATGATTATTGATATAATAATCATGATTATTAATTTTGATTAATAACACTTCAGTGATATTCATATTTTGTTTTGCCAACTTTTTCATTCCCCTCCCCCTAATGCATCTTGTTTTCTGTATAGATACAGTACAGAAGAACCTCCATTTAGCAGGAAATTGCTGATATTGAAGTAATTATTAAATATAATTTAAGTATAATGTAAATAATCCTTTTTTTCTTCTTCAAAACAAATACTGTGCTTGGAAATACTGCCATTACCTCTACTCCTCATCCAAAAATGTTAAATATTGAAATGTTAAATTGGGGATGTGCTACATTAAGGAAATAAAAATTGCACGTGTATGTAAAATCAAAGCAAATAATAAAACATTAAGTGACAGTAATGCAAAATTAAGAAGGTAATGTAAACATAATGTGATAGTTCTGTGGCACAGGTGTATAAAAGCATTAAATGTAACAATATAGCAAGCTTAAGAATTACTTGGACGGTCACACACTATTATGCTGCTGCCCTTGTCATTCATTTAATGCACTAGAAAACAAATCAAAAATGAACATAACAGTCTAAATACTTCAGAAGTTCACTATATGCTTACATAGACAGCCACTATGGTATGCCATGTTTACTTTTAAATGCCAAAGGATATTCAGTATTCACTAAGTGTAGCTTATGGCCACAGCACTGGAGTTTGTTTCAGTCACCGATACCAACAGTGTTCATGACTTTTGTCCCCGTTATCTGTAATCCCTCAAGCCTCAGCCTCCATTCCTGATGAAGTATGCTGATTGCAAGCATGTTTTTCACTGTAAATTTGATATTAATATAACAAACTGCCGTATTCAGGCATGTTTCCATGACTGTAGTCAACCACAGATCAGCTGGGTGTTGTATAAAGTGCCACTTGTATTAGATCCTTTTCAATTTCTGTCTAACATTTTGAATAAAGTTAAGGCAATGCAGCTTCAGAATAACTGTGGGAGGGAATAGTGCATGTTTTATATTAGGTGTTAAATCATTTTTTTAAAACCTTCATTGTGCCCTGTTTTAATTGGAGCCCTGTGTCTAGAAATGGCTACTGTTATCTGATTTTAATGGCTTGCTAGATACAGACATGCTTCATAGCATGAACAGATAATGGTGTCATGGACCGTATGTTACTGGGACTTAGTGCTGCTCTCTTAACTTTCATTCAAGCAATAAATTAAGTGGTTGAATTTTAGATGGCTATGTAAATGTTTGAGTGCAGTGCTGCAATAGTTTACACAATGTACATTTTGGTCAACATCATCTTGTTGAGAAAAAAATATGAAATTATGGAAGATTATCTTCATTTTGTTACTAAAACATTGGAGGCTGCTGCATACACAGAAAAAAGAAATTCATACTTTTTAAGAGATGTTGTTAGAGATATCGATTGGCAAATTTCCACACCACATGACAATAGTGAGAGGATTATAAGTACTGCCTGTACCAGTGCTGCATGGCTAATTTGCATCCATAATTAGCCGTGTACAATGATTACCAATCAAAACAAGCCGTAATTGAGCCTTCTCCCATCCCTCATCAGAAAACACATTAGATCTTGTGAAATAATATCAAAAGATTTTACTATTTAAAAAATGATGGAAGAAAAAAGTGTGAAATATTTGCACCAGTACATAGGAAACAAAAAAAAAAAAAACAAGTTCCATCTCTGCACCCAAACCTGCAACTTCAAACAAGGGAAAGAGCCAGTCACACACTTCTGCTTCATGGTATGGCTGATGTGTTCCCAACGACTCAACGAGCACAATAATATATATATATATTACTTACTGCTAGATTGAGGCATGGTGGCGCAGTGGTTAACACTGCCGCCTTACAGTACAAATTTTGGCCACAATAATCTCTCTGTCATAGCTGACAGGCACTTAGCCATCAGAAACATTTTAAAATGGTGTAATTGTCGTTTATGTACTTAAAACTAGTCTAGTTCCTCCTTCCCTGATGACTTCAGTACATTTCCTTGAGTTTGGTGATGTTCCCAAAAATTTCAATGACTTCACCAAACTCATGGTGAAGTGATTTCTAGGGGGTTCACTCATCACTATTAAACATTACACTTCAAAAAAAAATCATTAAGTACTGTCACCTATAGCTATTCATATGATATGAGTGCTTCTGATTCATCCTGCTCTTGCCCTCAGGAAATGTGTCTCTGTTTGATTACAATTATTTCCTGATTAAAGCATTTTTAAACTGGGAAAATTCAAGAGTGAGAGTGGAATTAATGCAATACAGTAACCGCCACTTTTCACGATTAGTATGTCACTGCGCCTGTAAACATAATCACGATTAGTATACAATTAATTAAGCAGATCTGCATGACTACATATCATTTTACCATATTTTTTCTATTCTATCATTGCCTCCATTTAGTCTACAGTCAGTCTTCTTGCACTGTTTATTCAGGCATTTGGCATCTCCTGATGTTACATCTCCAGGAAAATATAGCAAAGCATACACCATAGACTTGTAGAGCATCCCCAGTAGTTTGTTGTACCCATTAAAAGACAAGTGTCTGCTGTGGCGCTTTGTTTATAGCCAGCCTGTCTTTGTTACCCAGTTCAGTCTATTGTTCATTTGGGCCCTGTTTATTTATAGGACTGCAGTTCTTCTCCCGTTATAGTAGCTAGCCGTAGGATTTGCTTGGCACATCGTAAAGTCCACCACCAACTTCTTTGTCTTAGTAAATGCTCAATTCTAGGTGCTGCTTCTTTCATCACATGAAAATTCCTAAATCAGCTTTGAATACTCCTGCTCATCTCAGTTGGTGATGCCACATTCAGTACACAGATCTTTAGAGAAGGTGTCATAACTCAAGCTGTGCTGTTCTGTAGTTGATAAAAGAAAAATTAAGACAGGATGATTCCATAGGATTCCCCTGGTTTGCGGATTATCATCTCTGAAACACACTCCTGGAGCCTCAAGAACTGTTGTCTGTGAGGTATTTGCCTGTTTCACCATGAGATGCTAGGTATTATTGAAAACACTTGAAATATTCAATTAGAATTTTAAAAAATATACAAAAATAATACATAATATATATACAATTTCTAGTGTAGACTGAAATAAGTGGAATGGAAAAAAAATTGATTGCATTATTTCTTGCATAGTTTGTGTATTTCACAGATCAGATTTTTCTGATCTTAATGTACATCCAGTATAGACGTAGCTGTCTCACACAGCACAAAAGCATATTAAGTTGTTTAGAGTAGCATACCATTTAGCAGATTTTAAAAAAAGACTGATTTTAAAAAATGATGTAGGATGGGAAATAGTTATACAAAGGTCTTCCCAAAAGAGAACATTAAAGAGATACCCATTGAATCAGCTAAATTTAAAATAATAACCAATCTTTAGATGTTCTGATCATTACTTAAGCATTATGCAGTGTTTCAGGAAACCTTAAACTGCCAGAGAATGCTTGTCAGCTGATTGTGCAATAATTATTTTTGAGTAAAAAAAGTGTTAACAAGTAGATAGAAAACTAATTGAGTTGCTAAGGCATACTCAGGGTAGATGAAGATACATAATAAGGCAATTAACCCTGGAATATAGATAAACATAATAATATGTTGAACCTGGCTGTACATTTGTGATGTATTCAAAGAAGTATTAAAAATGTTAAAATTTTATTCCCTTAAATAAATAAACATAATTGTAAGTCTTTTTCAGGGGAAAATGTTCACTAAAATGTTTTGTTGAAACTGATAACTCAACCCAGTGGATGAATGTCATCAATTTCATCTGATCTGATCTGAAATAAATCTTTTTGTTACTTAGTATGCAGTTCTGTTTTTGCTCTTGATTACTTTTAGTTACTCAGTTTTGATAAATCAATTCCCCTAAATATCAGTTTATTGGAATGTGTTAGTGATTTTGCCCCTGTGATGGAAGATGCCTCACTCAGGCTTGGTTACTGCCTTTTGTCCATTTTTGCCAGAATAGACTTCATCTTCCTGTCACATTCAATTAAATGTAAGCATGTTTAGAAAATAAATATATGAGAACTTAATGTGTTTAGTCATGCAATTTGATTAAACATTCTACTGTTTCAGGTCATTTTAGTGCAGACACCAAAGTAATAACACATAATAGCAAAAATAATAATAATTTGTATCCCGAAAATAGGCAAGTTTTAGCTACAGTGGAAGCAGTGCAATAACTATAAAAGTTGAAGTATTCTCTACCATTTCTCAAAAGATCATCCAGTTTCCTTCTGTTCCTTCTAAACCATATTTAGTAATGACTTGTAATTTGTGAACAAATAACCTGCCTTCTACCCAGTGTTGCAGATTCATTCATTACCACATAGTGAGAAACCATTGTGTCCTCATTTACAAAAGTGTTAAAAAGCTTCTGTGTGTCTGTGTTATCATAACACATTTGTGAAAATGCTTTAGCCTGTGAGGCATGTTATTTTTCTTTCCTTTAGGAATCCCTTGACGGTCTCCTTATACAGCAGAAAATCTTTGAAGATATATTCTGATGTTATTCTCTCAAAAATTTTGATTGCTTTCTTTTTAGCTGATACGGAAGATACCTTACTACTTTGAGTGTCACTGGATTGTTTTATTATGTACATTTCTATAAATATTTGAACACTTCTGAAGAATGCCCCATAACGATTCAGGTATTCTTTTTTTATTCATTCATTCATTCATTCATTTTATTATTTTATTTTTCTTTTTTCCCCTTCCCCTCTCCTCATTACACAACAGTACGGCCCCTCAGCGAGCCCCTGTGGCATCTCCCTCAGCTCACAATATCAGTACTGCTGCTGTAACAGACCGTACCAACTTTCCTAGGGGTCTAGCCAGTCGAAGCACCTTCCATGCAGGACAACAGCGTGCTACCCGGGACCAGCATGGAATAGCCTACAATGGTCCACCAGCTTCACCATCACTCTCCCATGGCAACAGTCAGGCTCGGCGAGCAGGACCAACTGGCATCTTTAGCAAGTTCACCTCCAAGTTTGTGCGCAGGTGAGGTTTTAGTATATAATAAACTTCTATTTGCAAAGAGTGCATTTCAAAAGTCTGGGACTCCATAATTAATTTGTTGAGAATATTTTGGATTCTAAACTGTACAGTGCTGTAAAAAAGGTTTTTATTAATTCTATTTTGCATATTTTACACATTTAGAGTGTCAGACCTTTTGACAAAATACCATATTAGAAAAAGGGAACCTAAATATACATATAATACAGTTTTCAAATAATTATTTTCTTTATTCAAGGAACAAAGTTACCCAACATGCCTATCACTCATGTGAGAAAGTAATTGCCTCCATAATCTCAATTACTGGTTGCAGTACCTCAGAGCTAAATCCTTCCTATAATTTGATAGCTGTCTTTCACATCACTGTTGAGGAATTTTAACCCAATCCTCTTTGCAGAACTGCTTTAATTCAGATACATTCATAGGTTTGCATGCATGAACTGCTTGTTTCACGTCCAGCCACAACAAGTCTGCAATTTGTCTAGACTTTTCCACAACTTTAATTTTGTTTCTTCTGAGCCATTCAGTTATAGATTTGCTGTTGTGTTTTGGGTCATTGTTCTGTTATTCCGTGTCACAGGCAGATGACCAGACATTCTCCTAAGAGGATATTCTGGTAAAGTATAGAATTCATGGTCCCTTTAAAAATGGCAACTCTTCAGCGCCTGAGGCAGCAAAACATCTTCATACCATCACATTAGCTCCATATGTTTTATTGTAGGTATGATGTTCTTAGTGTTGAGCCTTACAACAGACATTGTGGGACCAATGTCATCCAGAGACCTGTATTTTTAACTTGGCTATCCATAGGAAATTATTCCAAACGTAATAGCCACTTTACCATCATGGTAAGACTCAATATGTGGTGAGGTTTAGATGTAACAGGCATGGCTACGATCTGGTCTAGTTCTGTTCAGCCACTTGTGTCTAATATCATTTAACTCTGGTAAGTTGTTTGAGTAAGCACCTACAGTGGCAATTACCTTTTTACTCAGGTAATACAGATGTTGGATTAATTATTACTTAAATATGTTAAGTAGAAATTTACAAATTGTCATGTTTTGTCTGGTTCCCTTTATCTAACATTACATTTTGTATAAAGATCTGAACCTATTCATTGTGACAAATATCCAAATATGGAGGACATCAATAAGGGGGCAAATACATACAGCTGACATAAGGTGTAGAACAAGAACATGCTTTCTTAGACTTTTCTTAATATGTAGACTTGCTTTTTATGATGATTTACTCCTTCTGCTACACACGTATTTCTTAGTCATCATTACGCACAGCTTATAATTAAGGATGCAAACAATGGCAGTTACTTTGCTATTTATTTTGTAGCTGATTTCTACTGAAGTGGTTCTCCCTTTGTGTTGAATTACCTTAATATATGATAAGGCACTTTGTTTACATGGACTGGTCAACACCTTATGGTAAAAGGTACAAGGCTAGTGTCATCTGATACAGCCAGACCTCCATAAACATTTTTGCTTTCTGAGAAAGAGCATTTTATGATAATCAATTTTGAAGCCCATAAATATTATTAAATAACATTTTTGCAAGGTACTTTACTTCATTTCTTAGCTTTTTTTCCTTGTGAGTTATGCTTCATTTTGCAGACATAAAATGGTAAAATTGATAATTTTTCTAATTGCAGTCGTCTTCAAGTTTGTCTTTATTGCATCATGACCCTTTGAGTCTGGGTACATTGACTGCTTGCTGTTGTGTGGCTTGTCTGTTTCAAATAAGATCAATCAGTAAGACTGTATTTTATACAGTAATATTAACAGCATGCACCATCACAAGAAAACATTATAGATCATAAAATTACAATGTACCAGCAGAAGGAATAAACCATGGAAGAAAAAAGCATCTCTATGTCTTGCTAATAATGTCTTTAGCTTGTATTCTACATCTCTCTTCAGGAGTCTGAATGCTAGAAATGTAAATTAAGTAAGGTTCATCCAGTATTTACTAAACCTGATTATAATAATGGTGCTTACAAATGTGGCAGAGGATATGAAATAATTTAAATAAAAATAACACTTAAAAGAATTGATATTTTGTGCACTGTGCACACTGTTCAAATACTTTGCTTCCCCAAACTTCTAAAATGACTTTTGCAAAATTGAATGCAGAAATTAATGTCTTCTCATACTGCTTACAGGTAAGTCATTCTATCATTCTGTAGTGCTAATATACATTTTTCTGAGATTTTACTCTGGTACTGTTCATTTTAGATATAACTGCCCAAAACTTGCTGTATCGTATAAATCATGAGATTGTGAGTTACATAAAGGCCTGGAAGGTTTATGTTCTTCTATGTTTGTTACAAGTGTATTTAAAGGTAGTGTGCTAATTGTCATTTGTTGTTTTACAATGTTTATGATTCATATACTAATTTAAGTTATGCTTTTTAAAAATTATTGAGCCTGCCATGTAGAATGAAGAACAGAGGTCTTTGATTCAATACAATGTTAATGTTAGATTTTACATTCTTCCATTATTATTTCAATATAAAAAATAAACGACTTAAGCAAGTTTATATATTTTTGACAAATGGCTTGTGCTTGGTAATAAATCCTGCATTTTATGTTTTGGTATAAGAAATTCAAATGCAGGCAAAATAAAATTCTGAAGCTGGATAATGTACAGTATTGTAATGTATTTTGTTAACTTTTAATACAAAATGTCATAGCAATTAGTAAGTATGCTTAATGCATCCAAATTACTCTTCATACAAAGAATTTGTGAAGTGAATACGAAGTGTAAGTCTGTCCTCACAGGAGTGCCAAGTGTATTTTTAACTATGAAACAGAATTAACTAACCTTCAGATTACAATAAGGCATATCTGCCAACCTGCAAATATTAGCATATGTTAATCTGGGTTGTGTACTTATCAGTTTGGTCCATCTCACCTACTACAATAAAAGCTTATACAAATGTCATATTTTTGTTTTCATTGTTTGTCCTAAACTGGGGACAAAATAGTAACTAATTTTCGTAACACAATAAAAATTGAGTAATGGTAATAAATAATTTACAGACGGCAATGCACATTTATATTGACCTCAGTTTTGATTGTGCCTTATTTATATGACATATTTGAGACAACCACACTGATAAGTGCAATGCTAGATGGAAGGAGCCTTAAGTATAGTATTTACATTAAACTATTTTATGAAATTGGTTGCTGTGTCTCTTAAATTGAGTTTTCCGCGGTATTTTGTAAAAACTACCTGGGAGTTCAGATTCACTGTGATTTTAAGCTTAAAATAAATTTAAGGCATAACTGCAACACACTTTTCGAATCAAGTATAGTTCATTAGTGATTTAAAAAAAAAATTAAGTTCAAGCATAAACCAAAATAAATTCTATTAAAGTTGTTATTACTTAGGTTTAGTGTTGGAAGAGTAAGCATCAAATGTGTTGCAGTTTTGTTTTAAGTAACTTTCTATTTATCCATTTATTTATCTCTCATAAAAACTGCATTTTGTTTACCAGTATGACTTTGTCAGACATCATGGTTGGGATTGTCTATTTACTTGTTTTTCTCCCCTCTTCAAGCACCTAAAAACAAACATAAAAAAATGAATACTTGTACAGCCCAGCAGCTTCTTTATTCTTACTTAATAAGATCATATATTCGCGTGCACAAACTATTTTGGTCACAGATTATTGTATATTAAATAACTCAAAGCTTAATAAAGCATTTTACACAATTTTGATTTTGGGTGCTTGTAAGGATGGGATATAAGAGAATGCTATTCCTTTTTCATCTGGAGATTTTTGTTTTGAAAATAACTCTTATATAATGTTCAGTCATTATGGAATCCATTGTAATGTATCATCCTTTTTTAACATTTCAGATATTTCATATTCTAAAATATGATGATCTGAAATTGCTTAATCCAATAATTAACTTAAATATTTATAAATTTAAAAGTATGTAATGTTAACATATAAGGATTGTTCTTTATTCTGATTGCACTAGTTTAGATGCAGTGTTTGTCATTTCTTATTGAAAGCTTTACCTTGAAGCAATGTTAAAGATATGGCCACAGTTGCTTTGTAGCATTTTTGCATGGTCATGTGCATTTCCATAAAATGCATATTCCTCAAAAAATGTGATTACAGTAAATTGGAATATTAAAAAGCAATAATTTCTTACTGTATCACAATATTTGATATATGTAGTTAAATTTCTGCATTATTATGTATATGACCAATTTACTGGACTCAGTTAACTAGAGAGCCAAAGTCTGTTCCCAACAGCTGGAATTAAAATGTATGACTGAAAAAGGAATAGCATATTGTTTACTGGTGGCTGGAATGTGCTTATATTCTTTCTGCTATTCATTTTTGTAGGGGTAGGGGGGTCCCAAGGGTGACGGAAACTGAAAATTTACCAATATGTCCTTTTAAGGTCAATTAATTTAACTTGCCACTAAAAATGTAAGATTCTTGTATAGGTAATTCTTCACAGTACAAAACACATTATTCAGTTAACTTGGATAGCATTCATACAGATGCTTAAATCTTACTGCAGTTTTAAAATACTACACTAGGCAGTCTGAGGAAATAAAAAACTGAATTCTTAAGCATTTATACCATTCTTTAACTGACATATCTGCATCGAACCATTTTTACTGTTACTCATTTCAAAATGTGTATTTTATTGTGGTAGTACAGTCAGTTCTTTGTACTTTTGACATTTATTGACTTAAGTTGGCATAGTGAAAAAGGCAAAAATGTTGTAAAGAAAACTGAATTATACAGTCTGCTTTGGTTTGCAATGAAATTCACCAAAGATTACCTTGTGTACACTAAAATAAGTGATTTACAAGTTTCTACCATTTGTAGTTAATAGTGTATGTGCTAGTTTGAGAATCAAGTAAACGTGGATGAGGAAAAACACCAAATAAAGTATAATTGAATTTCTAATCCTAGAGGACAGTAAACTTTTAGAAATTCCTTCACGCCTAGAAAGTGTATTCCAGGACCAGTCCCCTTCAGATGCTAATTCACAATATGGACTGAAGAATTCCTTAATGGCAGGACATATCTTGAAGATGGCATCAGTGAATGAAGAAAATGTCACTATGCAGTAAATTGTAATGGAAAATCGAACGCTTTTGGTACAAAAGATAGTGGACACTCTGGGGTTAGTTAACAGTCAACTGAATCTGTTCTTCTTAAGTAGGTTCTATGTACATTGGGTGTGTAGAATATTAACTCCCAAGGTAAAGCATCCAGTGTCCACAGGAGACTTTTGAGCAATGAATTCAGACTGGGAGAATTTTAAGTGATGTTTCATAACCAGGGATGAAACATAGATATGTCACTTTGATCCAGAGTCCAAACAATAATCAAAATAATTAAAGTATGGTAATGCTTCCAAACCAAAACAATGCATTATAAATGCCAGTAGGATGTTGCATGCATTTTTTGTGGTGTTGAGAGAGTAGTTCAGGTGCAGTGTGTGGTGTAGTGATTAAGGCTTTGGACTTCAAACCCAGGTTGTGGGTTCAAATCCCGCTACTGACAAATGTGCGACCCTTAGAATGTCACTTCACCTGCCTGTTCTCCAATTAGAAAACCAAAAGAAATGTAACCAATTGTATCATAAATGTTGTAAGTCGCTTTGGGTAAAGGCATCAGCTAAATAAGTAAATGTAATGTAAAATGTAATATTGATTCATGACTCAAAAGGCTCATATAACTGATCAATATTACACTGTTTATTTTTTTTTTTTTTTGTCGCTTAAAGCAGTCAGCCAGGAAAAAATGGCAAAGAAAGTTATCAATCATCACTCTTCTGCTTAACAACAAAATGTCTGCTCCAATTGTACAAACTGCAAAGCTTGCTCTTTGAAAGAGATTCCTCATGTACCCAATCCTTCAGACTCGCCCTTTCCAACTGCTGTCTCTTTCCCAGTCTGAAGGTTTACTTTCATGATGCACACTATATCTGAGATGAAGACATCAAAATCATTTACAAACCTGTGGTTGTACAAGCAAGACATACAGGTCCTTCTCAAAAAATTAGCATATTGTGATAAAGTTCATTATTTTCTGTAATGTACTGATAAACATTAGACTTTCATATATTTTAGATTCATTACACACAACTGAAGTAGTTCAAGCCTTTTATTGTTTTAATATTGATGATTTTGGCATACAGCTCATGAAAACCCAAAATTCCTATCTCAAAAAATTAGCATATTTCATCCGACCAATAAAAGAAAAGGGTTTTTAATACAAAAAAAGTCAACCTTCAAATAATTATGTTCAGTTATGCACTCAATACTTGGTCGGGAATCCTTTTGCAGAAATGACTGCTTCAATGCGGCGTGGCATGGAGGCAATCAGCCTGTGGCACTGCTGAGGTGTTATGGAGGCCCAGGATGCTTCGATAGCGGCCTTAAGCTCATCCAGAGTGTTGGGTCTTGTGTCTCTCAACTTTCTCTTCACAATATCCCACAGATTCTCTATGGGGTTCAGGTCAGGAGAGTTGGCAGGCCAATTGAGCACAGTAATACCATGGTCAGTAAACCATTTACTAGTGGTTTTGGCACTGTGAGCAGGTGCCAGGTTGTGCTGAGAAATGAAATCTTCATCTCCATAAAGCTTTTCAGCAGATGGAAGCATGAAGTGCTCCAAAATCTCCTGATAGCTAGCTGCATTGACCCTGCCCTTGATAAAACACAGTGGACCAACACCAGCAGCTGACATGGCACCCCAGACCATCACTGACTGTGGGTACTTGACACTGGACTTCAGGCATTTTGGCATTTCCCTCTCCCCAGTCGTCCTCCAGACTCTGGCACCTTGATTTCCGAATGACATGCAAAATGTGCTTTCATCCGAAAAAAGTACTTTGGACCACTGAGCAACAGTCCAGTGCTGCTTCTCTGTAGCCCAGGTCAGGCGCTTCTGCCGCTGTTTCTGGTTCAAAAGTGGCTTGACCTGGGGAATGCGGCACCTGTAGCCCATTTCCTGCACATGCCTGTACACGGTGGCTCTGGATGTTTCTACTCCAGACTCAGTCCACTGCTTCCGCAGGTCCCCCAAGGTCTTCTCCACAATCTTCCTCAGGGTCCGGTCACCTCTTCTCGTTGTGCAGCGTTTTCTGCCACACTTTTTCCTTCCCACAGACTTCCCACTGAGGTGCCTTGATACAGCACTCTGGGAACAGCCTATTCGTTCAGAAATTTCTTTCTGTGTCTTACCCTCTTGCTTGAGGGTGTCAATGATGGCCTTCTGGACAGCAGTTAGGTCGGCAGTCTTACCCATGATTGCGGTTTTGAGTAATGAACCAGGCTGGGAGTTTTTAAAAGCCTCAGGAATCTTTTGCAGGTGTTTAGAGTTAATTAGTTGATTCAGATGATTAGGTTAATAGCTCGTTTAGAGAACCTTTTCATGATATGCTAATTTTTTGAGATAGGAATTTTGGGTTTTCATGAGCTGTATGCCAAAATCATCAATATTAAAACAATAAAAGGCTTGAACTACTTCAGTTGTGTGTAATGAATCTAAAATATATGAAAGTCTAATGTTTACCAGTACATTACAGAAAATAATGAACTTTATCACAATATGCTAATTTTTTGAGAAGGACCTGTATTTTATTTAAGTGGCACAGAAAAGCTTTGTGAACATTATAGCAAGTATACTGGCATTCACAGAAATTATGATGAAAAATAACTTGTTTGGGGGGGGAAGTACACAATGAATAGTGCTGCTTTATAGATCAAGCACCCTGAGTTTGAACTTGCTCTCAGTTGTTTGTGGAAGTGGGACATTCTCAATATGCCCGCATTGATTTTCCTTTTGGTGTTGTAGCGTTTCTCTCACATCACCAAAGGTATGCAGATTATGTTAACCAAAGATTCTTAATTGAACCCTGTGTAAGTGTACGTATGTATGTGCACAAGGCGGGGTCCCATGATGGACTGGTACATTGTCCAGGACTGTTTGACGCCTTGCATACCATGCTGCCACGATGGGCACGGGTTAGTGTTTTTGAGCATGGTATGGGGTAATAACTTTTTTGCTGATTTTTTCTCTTAATAGGTGTGGCTTATGCTTTTTGATCACCTCCATATATTCTTCATATAAACAAGCTTATAGAAGAAAAAAGTAGTAGTTAGAAGAATTACATCTTTGAATATTTCCCAGTGACATCTATATTTTCTAACCTTTAGCAACCAAACAAGTTCTCATTTTAGTACAGCATTTAAGTAGAATTGTTAATGATCCTGATAATACTTTGAATATTTTACATATTTTTTATATTCAGTTTCATTTTCTCTATATAGGCAAAATGATACTCGCTTTCACAGAATATTACAAATAAGATGCATTCAGTCTACCAATATTAATTAAGAGCTTTCACTACAAAGGCAAATAATATGTTGAAAATATAAAGTCAAATTCTGCTCTGGTATGTCAGTGGTAAAGTTTAATGTGATTTTGTTTTTGTACAAGTGCTGGGACTTCTCATGTCCTGGCTAGTTACAGCAACATCCAATTTGTTGTGATTAGGCGAAAACTAAGTTTTGTTGAATAGCAGATCACTTGATATTATATAGAGAGATGGTCATGTTCAAGTTATTGTTAATATTGTTCTTTTGCAAGACAATATCTTGACTTGCTATGCATAGCTTGGATAAAAATTTTTCCAACTGGATTTGGGTTTTAAACCTTAAACAAACCTAATGTCTTTGCACTTTTAACCATAAAATTCATGAGCAAGCTAACGCTTTAAAGAGGGCCTTATTGTTAGCTGAGAAACTTAAGTTTTGTTATCAGTAATGTGTGCTTTTTCTAATTAAGATTAGAGAAGAATTTATTTTCATTTGACATCTGCATCTAAATTTGTAGTCTGAAAGATTGCCATAAAAACTGCATTCACTTTTAAATGCCAGAATATCTATAAAGAAAAAGTTTTTCAGTACCGGTAAATATTTGTGAACATACTGTAACATTTATTAATGTCATATACTTTAGCACTGTATTTTTATTCTATCCTAATATATGCAACTTTCAATTGTTTTAACTGTCCATTCATTTAAAACAAATATTATTTCCACAAATGTGTTCTTGGTTATAATAGGCCATTTTATTTAATTTGTAAAATAATAAAATAGTATTTTTGCCTTACCAAAGTTGCTTTAGGGATAATTATATTTTTGAAGGAAAGTACAAAGCAGTTTGCATTGTCGATCAAATAGCTTAGTAGGTCTTGCTTGAACAGCCATCATTTTTTATACTACACTGTGTGCACAATTATTAAGCCAGTTGTATTTTTGAGGATTCATTTTCATATGGAACAAATACAGTGCTATCATTCAATCCAAAATGGTAATAAACCTGTAACTTGAATGTTTTACAAAGGAAATGTGAGTGTGAACATTCTCAGGGGAATACATATGTGTGCAGAATTATTATGCAACTAAAGGAAAAACGAAAACTTGTTTGTTTTCATCTGTTAAAGTGAGAATAATAAACAACTCAAAATTTACAAATAAACATTTCTGACATTTAAAAAAAAAAAAAAAGAATCAGTGACCAATATAGCCACCCTTCTTTTCAATAACAGTCATAAGCCTTCCATTCATGGAATCTGTCAGTTTCTTGATCTGTTGACAACTTTTTGTGCAGCAGCAACCACAGCCTCTCCCAGACACTGTTCAGAGAGGTGTTCTCTTTTCCTTCCCCGTAAATCTGCCGTTTAAGAAAGGATTTAGGTCAGGTGAGGAAGGGGGCCGTGTCATTTTTCTTTTATCTTTAAGGCCTTTACTGGCTAGCCATGCAGTGAAGTACTTCGATGCATGTGATGGACCAGTGTCCTGCATAAAAATCATGGTCTTATAGAAAGATGCAGAAAGATTCTTTTATCACTGCTTGAATAAAGTGTCTTTGTCTTCTAAAAACTGGCAGTAGGTTTGGGAGTTGATTTTGAATCCATCTTAAACCTGAAAAGGTCCAGCTAGCTCATCTTTAATAATACCAGACCATACCAGTACCCCACCTTAATCTCACTGGTGTCTGAGTCGAAGTGGAGCTCTGTGCCCGTTACTGATCCAGCCACGGGCCCATCCATCTGCTCCGTCAAGAGTCGCTCTCATCTCATCAGTCCATAAAACCTTTGAAAAATCTGTCTTCAGCTATTTCTTGGCCCAGTCTTTACGTTTCAACTTATGTGTCTTGTTCAGTGGTGGTTGGGTTTCAGCCTTCCTTACCTTGGCCATGTCTCTGAGCACTGAATACCTTGTACTTCTGGGCACTCCATATAGGTTGCAGTTCTGGAATGTGACGGCACTGGAGGATAATGGCTTCCTTCACGTTTGAGTCTTCTCAAATCTTTGGCAGTTAATTTGCGTCTTTTTTTGTTCCAACACGTTTCTTGTGGCCCTGTTGACTATTTGCAATCAAACGTTTGATGGTGCTGTGATTATGCCGCAATATCTGAGCAATTTCAAGAGTGCTGCATCCCCCTGAATGACTTTTTATAATTTTTGACTTTTTAGTGTCGGTTAAATCTCTTTTTTGGCCCATTTTGCTTGAGGAAAACAAGCTGCCTAATAATTACGCACACCTTGATATTGGGCGTTGATCTCCTTAGGCCACACCCTCCCTCATTACACAAATACACATCACTTGATATGCTTAAATCCAATAACTGTTTGTACAGCTTAGAGTCAGAATACATAAATAAAAATGATGATATGGTCAAAATACTCAATTGCCTAATAATTGTGCACACAGTGTATATAAGTAAGAAGTATTTAATAATTCTGAAATTCAACCTTTTATTTTATTATTTTATTTTGAACTTTGCTGGCACCATATTAAACACATCAGCTATTTTTATGCAGACCAGATTATTTTTTACATGGATAAAAGTCTATAAAGGATTCTTTAGTAGATTTGTTGTTGAGTGATGTTTAACTTTAGATATTTGATTTTGTAAAGATAGGATGCTGGTTTTATATTTTATCCATCTCTTACGTATTCCACTTGTATTACTGTGTTACTTTTTTTTTTTTTGGTAGACATTATATTATTTGTACATCTCAAAGTGAATATTACAAGCTGATAAATGTATGTTTAATTTGTATTAGCAAATTATATATTATCAAATTAAATAATTTTATAGCATATTTAGAGCAATGTTCAAAATGGTTTAAATTAATACAGCACTCATTTATTTTTCTAAACTGCTCAGTATATTAATAACAAAACTTGATTTCTAAATCAAGTTATTCCCTCCCTCCCAATAAACTTTTTTTTGTGGTTTTTGGTTGGGTTAATTGCTACTAAAGTAAAGGGCTTTAAATGTGCAGTTTTGTGTTTTCAAAGCTTGCTCTTCATATATTTTTCTTTTTTTTTTTTTCTTTTTTTTTTTCTTTTTCTTTTTTTTTTTTTTTATAGAAATCTGTCATTCAGATTTTCCAGAAGGTAGGCATGTTCAAGCGTATGAATTATTTTTATTTATATGCTGCTGGTTTTGTTACTAACCTCTTCTTGTACTGCATTGCTACCAAAATCTGTTGTTCATTCCTAGTTGACCCCTTTTCCTTTCCACTCGTTATTACACATTTTTCACACTTTCTGCAAATAATTCTGTCTGTCATGGTGACCAATGAATAAGCAGTTCAGGCACAGTAGATGCTTCAACAATGATAACATGCAACACTTGTAACAACAAGCATTTCTCCTTTAAGCCTTTTTTTGTATACCACGTTTTCAGAAACAAAATAAATGTATTCAGGTCTTTTAAAATTTCATTGAGATATTGTGCGCTTTAAGTAAGTACACATTTTTAAAATGAATTAATTTCAAGGCTGATAACAAATAAGCCCTGACCCAATTTTGCTTTAGCAAATAATATAAGATCGTCTTGTGGTTTTTATTTACATGGGAGAAGATAATGCATTAGTAAAGGCAATAAGTCGTCTGTTCAGTGCGAGACAAAAAAAGATTTAAAAGTGTTTACAAAATAGTGTAGATACTGATCAGTTAGATTCGGCTGACTCTAAGTTATATTGTAATTAATAAGGGAATAGATACATAGGAATATGGATATAATAGAACTAAAAGCAAACAGTATATATAAACATATATAAATTACTCTGCCATAAGGAGTAATTTAATATTTTCTAAACGTAAAACATTTAGTTGTAAAATTTAATTAACAGCATTCATTGCAAGTTACTTTTTTTATTGTATGCAATAAATAACGTAATCCAATGATTATGACATGAGATTTTTACTTAATAATTACACAATTTTTTTTTTTTTTTTTAATAACTTCAACTTACTAACTTCAATTTAGCCATTTTACTGCATAGCTATCAAATCTGTTCATTTTCTGAATTCATAGTCCAGTTTGTAAATGCTAGGACTTCTTCTTTACAGCAGTAACCACAAGGCAACCATGGGAGCACCAGTCCACTGTAGTGCACTCTTAAACATAATTTAAATATACCAGTCAAGTTTACTGAATTTAGACTGTCAAAGGTAACCAGAATATTATGTAAATCTGGAAGGAAAGATACCATAGTCTTCAACCAAATGTTAGTTGTTTGAAGAAGAGCAATACCCCTTTAGGATGTTAAAGAGGATTAGAAAGCCTGTCTTAGAACCTAAAAGGCTGTGCCATGAAATTCTTGAAATGGCAGAACAGATGTTAAAGTTATGCTATATATGTAAGAGCATCATCTAGCAAGAAAAACAAAACTAAACAATGAGGGCAACATTCCATGATTCTGACTTAAACTGGTCAACACATACTCCAAACCAGATAGGAAGGTTTCTTCTGTCCTCTAAAACTGTTAGTAACCCAAAATAAATACATTACCATCCTCTTTCAAAAAACCTGCACACCAAGCAGAAAAAAAAACCTTCTTTTGCCTGTCAAGACCTAGAAATGACCTAGAACCTCAATCACAGTAGGTATGATATATCACTGTATAGAACTGATACTGTGTTAAATTGAAAATTCTTCAATTACTATTAAAACTGTAAGTAAAAGGCAAAAGAAGAAAGCAGCATGTTCAGATATTAGAGTTTTGAAAGAATAAAGTGGAAACTAAAATATTTGATTCACCCCATAAAGGTTGTAGCAATGTAAGACTATAATTCATATTTAGTTATTTAATCTCTGAAACAGAGGTCTAGCAAGTAAGACTGAAATGTGGTTCTCTCAGCTCCATTACACTGTACAGTTAATTCAGCCTCAGGAACAGACCTCAGTTCAGAGTAGGAACTACAATACTAAAAGTACCTGAGCTTAGGTATCCCTCTTCAAATGAGGAATTTGGAGTCAGATATGATAAGGATCACACCTAGAGAAAGGAGGGGGGTTTCAATATGGGCAGCCACACACTGGAAAAATATGTGCACACTAAGTCCAAGGACATGGAGGGAGCATATATGTCTACAGAATAGCTGATGCACTCTTGATGGTGTAGCTCCTTTTAATGCCCTTACAAAAAACAATCTTTTAAGAGCCTTTTTATCATGGTCCATAGTTTGCATCATATGAATGAAGCTTTAATGTGCCTGTTTCAGAGTGCCGTTGTAGAGCAGCCATTCAAGGAACTCAAAAGAGAGAAAGGAAGAGATACAACACCTCAGGCATACCTTACCCAAGCTGTGACCCTAGGTTTTAGAAACGGTTACAAAACTGGTTAATGGTGCACCTTTATGGTGCCCAAAAAAACGAGAGAGAACTCCTAGGCCAGAAAACAAAACCACAATGCTTATATTGCATTTCCTGTTTATCTTGGTGGTTAATTATTTTGTATATGAAAATATTGTAATGTTTTCCTAAAATTTGTCTCACTATGTACTAAAGTTTAAATGTCAAAAACATCGTGACGATTGACATAGTTGGGTATGTCTCTAAAAAGTACTGGTTTCTCTAAATAGATCTCTTACAGAAAGCGTGGCTTTGTGCATGCATCTCCATTTAGGCTGGTGTCGATCCTTTTTTATTTCAAGGTTATTTAAGAAAATTTGAAATTTATAAGCATTCTGACATTGTTAAGTAAGAATTATCATATACTTTAAATTGCATTTTTTAATGAATGCTTCACCATATCAAAGTAATAAGTTTGATAGTTTGTAAATAGATTTGTACATTAAAATGTATCAATGGGTAAAGCATAATTGGTAGCTTCAACACAGCAGTCATAATCAATACAGGTCTAATTTTATATTTACTAGACAGCTTAAAAACACTTAAATGTGACTTTCCAATAATTTTATAAATATTTCTTTGATTAACACATGCTATTAAATGAGTACCACAAGACTCCAAATTATGCATAAGATTAAAGGGAAATTACACTTACATATGTGGACCCTACATTACTTCCTCAGAGACACTCATTATAACACCAGACATGTCTTGAATGCTCCATTAGTAGCTTTAATTTAACTACATGCAGTAATTTTGAAATTGTATTTTTACTGTAGCTTCTTGGGTGTAGAATTGCATGATGTGCTTTGTGATGGTTGTTTACTGTAATGAATTTTAACTTACTGTAGTCAAGATTTGGTGTGTCCTTTTTACAGCAGGGGAGTTGGTATGAAGGCCAAGCATCATTTCTAGATTAGGGACAAGTGGCAGAAGATCATAAGAGTATTTGTTAGCTATTATACAGTAACAACACAAGGATATGGGAGGTAAAGGAAGTTCAGAAATTCTTGTTACACAGGTGCTACTTATACTGGAGAGGGTTTCACATGTTACATGCTGTTCATAAGAATTTCACTGTGCTTTGTACATGTGACTATACTAGTACTACTACTACTGCTTTGATCACATAATCTTGTATTAGTTAAACAGCTGCTTTAAATATATGGGGTTGTCAAATGTACCTGTTCAATATTTTTATACTGTTCACTTAAGTTGGTCCATGTTGCTGTAACTAGAGTCCAAATGATCTGGTTAATTTTTGGTTTACTATACTGCTGTTAACATGGCCATTCTACTTTCCCTAACCATCAAAGAAAAGCAGCGTGAATTTATCCATTATTTTTAGCAAAAAATTTATCAGCATCACAGATCAATCGTTAACTTTTAGCACACTATGGAAACATTTTTTCTCCGTTAAGTGTCTTCAAATAGATTGAACAGTTCAAAAAAGACATACAGTCAGATCATCCATCCATGAACGTTATTGTAGACAATATTGAATGTACATATGACATATATTGGGCAAGCAGGAGTGTGTACGTGTTCAACTAAAGTGTGTTAATAACTAAGGAGACTATGTCAAAAAGTAACACTTAAATAAAATCTGTATAGTTTTCTAAATATTTTATGGACACATTTTGACATAGTTTCATAATTTTTTTACACCTTAAAATAACATTTTGCTATACAAGGTTCACTGCAGTGTAACAGGAATGTCTGCGCTGTGAGAGCACTTTAATATATGAATGCTTAGAAAATATCGGAACTAGCTTGAATAAATTAATAAGTAGACTAAATTATTGTGTTGTGTAGAACATGGACTCACTGCAGTAAGACTGACCTTTTAGTTATCCTGTCTCATTACAAAACTGTAGAACCAACTGTAGTTATCCAAGACATAATACATCCTAGAAGTGACTCTGCATACTTCTAAAGACTTTGTACATTTTGAGACCTCTCTGTCTCCTGAGAAATTCCCATATAATTCCAGGTCAGTCAAGAGAATCATGTCTGCAGTCTGCTCTTGTGTCTTGTAGCTATGCTTGTTACATCCCCCCACTTGTCACTCATCCCAGGAAATGGCAGTGGGGGATCCAGAATACATGTTTAAACTATATCAGTTTTTTCCTTTTTATAAATTGCAATTTTATTTATTTTAAATCTATGTGTTATGGAAGAAATTACATAACAGTCAAATACTAGTTTCAGTACAACAAAACTTCAAGATTTAAAGAAATCTTAAAATTGATCCCATCTGTCAAAGAAACTGTGCTAAAACCCCCTATCTTTACCACAACAGGGTGCTAATTAATAATAAGAAAGAGACCTACTGTTTTATGTTTTACTAATAAAAATTATATGACTTTAAACGACACAGCAGCTCAGCAAATTTATTTTTAAATAACCTTAATGAAATTTTGCCAAATTCTAAAGAAGCTTTGCACAGTTCCACATAATTCATTTTTTTTCTAGTTTCAGAAAATATAAAATACAATTTTTCCATTGAGTTATAGAGGTGCATTTGGATTCTTCCAACTAAGCAGAATCAGCTGACACACTATCACCAGATAGCCCATGAAATACTGTAACTCCAAAGACTAATGTAACAGAATTTCCAATGATCAAACAACCTACAAGACTGTATATTTGAGGGTGGGTGTGAATGCAAAATTATCATGTATAGGGGCAGCAGACGGCCATGTCTTTTCCTTGAAGTAATATCTATATTGGTTTCATATTTTCAGTGAGCGTCAGCATGCAGAGACTATAACTATATTAACTGCCTGCTAGAGAGAAGTGAATATTTTACAGTCAATTGGCATCTTCTTTAGCGCTTTCCATCAGATTGCCAAAATTGTGTTTACAAAGATCTTTAAACTTCCTGGTAACAGTAACTCTAAGGTACTTGAACTATTCTAAAACAGTCAATGGATAGCCGTCTAATATACTGTTACATGCTAATGAGTTTTCTGAAAAAAGAAGGCTTTTTCCCAAATGAATTTTAACCACCTTAGTTCAAGTTCAACTGCTATGTCCGGTACGGTGGGATCCAGCCACGTCTTCGAAAAAAGCAAAAGGCAACAGTCCCTTGTGGTTTTATGTGTGGAAATATCCAGTCAGAGCTCGTCCATTTTATTTGGGAGTAATCTAGTATTCGCAAGAAGAACACTGGGAAGAGGGGTTTTATGCAGAGCAGCCTTTAGCATAGTTAGTAATCCTGCTCGCTTGCCTCTTTTTTTGTTTCCTCTCATTCCGCCGTCTGTGTCGTCGTCTTCCAAGTGTAGGAGTCAACGTAGGTCTCGGTGATCTGAGAATCTCCTGTGGTATTGCTTCTGTGTTATAATAATTATCTTTGCTATTAGAGCCGATCTGTAGAAGCTTTTTGACGACTGTAGTGGATGCTCACCTCTGTGTGTAAAACGATGAAAGTCAATATTAAGCAGAATAATAGCAGAAAAGAGCACCTATTCAGGAAGCACAAAGCTGCAGCGTCTGTGTGTACCGCCATTGTTTACCCCAGGAAAGATGAGGCTAAAACAGTTTTTTTCAGCAATAAAAATTGTTGCAACAGAAACTTGTAAATACCAAAATATCAACATAAATACAGTCGGAAAGGTGTATTTGGTGTCCACTGCTGAACAAATTCAGTTTTGGAAACCTGGTCTTCGTGTGATAGGTTTTGAGACAGTCACCAATGCTCAGCTTAATGTCACAATCAGGACATTATAAGCATGTTTCTTTGTACACTTTTCCTACTTTTTCTGTTACTTGCCCATGACAGGGTAGAATGTCAGCAAAAGTCTTATTGATTTACAGATTTTCCATGACATGAACGATTGACACTTGCCGCATTGTGAGTAGTGCTCAGGAGCGAACGTCTTGCTTGTCCTTGTACTTATAATCAGTTATTTTTCCTTTTTTGTCAGGCAGCTACTGATGCACCATGCTGAAGCTTCACACAACCAAATTAACCAGGAATATCTTGGTGGTTTGCTTGTACAGTGCCGCATCATGCATCAGTTTCACATTCCATGTCAGTGTCTGATGACCAATTCACGTTGTCATTGCTATTGCTCGATTCGAGGTATGGTTTAGTTTAAGTTCATTCTAAAGCTGCCTTTAAGGCTTCTCATTTACCTCTGTGTTTTTAGATGAACGCTTCACCCCACTGAATACTGGTGAGTTACCCTAGATTGGCAAAACACACAGAAATAGTAATTTTGTTTTTGCAACATGATGTTATTTCATCCACTAGATGGCAGTGGAACACTGCCCCAAGTCCCAAGTGTTGCTCAAGCCAAAAAATGTGAAGCAGATCATTACACGTCACCCCGTGTCTGTCATATTTAACCGTAATTGCATATAATTCCAAGCCCAAGTCTCGCTCAGGATTAACCCAAAGAAGGCTAAATCCAGAGATCTTGTAAAAGCCATTTAGTAAATTTATTAAGATTGCCAATGATACATTTGGGTGAGTGATAAACAGAAGATATCTTTTGTACTATTCCTTTCCTTATAATTCCCTTTATTTTAAACTAGCAAAATACCCGCGCTTCGCAGCGGCGAAGTACTGCCTTAAAATTTTTATTAAGAAGAAAATTAAACCTTTTTAAACTGAGGGAAAATATACCAATAATTATTTGTTAAGGATCTCTTTGTATGCCACGTTGTCAGTTCGGCCCTCCAGTTGCAATATGACCAAGCTGTAGCTGTGCGCTGAGCTTACTCTTGAGCATGCAACGTACAGTTGGCCATGTGAATAGTAATCTTGTTTCAAATCTCACAGCTTGGATTGCTGCTGTCATAATCGGTTTGAGTTTCATGGTTTGTTTCAGTTACGACAGTATTTGTAGGACTTGTGTTGAAGAGACATTCGGCATCTGTCAAGCGTTGTAAGTATACATCCAGTTTCATTGATAACTTCACATCCAGCTTTTGAGAGTTTAAACATCGTCACCTGTGAAGCTAAGATGTTTAAGAGGCATTTGCGGTTGTCCAAAGGTGTAAAATATTTGGCCATTTCGGTACACTTAAGCATTTCACTCTTCTAGTGCTCCTGTTTAGTATAATTATCTCCTGTACCGTCATCAGTCCACACCTTGAACCTGTCTCAGTCATTCAACACATAAGACACAATGTTCCTCCGGATATCAAGAGTGAGCCTGATATGGCTGTGCAATATGTAACAAAGAGAATGGAAAAGGCAGGTGCCATCTCCGGGCATGGAAACCACTTGGTAAGTGACAGTTCTTTGATCGATGGTGATCACCTCGACAGACATGTTAATGGGGGTACGGTTGGAATGATAAAGGAAATGGGTACCTGAACAATGTAAAGTAAGTCTAAAATACCTATACAATAACTATAATCGTAATAAATGAACAATAAAACAGCGGAGAAGCCAAGGATTAAATAAAAAGGCTGTAGTTATCAGCAGGGAGACGTGAATACCGTGGCGAAGCAAGGAAGGGAATGTAGAGACTGGAGCGACAGACGGCCTTATATAGGCAGGCAGCCAACAACGTGGGAGGCGTTGGGATGGGGGACCCAACGCCGCCTCACACGGTGACTGAGCTGCAGGCTATGGACGTATATATGTACGTAAGTAGGATTCAGTTAGCGTTGGGAACCCGCGTACCAAATTTCTTGAAGATGATTCTTGAAGACCGTTGAAAAGTTCAATATGGCAGCCGACAGTGGCATCATATCACCGAAATAAGTACCAAATTTCAGCCTTCTACCTATGAATAAGAAAGTTCAACATGGCGGATGTTGTTGACCGTTATGACCGTTACGCGTAGAATTTTGAAATGAAACCTGCTTAACTTTTGTAAGTAAGCTGTAAGGAATGAGCCTGCCAAATTTCAGCCTTCTACCTACACGGGAAGTTGGAGAATTAGTGACGTTGGAAACTTCAATATGGCGGCCGACAGTGGCATCATACCACTGAAATAAGTACGTATATCGGTTTTGGTTAGCGCAGGGAAGCCACCTACCAAATTTCGTGAAGATGGGGCCATAAATAAGAAAGTTCAACATGGCGGACGTTGTCGACCGTTATCGACCGTTATTGGCCGTTATGACTGTTACGTGTAGAATTTCGAAATGAAACCTGCTTAACTTTTGTAAGTGAGCTGTAAGGAATAAGCCTGTCAAATTTCAGCCTTCTACCTACACGGGAAGTTGGAGAATTAGTGATGAGTCAGTGAGTGAGTGAGGGCTTTGCCTTTTATTAGTATAGATTTGCTAAAGGCAAATAGCTGGTTGCAAATACAAACTGTAGAAATCAGAGTGTATGTTGTTTACCTGCACAAAAGCTTGTGGGCTCGAGTAAAGTAATTTAACCCAGGCAACAATATCTGGCCCAAACTCAAATTTGTGCAAAACATTAATGAGGTATCCGCATTCTACTCTTTCAAAAGCTTTATCTACATATACTGAAACTGAAATGTGTGGGGGCTTGGTTGTTGCTGGATGTAGTGTACACTTCCTCAAACAGCAAACATTTGACAGTAGTTTCCTGCCTTCAGTGAGACCGGTTCTGTCTTCTGATATAAGAGCATTTTCTCAGGTCTTTTTGTGAAAACTTTGGCGACTGCCTTGACATCACAATTCAGTAATGAAACTGGCCTATATGATGCACATTCCAAAGGGTGTTTGTTGCTCAACAATGTGTGGGCCAGAACATTATCAGCTGTCTCCTTCCAGCATGGAGAAGCAGCAGTTCTATTCTGAGGTCCTCCTGTATTCCCCATAGGGCTGGGGAATAACTTTTACTCAATAGAAATATAAGACGTGGTTGATACAACATTGACAGAACTCTTTTCATCCATGTTTTGAAAGACAACACAAAAAGCTAATGAAAATAGCACCCCGCCGAGTTAGTCATGTGGCTGGAATAGAGTTACAGCCATGTTAGGTTAGGTTGACGCACATAGCACTTAGGGTAGGAGTAGCAGCAGTACGTGCTAATGTTTAGGCTACAGCAGGCACTGCACTTAAGGAGTGGGAGCAAGATAAAAATCATAATAGAAAATGTTAACAAAAACTCAAACAAAATCAGCATTGCCGAAGAAGACACTTCAACAGACAGCCAAAGGCACAAAAGACAAGGACATCTTTGAAAAGGGTCAGAGGAATTCGGTAGTGTGGAGACATTTTAATTATTTAAAGTCCAACAAGAAGCACAGTAGTGTGCATTGCAAATTGTATCAAAAGCATGTTCCCACAAAGACAAGTAATACCACTAATCTTTTGTACCATCTGAACTAGTGTCATCCTTCAGAGCGCACACAATGCAAGACTTTACAATCTCAGACCCAAGCAAGTGCTGCACTAATGGGGATTTCCTGTGTCTTTCTTTTATTTGTCTTGCAGCATAAGATGACTACAATTGAATGAACATGTCAATTTTGTTTATTTTCTTTCATTTAACATTTTAAAGCTGCTTGAATTTGTATTGAGAATATATACAGAAAATATTTTGTCTATTTGTGAATTTGTTTCCCAGCCATTTAAACAGTTTGAATCTATACAAAGGAAAGGATGCATCATAGAAGTAGTTTTTTGAGATTTTATTTTGTATTAATAACTACTTTATTTGTAACTTTTTGGAATTTGAGTTCTCCTGTAAAATTTTAAACCTTTTGACTGATCAGAATTGAGACTTTTTCATTTTGTATTACCTATTTACTGGGTTGTGCGTTTTGTTTTTATTGTTCTGTAATACTTGAAGGTTTGGACTTGTCAGAATTAAGATTTTAGTTTATTATATATACCTATTTTATTTATTTCAAATACAGTTGTATAATGTTCTACAGTACATTTGTCATGTTCATTTTTGACAGAAAATAATGTTTAAACCAAAATTCACATTATGACATCTTCACATATTACTTCGGACTTTAAAGGAGCTTGACAGAAATAGTAATTTGATTTATATTGTGATATATGTTGATTTTGACCTCTGTATCACAGAGAGTGAACCTAGCAGCCCTTCACGGGAACATCAGTACAGTTGTATTCCTGATAGCAGAGGTTGTGACCATAAGCATTCACACGAAGTCTGAACAAATTGTACTTATATATAGACACGCAGTGTGCACTTTTGAATTCTTATGAAATACACCTAACTCTCTGTAGTTGTCTAGATATGCAACATAACAGATTACATTCTCAAATGTTCAGTCTATTTGAACTAGATTACACATACTTGACAACTAGTTGATTTTTTTCAGCACAGAAAACAGTCAGTAAAACCGTCTTCAAAGTAATCAAACATTTTGATATCTTAATGTAAAATTGCACAAAATGCATATTAGAAAGATGTGTTATATTTTTCATGTCATTGTACATGTTATGGACAGTAGAGCGCGGAACTGAGCCCCAGCTCCTTGACACAGCTACACAGGAAACAGTCCCAGATTCAAATTAGTCCTTGTATTAAACAGAGTACCTTTACACAGACTTTCTTCCCTGATACAACATACTTTTTGTTACTTTTCCATTTCTTTCTCATTCATGGCAAGCTTTGAATTCTTCTGACTCTGACCCTTAACCCCCTGTGCAAAGTGGAAGACTCCCTTTTTAAGCCCAACCCAGAAGTACTACCAGTACCCAAACTGTTATTTCCAGGAAGCACTTTTAGGTTAGATGTGACCACCTTGGAATATGCATTCGTCTTCCAATAGCTCCCCGTGGCAGCCCTATGAGACCACAACTCCCATGCTGACTTCCCGGTGTCCATATAGGGGCTAAACACAAGGGATGCTGCCAAACCAATGTGGGTGGGGATGACCTGCGCATAGAAGGCAGTCTGTCATTGTCGCCCATTTCTGCTGGCTTCCTGACTAGGAAAAGGACTACTGTCCATCCTGGTCAGGATGCTTCTCCACCCAGGTCATCTATTCCACTGTGCTGGTCTCCCAGCCAGGTAAGAGATTCCTGTCCATTACTGATTTGATGCCAGTCCCAGTGCCCCACCCATGCCCACCTCCCGGCCCACAGAGGGGAAATGTCACACCTCCCTTCCTGATCATCTGTTAAACTGGCCTCCCAGCCAGGTAAGGAATTGTGGGTCTGTCCCGGCTGGGGTGCCTGTCCACCTATCATAATGTAGTGAACAAGATTTAGCTATGTAATCTAAATAGTTTCTATAAAGTGAACTGTACTGTATTATAAAGTGAGCTTCAAGAAGGTCAGTATTTAACAATCGGGCCCATTCAGCTGGTTCTGAGTGATACATAGTAATTTCCAGAAATATTGGCATCCTTCATTAAAAATTGCAAAAATTAATGTATAGTAGCAAAAATTAAAATTGCATAAAAATTGTAAAATGAATATATATAAAGGGACCACCCATGCAAAGAGTGATATTTTGTGCTTTAACAATTGGGCAAGCCTCATGCTTTTGGGAAAAAAAATGTTTTCCTTTAGTAACACAAATTTTACAAAAATATTGGCACCCCAAATGTCAGTATTTGGTGGGGCCTCCCCTAGCAAGAATGACAACTTTCACCCTTTTTCTGTAGTGTTTAACAAAATTGTAGAACACTTGTGGAGGGATCTTGGATCACTCTTCCATGTAAAACATTTCCAACTCATGGAGATTATTGGCTTTTCTTTAATTGAGACCACAGATTTTCAGTTGGGTTAAAATCTGGAGATTTAGATTGCCACTGCAAAACCTCTATTCTGTTTTTCCTACAACCATTTATTTGTTAATTTTGATGTGTGCTTCGGATCATTGTCTTGTTAGAAGACCCAGCCACGGCCCTGGTTTGGCCATCTTGCAGAGGAAACCAGATATTTGGCTAAAATGTTCTGGTATTTAATGGAATTCATTATGCCACTGACCTTAACAAGAGTCCTGGACCAATGGCAGGAAAACAGTCCTAAAGTATCAAAGAACTACCACCATATTTTACCATGGGTATTAGGTGCCCTGCTTTGTATGCAGTTCCCTTTTTTGCCAAACATGGTGATGGTGTGCATGGCCAAAAAGCTCAAATTTTGTCTCATCTGAACACAACATACGGTTTCAGTTGTATCTCTGTTGCCCGGCAAAGTAGAGATGCTGAGATTTGTGTCTTGGACTCGGGAGAGGCTTCTTTTGTTACATTCATCCATAAAAGTTCTGGTCATGGAGGGTGTTGTCTTACAGTTGACTTTTGAAACAGTGAATCCCCAAGATTCGACTAAACTTTGCAGCTGTGAAACTGTCATCTTGGGGCTTCTCTTTCCCTCTCAACATTCGCTTCACTGAGCATGGGAGCAATATGTAAATGTTCTCCTTCCTAGCAAATTTTCAACAGTTCCGTGCTTTTCAATCTTTGGTGTTATGGTCCTGACTGTGCTTACTGGTAATTCCAATTATATACCTATTTTTTGTAGCCATTCCCTAATCTATGCAGCTCAACAATTTATTTCTTATCTGAGTTGAGAGCTTTTTGGTTTTAACAATGTTGATGGATAACAAAAGGATATATATATATTTATACCCCAGTGAAACAGGAAATTGCAATAGACGACAGTTCATAGACACCAAACATTCCTAGACACTAAAAGCAACGTCAAGAAACATTTTTCCCCAAGGATGCAAATTTATTTGTTTATAATATTCTTCAAGGAGTCCAATAATTTTGCTAAATCCGTTTTTAACAAGATAAACTATTCTGAAGATATAACAACACTTTTGCAGAAATTGTTTTTATTAAGTAAATAGTCAACAATTTCTCCAAACATTTGAGGAATTTTAGAATCCCTATGTATTATATTAATTTTTTTGTTCACTTTTTTGAGGGGTGCCAATATTTCTTGAGATAACTGTAGTTATTTTAGTGAAACCTGTTTTTCATTATGGTTCAGCACAAAAAGCAGTTGCCATGCGTTTTGAGTTCATACCCCTTTTAAAGCTCAGTCGACATGCTTTAAATGTGCTGAAGACATATTTAACCTAAAATATATTAATAAATAGTTTTACAATGTAGAAGAGTTTCATTTTAGTAAATGTTTCCAAACTGAATAGCATAATTGTCAGGGTGTACTGTATGTCCATTTACCAAGATGGTGTAAATTACGAGGTAGTAACCCCTTGTGAAGAATGGGAAATTGCCATACTACAGGTAAATAACAGAAAGTTTACTGCCATCATTTTCTCACATGACTGCTGCTGTTCACTTTACTATTTCATATGTCAATAACATTTTCACCAATTTCTTAATTGGGTCTAATGATGTTTTTTGTACAAATATTAATGTGGGCCCAAGGGGTGTTTAGCCTGTTTTTCCAGTCGTCTGAAAGGTTACTCTCTTTCTTTTTGGTGCTTTGATGTTTGCGTCTTAAGGTTCCTGTGTCTGTCTCAGCTGTTTTGCATGAACTGTGGGGTGCGAGTTGTACTTTTCTGCAAGGTGTTGGTGATGAAACGGGGTTAAAGGACTGGTGCTGGCATAAAATTGATAAACCAAAAAACATAAGCCATAACAAGTCAAAAACTAAACTTTTAATAATTCTTTTTTGAGGAACCCGTATGAGGGAGAGAACAGAGAACGAGATGAGGGGAGCAGGTGAGAATAAAAACATATCTTAATCAATGCTTATATTAATGGATAATTAAAAAACTTGGCCTTTGGGTATCTTAACCTACCTCTCTCTCAAACTCCATTTTCTATTTTTTTCTCTCTTAATTACAAATTATTTCAAGTATATCAAATTTTTCTTATGTTGCGACATGTTCATTGAAATGATTTTTTTTTACTTCCCTAAAAAGCATTTTTGATCCTGATTTCTGATTTTTGTCTCCACATTTCAGTTTTAGTTTTTCTTCCTTCGTCTATTTACTTTTTCATAAATCACTTGTCATGCTGTTTGTAATATAATTGATTTAATTATTTTGTCTTCAAAAATAATAAATTAAACATCAATCTAATTTTGTTTCAGTTGCTTAAACTGAGTTTAAATGTCTTGCAAAATTATTCAAATACTTACTTTTGTCTTCTATTTTATAAAATTGACAATTTAGGGTTTTTTTTATCTTCTCTCAAGAGTACTCAGGGCAACATCTGTGTTACGCTTTCTGTCTCTTTTAAAACTATATTCAAATTCAAAACTGAAAATATCAAAAATATGTAACATGATACACAAGGTGTTATGAACAATTTTAAATGTATGGAAATGTGTAATGTATTGCTTTTGTAATTATTTATATTCATGGATATACCTGGCAGCAAATGAAAAAATTATTTGTTGTCTTAAGTAAGCTGACATTAACTTGATATACCACACATATTGTGAAACAAAGCAGACTGGTACAGGGTAAATGATCCTAGAATATTCTTTAACTACCAAAGAATTCCATATCTATTAATCAGTTTTACTGTGTTTTTTAAAGGTAAGATGAACAAAATCAAAAATGACCCATCTCCATCAATTGATTGCAGAGTAAGCGTAGTAGACATTTAACATGACATTCTTTATGAAACCTTTGACTGTGATCTAGGCTGATCTTCTCCTGTGTTTGAGAGTTCATCGTGTATATTGTGTGTGTGGATATGACAAGGGGGACACTCACTCAGGAAGCCCATAAAAAGAATACTGAATGTTTTAACCCAATCATGCTGCTTACATTTATTTTTAGGATAAATATGAATATTTTGATTCTTATATAAAGAACAAGTTTTTGCTATTAGTTTTCAAGTTCCTCTCGGAGTACTTGAACCAGCCTCTGTAGTAGATATCTTTTCTGTTGCAAGTCTAATATCCAATTTATAATTCTCTGTACTCATTTCGTTTTGCATTCTGATTTTGAAGTGTAACCTGTGCCAAGAACCTAAAACTAGGTTTATAGTTATGTGTGGTGGTTTTGTATTCATTTTAGAAAATTTTGAAATTTATTTTGTCTCTTATTAAACCATCATTCTGGTTTTGTAGGCGAAAATGTGATTCATTGTTTAGATATAACAGCCCATGGTTTTTATTAAGGTAGTGGCAGGTGACATTATTTTGGCAGAGTACATATTGCCACTTTCATTTCCACATGTCCAAATCTTTGTATAATACTATAGAGAAAAAAAAACCTCACACAGATAGGGAAAGGAGATTAGACTAGGTTCAAGACACTTGTTGTTTTTTTTTTTTTTTTTTTTTTTTTTTTTGAATGTGTTACTTGCATGTTAAGCAAGAAAGCCTACAAGCAGCATGGCAACATTATCCCATCATTACCTAAAATCATCTGAAGTGCACACCATGAAATTAGTTGACTGCTAATCAATACTACATGAAATGATATTCAAGAGTAGTTGTTGATGCAGCATTGTACGTAAATGTAGTGCTTTGCTTGAATGTGTGTAACTTAACTGTTCAAATGATGCATAAACATCTTCAGCATAGAAGTGTTCAGGATACAGATACTAAACATCTTCCAGGATTTAAAAATTGTACAAGTTAAAGAAGGCTGGATTATTGATTATCATGCACTGGAGCAGCCAGAACTAGCATATGTACCCTAGAATGTTTCCTGTATTGGTTCCATAGGTTAAGTAAGTACTGCACTGCTTCCTTATTAGTAAACTAGCCATCCCCAGCTGCTTCGCCCACGTATTAGTGAAACAGAACAGTGAGGAGGGCCCCACCCAGCTCTCTACTCCTGACATCACTCTTCCCCGTCCCATTGGCCCGTAACCTCTGTCTCAGATTAGTGCAAGTATATCACTCCTGCAAGCAAACTATGAATCTTAGCCCAATGAGTGAAGTCACAAAATAAACCAGAATGTTCAAGCAAATTATAAACAAAGAAGATCTAAATCCGTCAAGTAGTTCTCTTGTTCGCTAACTGAGCGGAATTAAGGTTACTCCCCGAGACAGACGTATGAGTGAGGAGGGCCCCGCCCCACAGCCCGATGAGTCTCTCTCGGATTTACACTAATTAATCGGTACCGCAAGTGAACTATAATACTTAGCACGATGAGAAAGTTGCAAAATGAACAGAATGTTCAAGCAAATTCTAAAAATAACCTAACCTAAATCCGTTAAGTAGTTCTTTCATGAAAAGTGGACAGACATACAAACGGGTCTAAAAAAAACTATAAGAAATTTCACAGTTGGACCACAAAATTTTTTAAACCGTTTCTTAGCAAGCACCTATGGGCCAAGGGTAACCTGCATTCCAAATTTAAAGTCCTAAGTCCTCATGGTTCTGGAGATTTTGTAATGAGTGAGTCAGTGGTATTTGGCTTTCATATACAGTACAGGCCAAAAGTTTGGACACACCTCCTCATTCAATGTGTTTTCTTTATTTTCATGACCATTTACAGCACTACTTCACTCTCCTTCTTGGTCAAATAGCCCTTACACAGCCTGGAGGTGTGTTTGGGGTCATTGTCCTGTTGAAAAATAAATGATCGTCCAACTAACCTGACTTCTGCACAACACAACTGCTGGTCCCAACTCCATTGATAAAGCAAGAAATTCCACTAAATAACCCTGATAAGGCACACCTGTGAAGTGAAAACCATTTCAGGTGACTACCTGTTGAAGCTCATCGAGAGAATGCCAAGAGTGTGCAAAGCAGTAATCAGAGCAAAGGGTGGCTATTTTGAAGAAACTAGAATATAAAGCTTTCAGTTTTCAGTTATTTCACCTTTTTTTGTTAAGTACATAACTCCACATGTGTTCATTCATAGTTTTGATGCCTTCAGTCATGAAAATAAAGAAAACACATTGAATGAGGAGGTGTGTACAAACTTTTGGCCTGTACTGTACACATCATAGCTGCCACGCATTCCC
>JANRMT010062796.1:31451950-31465299 GCA_026402145.1 Polypterus bichir lapradei | reverse complement strand
TTAGTGTTTTGGGTTCCTAATTTTAAATGAGACAACAAATCTAAATTAGATTATTCTTCACTAGGCTACACAGACCTGTGTTTTTGATAAACATGGAGCATAATCTTATAAAGGTGCTGGGTTTAGATTTTTTATTGAATTTTGTTGATGTAATTATGTTGATTCTGATGTTTTTTTCATTTATATATAATATGGGTAATCTTTTTTTGTTAGTTTTTTTGTGGGGGTGGGGGGCATTTTTTCTTCAGGTTAAATGATTATAAATAATGATACATTATTAATTAAAGAGGCATTAAGATGCTTTGAGCTTCCAAATACAGGCTGTAGACATTTTTTTAAAGAACGGTTTCTTTTAATTTCAAAATTTTTGATTTGGCCATTTGGTACCTCGTAAATTGGCAAACTGTCAACTCAGCTGATAAATGCAAAAATGGCTATAGGTACCTTTTGTTGGATGTCCAAAAGATACATGCCATTCCTGAACATATTTCTTTAGGTCTCTATCTTTTCAGTGTTTGTGGCAAATGCACAGAGAAAAATGAAAAAAAACAGTTACACCCAAAACAGTTTTTGCCCTAAACATTGCTTAAAGCAGAGATGAGGTGTGTTCCTACTTTGAAGAGCAAAAAGAGAGTTTTTACTATATGAGTTCAGAAGTGAATATGATTCGCATTTTCAATATACTTGATCCTCCGCAAAGGAAAACTATTTTTCTTGTACTCTGCTGTTTGAGTATAATCATTGCTGGATTGTATAATAACACTGAAGTTTGAGATGTCTGGACAGGGCTGGGTGACTGCCGTACAAAGTTCATTTGCCATTTACTGCTCAGTATTGCTGTTAAGTCTCTGCATAAATGTAAAAATCAAATGATCGCAGGGAGAAACTTGGTACGCTAGTATGTTTTAAATATTCAAAAATACCCAACAAATGAGACAAAGGATCAACACGCACATAGGAAAAGGAATGGCATACAGTGCTAAAGTGCTTATGCATGCATAAGGATCCTTTTTATACTGATTTCTATGGGCTTTTTTGGTTAAAGTTCTTTAATCTGTTAGAAATACGTGAACATGTTACCCAAATCTTGCTCCCAAGCACAGAGTTCTAGAATGTCTCCCCCCCCCCCCCCCAACCCCCCCACCCCCCCATTTTGCTGGCTCAAAACATGTTTTGCACAGTCAATTCCCCCCTTAAAATTAGCTGGTTTTTGCCCAGCTGTCAATAAAGAGATTGTTTGGTTGTGAAGTCGGGCTGCCTCGAGTCGAAAATGTTATTGTCCAAGCCAAGACTTGAACTTCCATACTGCACTTTCTTTGCTGTAATTTCTTCGCTATTTGATTTTTGCACCACGTTTGGCTTTGTAAATGGATGTGTTTGCTTTAAAGCAGATTTGCTGATTTGTAAATGCTGTTGTTAAAATTTATATATGTGTGTATAAACACATACATATATGTGCTGGCAAAAAATGAGTGGTTTTTGTTTTTAAATAAAATTTTGGGCCTTGTCCCAAACTGTTGATCTGAATCAGTACTGTTTTGGCTAATTTAAAATGTTAAACATTATTTTATATTGTTGTTCTTCATGAAACAGACATTTCTAAAGTTAGGATATAGCCAGTACTAAAGGTTAACTGAAATATCGCATTAACCATGTTCAACTGTTTTTTGCTTTGTTTTTGGCATTTTTAGGTTTTGATTTTTTTTAAATGGTTTAATGCACAATCAATACAAAAAGAGCAATGATGAGGGATTTCCGTAAATTTCTGTAAGTGCAATTAGATCAGCACCTCCAAACCTTATATTCTTTGCTTCCACCTTCCCAAAAACTCGGGACTTCTGCTGCTTCAGATGGTCCAGTTTCCCTGCCAACCATGTTAGCTAGCGATTCTTTAGTTAAAAAGATAAATTAATACAAACATAATATATAGAGAAATTATATGATGATTTATTTTATAGCATTATATTTTTATCTGTTGTTCCTTACAATTTTGTAATGACTAGAAGTAGTTGCTTTTTAAATATAAGAATAAAATAATGCCCTATCCGAACATTTATTTGACCTGTGTGAGTTTGCACTGACTGCTAACACTCTGGCAGGGTTTTAAAAAAAACCCAAACTGTATTATTGGGTGTATCTTGAATGTATTACGTCAAGAGCAGTGTTTAACATGGGTTTAAAGGATTTGTTCATCACAAAATATGCTCAATTTATGACTACAAATCTGGATTTAAGTATAGAAAGTATAATGTGGCAGCATTTGCCCATTTGTTAAAAGTTTGATTAGATTCTGTAGGTAGCATTAGAATAATTTCCTATTTTAAAAAAATCATTTTTTATTTTACTACATTACTACATTTTACTGGTTTGCTTTAGCTCTGGGCATCATGCCATCATCCCTGTGCAGTAATTTCTATAAAGAGTGTTAAAAATGAAGTGATCAATAAAACACTTTAATGTTTTAGAATTTAAGCATCAAGAATGAAAATTTAATGAAAGTTACATATTTAAAGCTGACTATTGTAGGAGTGTGATATTAAATATTCTATTATCTAATTCTATTCTTGTTCATGCAAGACCTGGCTTTCAAGACTTTTCAGATATGACTTGTATTGCACTCGGAATGGTCCAAAATGCAAAATAATCACACTACTAAGCTGTACACACACCCTTCACACTTAGCTGTTCTTGGCTGTGCCTCTATGGCTCCTTCAAACACAGGGCCCTGTGGCTAGAAGTGTGGATTGGGAGAATCTTGGTCAAAAAAAAAGTGTGATATAAATTATTAACAAGTGTTCATTGACAATAGATTTTATGACTTTTGCATTTGATACTGTAGCGGAAATCTCCTTAAAACAAGTAATATTTTGTGTACATTTAACCAGCTAGTATCCATTAACAATATACTATATTATTTCGAGATGACAGCACAGTTTATTACATACACTATAACGTTCCTATCACATGATAATACAGTTTAAAAACTGCAGTGTTAATTTTGGTGTATTACTGTAACATTTTTGTAACACATTCTTAAGAAATGACTGAAAATGCTGTTACAAATTTATCTTAAATAAAAAAAAATAAAAAATCAGGTCTGGCTGCATACCTACAGTGGCAACCCCTTCTGTACCTACTAAAGCCATGGGACCCTGGCTTTGTCTCATAGAAGCAAGTCACAGTACATTTAACACAAGAGTAGTTTTAGATATTAAATAATGGCATTGCCTAATGGAAATTTATCAGTCAGCCAATTGCCCTGAAGAAGTGCAGGTGTAAATGTCCTATTGGCAGCATTCTGTCACACTGGTACCCAAAGTACTGCATAAGACAGGTCTTGGGAAGGTTCAAGAGGCAGAGCATTTCAGAGGACAGAATAAATAGCAGCCCCATGAAAGAGATAATGTTTCTTGATGGATCACAGGGAATAAATGCATCAGTGAGAAGGACAATCAAGGGCATTACAATACTATAACATTTCCATTCCACAATGTTACAATTTAAAAATATTTTTTATGTTAAATGTACTGTGATTATTTCTGTGAGCCATTACTAGGGTCCTATGGGCTGAAACAGCCAAAAGCCACTGTTGCTGTGCAGTCAGACTTGATTGACTTTTTACTTTTAATTATTTGGGTAGAATTTACCAGTCATTTCATAAAGAGCATATTATGAAAATACTAAGTCACCAAACTTAGCAAGGCAAGTTTTAAACTTTATCGTATCACAGAAATATGTGTAAAATTGTGATATCGTACTTTGCTTTATTGTTTATATTTACTAGCGTAATTAGTTTTAAGGAGATTTCTGCTATGGTACAAATGCAGAAATAATAAAGTATCTTTTATACACACTGTGATGCCCAGGGCACATAAGTCTGTTCACGTGGGGAAGCACTTTTCTATTCTCTCCACAGTACCACAGTACAGAAAGCATCAAGTGCACAGTTCAGCACAAAACCCCAATTATTCTTCTTCTCTCTCCGCCTCCACTCTTCTCCCGGCAAGCTTCATCCACCTCCTCCCGACTCCAGCTTCTCAAGTAGTAGCAGCTTTTTTTTGTTCCGCATCCATACCTGCCTTTATGTCCACACAACACCCTGTGCCAAGACTCTGCACTTCATACCTCAAGCCACAGGACCCTGAATGATTTCACAGGGTCCTGTCGCTGGAGCAGCGATGGAGATGACTGCTACAGAAACTCTGCAGCCAGACCGTTCTTAATTACTGAGCTTTCAAATTATGTATGGTGGCTCCTAAACTCAGTTGGGTACCACTATTTGAATTTCTTGAGCCTGTCTTCCTGAGTCCTTGAAGTCTGTTCATAATTTTTTTTTCTTTTGGGGTCAAACTTTTGTCTTCAATATATATGACTTTTACTCCATGTTTCTTGCTCCATGATTTTGAAGGTCTTTGAATTTTGAAATCTGGCCTCCTGTTTGCCTTTTCAATACATCTGTTTGTGCCTTTTTCAACACAAGAATGGCAGACAAATGCACAGATTCATTGTAAATGGCTGATTTGTCTACACTGAATGCTCTGTTTGAGCAAGGGGATGGTTTTCTTACTTGACATTTGTTTCAAGAAATTTAGTAATATTTTAGTAATGCATGTGACACTCTGGGGCAACTGAAGTAATTACTCTTTCATTGGTGTGGTTGATCTCTTGTGATGGAGTTGTGTGATTACATACAAGTTTTACTGCTGTTTAACCTTGTCCAGGTACTGCTCTACAGATACAACAGATGGATGGAGTTGCAGCTAGAGTAAATGCAGATGCCAATATGTAATCTAATCATTTTTAGATATTGTGCCTTAGAATACAAGTTGCATGTGGAAGAAAATTACACCTTCAGTCCACCTCCTCTATTTGTTGTGCTGCTACTAAAAGTAACAACACATGTAAATTGTAGTTTTAGTTTCATTTTGTACAGTTAGCATACTTTACATTTTGATGGCCCATTTTTTTTAATTAAAAAATAAACATCAGCAACTCATAAGAACATGAGATAGGTGCTATTGGCACTGCACTGCATGGTAGCTATGAGAAGATAAATCCATCTGTCCATACAGTCTCAAGCCCACTTGATCTATGCCAGTTTCAGGTGCTAGGGTCCATTGTAGCAGGTTCAAAAATAGGATGGATAGTTCTGGGTACCGTTACTAGTATTTTTGGTTTATTTAGAAAAGTGTGTATTTTACTTTAAATGGCAAATCTATGCATAATATCAATACAATATGCATTAAGATGTCCGCTTAGAACAATAAAGTACAGGAAATTGTATAACGCCAAGTCAGGAACTTCTAGCCCATTACCAATCTCTCCACATCTACCCTTGGTCAGTGAAGAAATGAGAGGACTACAGGCTGACATTAATTAATAAAATGGCTGACATTCACCAGCTATTTTATAATTTTTTATATGTACGACTTTTCAACTACTGTTTTTTTTTTTTGTTTTTGTTATTTGAATTGTGTTTCTTTGATATACTGTTAAGAAGTGCCAAATATTTATTTTTACTCAGAATGCATCAAATTGATTAAACCATAATATGGCACCAATATTATAGTATTTGACAGCAGATTTTAAAGACTGTACATACATTGATGTGATGAGTGATATTCTGTTTTTTGTAATTCAAAGAATCTGAGAGGGAGTTCTCCCAAGGGTGACCCTTCAGGTGCTATTAGTGTGTTAATAGTAATTAGGTCAGTATTTACCTGTATAAGAATGTTAAATGCTAACTGTCCTACCAGTCATTGGCTTTTGACAACAACCCAAGCCACCAGAAATTGCACATAATTCAAGTTACCCAAAGGTTTACTGCAAACTTCACCTTTTATCATTTTGAGCAAGAGATCTAGAGTGGCTGGCAAGTATAACCCCCCTTTTTATTCATAGCTTTGAATGAATCCATGCTAATATTAGCATGTATATCAAATGTGCTGCACATCCTGAAAGGCTGTTATTCTGCATCATCTCTCTGTTTCGCACTTTTACTCTGCACATTGACTTTCTTTCTTAGAGAGGTTCACACCTATTCTCATGACTTGCATATCTGCTTTCCTTTTTATTCTATTCAACATACACTGGATATAGGCGTACTAATGAATATATTTTGTTCACATTTCTGTACAGCTTATGGCAGAGTCATGGTCTTCTGAAGCATCTAGTATACAGTAGGAAGTAAACCTGAATGCGGCACTATTCTGTCAGACGGTACACTGAGATACACAATAATATTCACTTGTGTCAGAGAAATTTATCATCCTAACTGCACACTTATGAGTTGTAAATCGTTTAGAGAACACCTATATAGACTATATGCCTGATTTTACATAGCTCGAGTCTGAGCTAGGAACTTGACCTAGGCCTTGGAGCTCAGAGGCAGTACTGGTAACGTAACACTACCTTACATAATTTTAAAATTATCAGTTATTACTTTTGATTATGGAACCACCTGAAGGTTTTGTTTTAAGATCAGAAGGGAACTCTTCACTAAAATGGCTGTGACACTAAGTGCCATCCATGAAAACGGAAGAAAAGGAGCATGGGAAATGCACATTCAAAGCAATTGCTACATTTATTAAAAGTATAATGCACAGCTTTGGTGGCATCTCAAACAAGAGTAAGCTATTTTAAAATAATGAGTTTTGAATGGTGATTTAAATCCTGGGGCTAACAGTGCCTTCCTAATATTGGTAGGATGATCATCCCACAAATTGGAGAAGCTTAAGTTAAAAGCTCTTCCTCCTACACTAGTTAACAGTAAGTGCATCTGCATCTCGACATCACAATGCACCTCTTGAAATATAGGCATAATATTGTAAAGTAAGGGAAATGAGCATAAGAAATGTAGAATTTGATTGCAAATGACAGCATTCAGAATTGTTCCTAAACATAATTACAATAATGAAATTTGCTGGAACAAATACATGAACTAGCTTTTCAAGACTTCACAACATGTGAAAATACTTTTAAATATGGGATATTTCTAGGTAAACAAAAGCAAGCTGTAGAAAGACTGTAAATGTAACAACTAAAAATCAAAATACTGTCTGAAATAACTCCTAAATTTCTTGTTTTTTAAAAGTCGGCAGCATTTCCATCTACAAAACTGCCACTCACTTTTCTCATTTTAAAGTTGTCTGCACCTACGAAAGGCAAGTTAATAAGGATGCAGGGTCCAACTTAAGGACACTGCCTGATAGGCCAATTAAATATTTAAGCTTGTATGCATGAATGTCTTCACAAGATTGTCAAAATCAGTTCATAAGTCTACAAACAATTCTGACCTCTTTTGTTGTATCAGACATCTGACTATTATTCACAGCATGTGTAATGTTCTCTTACTGAAAAAAAGAGATTTGAAATCAGACTACAACTGTTAAGAACAAACAGATTAAAGTATTTAATAAATTACCACTTTTAAGAATTTAGGAACAAGACTTTTCAATAAATGTGTCAGTTCAGTACGGGCTATACAAGTGACCTTTTCAACAGACCAGTTAGAATTGTGTTAAAAGGTAAGTAATGAGTTTCATTTTATTTTCAATTATTCCCTTTGATCACTGATTTTTAAATTTTAAAGTGATAAATGCCAAATGTTATGTGTTCTGGATTTGCAAGCTGAATGATCAGGCTGCAGTCTTGTGTTATACAGTTCAGCATTTAAAAATAAAGCATTTGGTAGCAGTTTTGATTGAAGCATTGCACGTTTAGTTATCTAATTTGTCTTGTTAGTGTTTTAAACCATAGGGTTGCTATTCTTGTCAATTCTGAACGTTAAGAATTTCAGTGTGCTTTGCAGAGGGCTTTTCTATTCTATAATACTCTCAGTTCATGCAGACATTGAACCTCTAAGCCTTGTTCTCCATTTTTGAGCATTTTGGTATCATATAACCTGGATGAATCTCTATTCAGTTTAATTATCATTACCCAAGACCTACTTCCACCCAAGAATATGTGTTAAAGTCTGTAATTATACAAAGCTTATCTACAGTGGATTCAGAAAGCCTTCACTTTTTGTACACTTTATTGTGCTGTAGCTGTCATTTTAAAGAGATAAATGTACTATTTCTCGCCATCAATCTTCACTCAGTGACCCATAATGACAAAGTAAAAACATTTTCAGAAAGGGTTTCAAATTTAATTAAAAATCAAAAACTTGAATCCCTCATTTAGAGCCTTTGCTGGGGTACTTCAACTTGTGGTTAGATGCATCCTGTTTGCTTTAATTATCATTGAAGTGGATCTAGAACTTCACTGGAGTCCACCCGTGGCAAACTGAAGTGACTGGAAATGCACACATCTTGATTATACACAATGCACACTGCATGTCAGGACAAAAACCCAAACCATGATGTTCAAGGAACTCTCTATAGACCACCAAGATCCAATTGTGGTAAGTCATACATTGGGGCAATAGTATAAAATCATTTCTAAGGCTTGAAGTGTTCTGGGGAGCACAATGGCCTCATTAGTTGTAAAATGGAAGAAACTTGGAACCATCAGGTCTTTTCCTAGAGCTGTTCATCCAGTTAAACTGAGTAACCATACAAAAAGGGCATTGGCCAGGTAGTTAACCAATGGTAAATCTAGCAGAACTTCAGATGTTCTCTCCTGAGATGGAAGAACCTTTAGGAAGGACAACCATCTCAACACACTCCCTCAATCAGGTGTTTATGGTAGAGTAGCTAGACAAAAGCCACACCAAACAGCAATTAACTCACTGGGTGCATGAGGAAAAATATCTGATCTAATGAGACAAAAGTTTAACTCTTTGGACAGAACTTCAAGCAGTATGTCTAGCAAAGACCAGGCACTGATCAGTACCTGCCTAATATCATCCCTAGATGAAGCATGGTGGTGGCAGCATCATGCTGTGCAGGTGCTTCTCAGAGGAGGGAACAGGGAGAGTAGTTGAAATTGTTGGATGGATGAAAGAAGCCAAATACAAGAGAGTTCCTTGAAGAAAACTTGCTCCAGAGTGCACATGACCCTTAACTGGGTCAACAGTTCACATTTTAGCACAACAGTAACCTGAAACATACAGTCAAGACAGGAGTAGTTGTGCTACTCATGTCTGACTGTCCTTGAGTGGCCCAGCCAAAGCAAAGACTTAAACCCCATAATTACAGTACATCTGTGGGGTGACCTGAAGATGGCAGTTTACAGACTCTTCCCATCAAATCTAATGGCACTTGAGAGGATCTGCCAGAAAGAATGGGATAAACTGCCCAAATGCGGGTGTGCAAAGCTTGTAGCAATTTACCTAACAAGACTCTAAGCTATAATTGCTGCCAAAGGGGCCTCAACAAAGTACTGAATTAAGGGTCTGAATATGCTTATGATTCCAGATTTTGATTTTTAATATTTTTTGTAAACCTCTCTGAAAACATGTTTTCACTTTCTAATTATGGGTTATTGAGTGTAAAATTATGGGAAAAGAGGGCATATTTATCCATTTAACATGAAATCTACAACACACTAAAATGTGCAGAAGGTGAAGGATAAGGAGTGCTTTCTGAATACACTGTATATTATTTGTCTCCATGCTCCGGTTCTCAGAATATTAATTGATCTTAAAGTTGGGCCTCTTTTTCAACAGTACATTTACTATTAAGACTTGAAGTTAAATAAAGAAAAAAAGAAATAAACAATGGTCTTACGTGATTTAATTTATAGCACAGAAAAAAAAATGTTGACTATTAACTCTGTATCTGGTAATTTTATGTTGAATAGATTGTAGGATATTTCATATTCCTGAAAGCTTGTGTTGCTACCTACAAATAATTAAAAAAAAAAATTCCAATTGCTTCTTGCCAATAATTTTGTAGGAGCCACTCATGCAGTATTTACTGCCATTTGAACAGTGGCTGTTAGACACTGTGGTTGCCTCAGAAAATTGAACTTTTTCTTTTCAACTAGTAATGATTTCCATGGCATGTAATTTAAAAATACAAACACTGTCTTTATGGTCAGTGAGATCTGTAAACAAAAAAAAATACTAGGCAAATGAAGTAAACTAAGGACACTTATCTCTCTCATCTCCTGCATCTCTCCTGTGCAGTAAACAGTCAGATTTCCTCAATGCACCTTTTCTTCACAGACAGTTTAGGCAGGGTAGAAGAGTATGATTAAAACCAAACTAAACAAGCCTGGGTCAGTAGGGGCACGTGGACAGTGACATCTAGTGGAGTTCCATGAAAATGCTGTGTTTTGCACTTGAATATGTATTTCCTGTGCGATAATATAAACTTGGAACATTCTAAACGCTACCAAAAATGAATTTGAAAACTAACAAATATGGTGATAAGCATAATAGCCTAACACTGCCTTTAGTTTACTATCCTATTTGAAGACAGTATCCTGATAAGGTTTATGCTGGTAAGTACAAATGCACCTTTAACAAATTGCTAGTGATAAAACAAAAAGAAAACCACTTCTATTTAATAATTAGAAAGAAATGTTTTTTGAAGATTAGATGGATAATGCTGGATTAACATCCCATTAAGAACAGTTTTCTGCCATGTAACTGATGTTACCAGCACAAACCGAAACACTGTGCTACCCAGTAATAGGAAAACAACTTGTGTATGGCCTATTCCCAACCACCATAAAACATCGGCTGTAAGGCAACCATTGGACATATTTGAACACATACCCAGAAACAAACATCTTTCAAAAGAAGGACAAAATTCAGTGCAAACATGAAAGAGGCTAGGATTCACTCCCATATTTACAGAGATTTTAAATGAAGAAATAAGAGTTCAAAAACAGGAATTTTGTTTTGAAAAACAGGCAATGTCTGTTATTCTGACAGTTACTCATCTCAAAATGTATATGAAATATTGCAAATTAAGCACATTCGCACAGAGTCAATTCCTGAACTGTGCCTGATGCAGCTAGGATTGACCCTGATTCCCAACAAGACTGTAATGGAATAAGTAAGGTAAGCATATTAATGGATGAAGCTTCTGTGAGCTGATGCTAACAACTGCCAATTGCAAGCTTAGTGTCGTCTTTTCTATAGGTTCTCTTGATTACAGAAATATGAAAAAGTGTTAATACTTGCAGATATATCAAGCACAATCCTAATCTAAAAGTTGATTGTCTTTTTGGTTATTGTTTTTAAAATGGTTTTAATCAACAGTGTTGATGCTGATTGAATTTAACATCAAACTGCTAAATTCAGTTCACAGGATGGACACAGGAAGTGTATCTAACACATCTCCTTTTGCTGTATTAAAATTCCAGCATGGCAACTGTTGTATATATACGCAAAGACAGAAAAACTGTTTGCATTTGCAATCTTAAACTTCTCACTGTGCTCTGAAAACTTTTAGCAAAGTTTCAGAACTTCATTTTGTTCCAGAGATTAGTAACTATATAACTTTTTCTGGTTTTCTGTGGTGGAGATCTGCGCCACCACCCGATCAAGGCACTGTGATGTCCCTACATTGATGGATTAAAGGCCAGAAGTCTACATGACCATCATCATCAAGTTGTTCCATGTGAACCTTGAATACCATGAGTACTGTATTCAGATCATTTATGTTAGGTAGAATGCCTAGAGGGGGCTGGGTGGTCTTGTGGCCTAGGAACCCCTGCAGATTTTATTTTTCTTCTTCAGCCATCTGGAGGTTTTTTTTTTTTTTTCTTCTTCTTCTCTTCTACAGTAACTGGCCATTGGACCTTCCTTTTTATTCTATGTTAATTAGTTTTCCATAATTTTATTTTTTATATTTTGTCTTTTTTCTCTTCATCCTGTAAAGCACTTTTAGCTACATAATTTGTATGAAACTGTGCTATAGAAATAAATGTTGTTGTTGTTGTGGCATGCAGGTTTCGTGGTGTTCTTGCTCTTGCCTACCTGACAAACCTCATGCCTCAACTGCCTCAGCTGAAGTTTTTATCCTCTACTTGTCAGTATATGGGAGTTTGAAATATGATATCAACCACAGTGTGCCATGTTTTGACAAGATGTGCATTACCAGGACTCCCAACAAAAGAGCTGGGGAAAGAAAAAAACAGATTTGGATTTTCCTGTCTGGGTTTTCCTGTAAGTGCCCAGACACAGGTAGGGTGTATCTGCCTCTGAATGAATCCACTCTGGTGATTGTGCTTTATTAATCCTCCACTCCCCACCCCCCCAAATGAATGCACACTTAAATAAAAAAAATATACAGTCGATTCCTGTTAATTGGACCACATCGGGATGCGATCATTTTGGTCCTAATAACCGGCTGGTCCGATTACACTAACATGCTCTATACATGTGCAACCAAGACGGGACGTGCTGTAAGTAACATATTAAAATGTCATTATGACTTTTACTGTGCTGCACACGCATATGGCGAACGTACAAACAAGAACTATGTACATGTACAGTTGCTTACAACTTTGTTCATTGAAAAAGAAATCTACAAATTCTTCGAAACAATCTACACGACACTCAGCATGCGAAGCACAATAAAAAAGGTTGTATTACCAAAGACACATTCTGTTTACACACTGCACTTGTTTACGCTCGACTTCATGTCGCCGGCTACTGGGCAGTCCGTTTTAGGAAAGAAAGGGCAGGCATGTTCACTCCCACTGGTTTGCACTTAGTACAAATTTTCCGACTTCCTGACCTTTGATAAAAGCATAAATTCTCCTGGGGAACCCAGGGATCCTCCTGATGTTGCTGACCCAATTTACATCTGCTTTCTGCGGGCGACTTGTGGCTTCTTTTTCTTCTTTTCTGTCACGTTCTTTGGTCTGATTAAACGGAATTTTGGTCCAAATAAGCGAACAATATTAGGCTTATGTAATATGATCTGTTTCGGTTCTTTAGGATTCGGTCCGAATAAGCGGCTGGTCCAATTAACCGGAATCGACAGTATAATTATAAGAGATTTCCTTAAATATAGATTTGTTTTGTTTTGTTTCTAAATGACAGTCCAATGATAACATGGGATGGCCAGTGTGGACAGAAAAAAAAAATCTCCACTTAAGCTGGAGAAAATAAAAATTGCAGGGGTTCCAGGGCAAAAAGACCACCCAGACCCCACTGGGAATTCTGCCTAATAATTGACTTTTTATTAAGCTAATTGTTTAATTAGCCTTTTTCCCCCTCACATATGACAAAAGCATAAATTGGTTCCTACAAAAACGTGCAACCACTGTTGTTCTCCAGGACTGAACTTGTGGACCATCAATTTACACAGTCATCTGCAATTTTCCTTTAGATTCCTTTTTGGCCCAAAATGAAAGTTGGCTTTTACAGAAGCTCAAAAAAAGAGAAATGTAACAAACAGCAACAACCAAAAGAATTACAAAAAGAGGGAGGGGGGGGGGGGGTC
>JANRMT010062796.1:31426603-31451850 GCA_026402145.1 Polypterus bichir lapradei | reverse complement strand
GGGTCTCACTTGGCTAAAGAGAGTTGGAGCAGTCACAATGAAGAATTCTAAAGTCAGCTAGATATGAAAGAGTACCTGTGGCATTGCTTAATGCACTTACGCTAAATAACTTATTTGTTAAAAGCTCTAAATGACATTGTATCATAGAGCGGCCGTGCAGCTTTGTTCATAATGGCTATCAGTTTTGTTTTCATTCTCTCCTTATACTGCTACTTCTAGCAGGTCGAGAGTGCAAACTCGCCAACTTTTTTCCACCATATGTTATTAAATAATGCATTCTTTGAAGCGCCCAGAGCCACCTCTTCAACACGTTTTCTGTTACAATTCACTGCGCGATGGGGAGGTCCCATTTCTGAGATGGGCAACGTCGGAAAACTGCCTTGGAGGGATAACATGACTTTGGCAGAACTGCTGTTTTATCGTCTGCTTTCCAGAACTGCCCCCGCCATGTTCTGTGTGAAAAATGTTTAGCTACTATAAGTAACGTTTACTACTAAATTTTAATTGAACAATGTGTACAAAGGAGCATTAACTGTGCTAGTAAACTATTATGACGGACCCAAACTGTACAAAGTAACGCCCGTCAACAATGCAGGAAGAAAAGATATTTAAGTTGCATAAAAAACCTGTGCTTTTCTACAGCATCTGAAAGGACCTCAGGGTGAACCATGCGTCGCTCAGAGCTAAAAACAGAGTAATGCCGCTCTAAAGTGTGCCTTTGTGGTTACGTCAGGTTCCTGTGCGCTTAATGAGTGAACATCAATTTCATTAAACGGTTTTGTCAACGTGAGTGATGAATTGATTGGCACGGGTATTCAAAGCAAAACAGACACAACAATTTACCCAACCATCTTATGCAAAGTGTACTCTGTGTCAATGCTTGGCTTGCCTCAAGAATTATAGAAAAATCAGAAAAGTCTTGCCCTGTTTGAATACTCTGGCAGCTGCAAGACACAGTTCGATGGTAAAGCATAAAATCCCACATAATTCTTTCCACTTCAACGTCCAGTAGTGATGGCGCCTCTCGAGCGTTTGGAAACAGTAAGCATGCGCGCTTCTTCCTCCCGCCTTTTTCTGCACAGGCGCTTGTCTTTATTTGATTAAAAAGTTAATTTCGCAGCTTCCTCAGGAACAGACGGACAGCCGGGTCTGTTTTTCCGTGGTTATTTTAACACGGCTATAGTTGCCAGAGTGGAAATGTTTTAGAAACACGCATACATTTGGTAGCATGTTTTTAAAAGGATGGGTCCTGTGTCAACGAGATGTGTTGGATTGCACCAGGATATTTGTAAGTGCATTGCTTCGGTTTTAGTGATGTCGTTTTGTTCTGATAATGAAAAAAGTTACTATATCCACGCTAAACAAGGAAGAAGGCAAGAGACTCGGCGCCTCAGTGACACACATGAAGGCTATACAGACGAAACGCTGGGTTTCTTACTTTAGGTTTTGTTCAGCGTGAAAATAACTTTAACTTTATTTTTTTTTCCTTTGCAGATGCACACGGGCACAGCTTTTCACTGTCTGTAATGTTTTCACCTGAAAAGACAAAAAAAAATGCAACACACATGGTCACTTCTGTTCATAAAATTTATTTAAAGAAATCCATTTTAAGGCTTTGTTATGCGAGTTGCACCGTGGGATGTTTGCCTTTCAAAAAAAAAAAATACTCTCAAAATTTAACTGGACCAACTGGCCAATTAGAGGAATGAAGTTCACAGATGTATGTGGCTTGGGGATAAGAAACTGCACTTGAGTGGCAATTTGGTTGCTTGAAATTGGATTTGATTTTACAGGATTCAGGTGCAATTTTGTCTGCGATTGGGTTGTGAAGTGCCTGTCAAATCTGGCAACCCTGAACATCCCCAAGTCTCAGCTTAAGATTCCTGGCCTGTTGTCTACAGTGGTCGCAAAGGGCGCAATTAACATTAAAAAGTGAAAATGTGAAACTTCTATCTGCATTTTAACTGTATGTGCCTTTTTTCTATGGATACTTAAAACTCCCTCCCCCACTGGTATTTGATTTTTAGCTTTAAAATAGTTTGGTTCCTTTCATGCACCCAATAATGCTGCTACTATATGTGCAGTTGGTATGGATAGTGTCCCTCTGGGGAACTTTATGGGAACTTTCGAAAGTGGAAGGTTACAATGAAGTTGAGGGCAATTTTTTAGTTTTCAATTCATGGACGTCAACAATGTTTAGAAAATTGCAAGTAACTCTAAAGACAATAAAAAATAAACTTTATTCATACATATATTGCACGTTCTGTTTCAGCCTGAGCTCCCCTCTGGGCTGCAGTTCAAAAACCTGTTTGTATCTTCTGTTTGGTGTGGTGGCCCCCCAAGAGGTGGGGATTTAAAAGATGTTTAACAGTCATTAACAGACACTTGGACTTGAACCCAGCATATGCAGGCTTAAAAAGATGAACAATCAAATAATAAAAATACTTTATGACTAACACCCTCTATTTTACCTGCTATTTCAAGACATATATATATATACACACGTATATAGTCACACACATGCACTTAGGGGGCAGCCAAAGGGTCCAAATGAGCGTGAAATAATAAAAGATTGGAACAGAGCACTAATGCCTTTCTCCCTCTTTTAACGGACCATCGAAGATTAATCCTTCTTTTCCAACCCGTTGGTACCATCTCTTCCGGCTCCTAATAAAAATGTCACTTCTGATGCCTCTCTGATGATGTCATTTCTGGCCAAACATGATGACAACACTTTTTCAGCCAACCGTGATGATCTCATTTCCATGCTACCACTGATGACGTCACTTCCGGTCAGCCACAATGACGTCAGTTCTGCTCCTCCCTCAACTTCCTTCCTGCCACCATTATTTAAATAGCTCCGAATCTCTTATTTTGACCACCAAAACCTTTTTTTTTTGTTTTTTGTATTGCTTTGCTCACCAAACGTTATATAGGGAAGCTTCCCCAAATCTTTTTCTGTGTTTCCAACCAGTTATTGTGTCGCAATATATATCGTAAGTATTTTTTTTCTGTTAGCTCAGACAAGCCCTTGAACCTTTTCTACTTTACTAAATGGAGTACAATGTTTACTCAGGACTATGGTCTCATTTATAAGACAGAGTGGTGGCTCTGAGGCCAAGGGTCTGTGCTGGTATCTGGAAGGTTTCCAGTTCAAATCTTGTTACTGCCATAACTAATTCCAACTCTGCTGGGCCCTTGAGCAAGACCCTTAACCTGAAAATTGCTCAAGGGCCACTGTACAATGGCTGACCCTGCACTCTGACCCCCAAAGGTCATGCAAAAAGAACATTTTTAATGAAGTATAAAAAAACAAATCAGATTTATAAAGCCTGGCACATGTGATTTGCCTTTACAAATCACAGTCATCGTGTCAATGTGCATACCTGAACTCTCCCTGAACCCTGCTTGGTTGCTACCCTGAAACAATGATGTATGGACTGTGCTAAACAAACTTATACATATGAAGTCATGATGCTGCACACCTTAATTGACTGATGGAGCAGCCTCCCCATCGAGACACCACCACCTGAATCTTGCCTGCATATGAGGAGTGCTATGGTGTGGTCCACACAATACTGAAGTACTGGATCAGTGAAAGGCATTAGGTGCCAGCATCTGAGCAGGTAGCCACTGTCACCTGGCATGTGTAATGACACAATTGCTGTTACAATGAATAGTATAAGCCATATGAAAGACTGTGAGTTCAGCCAGTTAGCCAGCCATCATGTACATGACCATCATCAAGTCCTCTTCCAATGCTACTTTGTCTCAAAATAAATGAATCATAGGTTGACCCATAACTTTTTCCAAAATGTTGTATATGAATTGGTCAGAGTTACTGTAAATATGTGCAAGTTTTCCTGTCAGGTTTTCTTTGATAAATCCTGACGTTTGTATGGAAAGCTGTGTAAATACATTGTCGGAGATGGCTGGGGGGGTGACCGCCCTGGTATCTTTGGGGGCCACGGGTACAGAGCTTTGAAGCTCAACCCTGTAGGGGCCCGTGGTCACCGCCAGGGGGCGCCCCTATGCCTTTGGAGCCCTGGACCTCAGCACTTCTACCACACCCGGAAGTGCTGTGGGGAAGAGGAGCAGGGACACCTGGAGTGCTTCCGGGGATGCAGCCGGCACTTCCGCCACACTGGGGCGTGCCCATGGAAGATTGCCGGGAAACACCTGGAGCACATCCGGGGGAGCATAAAAGGGGCCACCTCCTTTCATATGATGGCTGAAGTCGGGAGGTCGAGAGACAAGGTCTTGGTAGAGAGGCAAGGAGGCGGCCTGAAGAAGGAAAGGCATTGTGTTGTGGCCAGGACTTTGGGGACTTGGGAGTTGTTTGGCACTGTAAATATGAGCAATAAACGTGTGTTGGGTGACATTGACGTGTCTGCCTGTCTGTGTCCGGGCCAGTCTCCATCACATTGTGGGCCTCTTTTAGTACACATGCAAGTTTTATAATTCTGTCCCTGGGTACCAATTTCCATAGAGGCCAAAAACCAAATATTCCTACATACTTTCCCTCGTATTATTTTTGTCGCCCACCAAGCCATGAAGGAAGCCCATGTGTGCTTGAGAATCCTTCCTGACCCTCCAGGTTGTTGCATTTTGTGAGTCTGATTTTTGCCGTATATACTGCAGCGTGCTGTTTTCTGGCAGGTGGAAGAAGACTTGGGACCCTAAGAAGTCACTTTCACTCCCTGTTACTTTAGTTGGTTTGAACGGGTGCTCTTTTGTAACTGACAGAAATGACAAAGCTACTTCTACTAAATACAGTTTAAAGTTAAATAGCTACAGTAGGTGTCCGACTGACTCTGTGGCTGGAAGTGCTGCCTCACAGGCCTAAGAGATTTGGGATTGAATCCCAACTCTGTCACCGTCTGTGCTGAGGGGTATGTTCTCTCCATGTATCTGTGATCTTTCCTTCCATATTTCAAAGATATTTTTAAGTTGGGTTAATTGGCCATCTTAAGACTAACTCAATGTGAATGCGTGAGTGAAAGTGTGTGCACAAGGACACCCCTGTGAAGAACTATTATAGCTTAGAAAAATATGAATTTAGTGCATTCAGGAAATGGGTAAATGGATGGATAACGTTGCTGTGATCTTCCTGGTAAAGGTCCCCACATTACAATACACTTCAATGGTGCCTTGGTTGAAGGAAAAAATTTCAAACAGGAAAAGACAATTCAGCTCATAGAAGCATCAATTCAACTCCCAGTGCATTACATCTTACTGAGTTCCTTACCTTATTGGGTTGTAATTTGGGGTCCTGAGGTGATTCATCGTGTGGTGGGTGCAGCAGTGTGCTCTCTCAGTGTGTGCTCCCAACCCCCTTACCTTATCAGAGTGAGCCCAGCAACTTTAGAAAAAGGCCTCACTCCGGTCACAATTTAGAGCTCATGACCGAACATAGGTGAGGATGAGGATGTAGGCTGCCCTGTAAAGTTTAATCTTAGGATTTTAGCTCCTCCTTCATCGCCACAGTCTTGTAACATCCAGAAAACTGTCACCACTGTGCCAACCCTTCTCTTAATCTCATGAGTATCTTTATCGTTACTCATAACCCGGAATTGCAGGCACATTTATTCCCTTACCTCTTCCTAGAAGACCTTTAAGGTGCCACTTCTCAGCCCGAACACAGTATGCCATACCAACCTGCAGAGATCAGAGCAGTTGACACTAAGAAGGACATCATCTTCAAACAGGAGATGCAACTTTAAATTCCCAAAACAGATAACTCTTCAAACCTCAACAGCATCATGACATCTAAGAAAACTGAGAAGCAATGAGTCACTCTTGGCAGAGTCCAATGTCTAGATCAGGGGTCTCCAGCTCCAGTCCTGGAGAGCTACTGTGGCTTACCCTTCATTCTAACCCTTTTCTTAATTAGTGACCAGTTTTTGCTGCTAAATTACCTTCTTTTCCCTTCATTCTATTCAGCTTGTTTTTTTAGGATTCAGTCATCTGAATTGGTTCATTTTTTTTTTTCCTTAAATGGCGCCCAAATAGAAATAAGATATGAAGTGAGCTGGAGACCCCATATTTAGACTGCAAGAATGCAAACAATATTCTTGTCTAGTAAATGGAGAGACTGGATGACTTGCTCTTGTAGCAGCTTCCAGAAGATTAGGCATAATATTTAATAAAAAAGATTTTTCCAAGTTCACAAAACAAATGTACACAGGATTGGTAAACTCCTATGATTCTTCTAAAAATCTGTGTGAGGGCAAGGAGTTCTTCTTCTTTATGCTCAGTCTTGGAAATCTGAAATAAATTACAGAGCCATGTAGTTGAAACCTTGACAATCTTTAAGAAGTATCTGGATGAGATACTCTGACTTCATGGCTATTAGCTAAACAAACAAGCTATACTATCATATAAGCTGCTCCACTGTTCCATATCCAAGTTGATCTGAGGTTCAGCTTTCCAGGAGCTTGTCATTGACAAATGAGAACCATTTCCAATCTTGAGGCAACGCCTTTGTCTTTTGTACAACACTAAAGAGAAATGTTGGTCAACACAACCCATAAAATTTGCTTTACCTTTCTGAATTTGCAGTCAAATTGCAGAAATCAAACTAAGTATCCCAGTCTCCATTTATTTAGAACCATCTCAAGAGCTTCATTTTTCTCTGTCTGGTGGTTCCTCTTGTACCAGTTTGCTATGGTTAGCTATATTAGGAGTATATATCTCCAGGCAACATATTGTATCTATGATTATCATCGAGGCAAACATGCCTCTCTACCTCACTAAAGTCACAATTCTAAGAGGAGACGTTGCAATTCTCAACTGTAGACTTCATTTACATAATAATAATAAGAAAATCACAATGAGTTGTTAGTTCCAACAATTGTGCTTTCCTGTCAATTGCCTAGTAATAAACCCGAATGACTTGGTCATCGGTCTCTTCAACTCAGTACAAAATAAAATTGGGCACAGTTAGAGATTTGAAACCATAATTAAAAAGTTGTGAGGGGCTCATATAATCAGCTGCTCCCTGAAATTCCAAGTCCTATCATTTGACTTTCTCAGAGGCGACGAGCTTTGGCAGTTACAGTCAAAGTTGACATTTTGCTGAGTTTCAACAGGTTTCAACAGAATGTGCAACATATGTATGAATAAAGTTTATTTCAACAGGTGAGTAAAATACATATCTTTAGAAAAAAATAAATAACAGCATATTACATACTTCGACATTGTTTCTTATTGGTCCATTTGCTGTACTAGTAACCTCAAGCAGTGACTTATTGTCTGGGTCTCAGGATTTACTATCTTGTGGCTCTGACTTATTGCTTTCATTTTCCCAACCTTTTATCTGTTACGTGTTATCTCATTCCTTATGGCTTTGAAATGTTCTTATGTTCCACAACCTCCAGTGTTAATGCTGTGACTCATTCTGTTAATCCAATACCTTGCATTCTCCATGTCATGAAGTATTGTTCCATAGGTCTTACTTTCTACCTCCAGGCTATATTTATTGTTTCATTTCCTAAATTTAATGCTGTTCTACATCTTGCAACTTAGCGCCTGCAGACTATGATTTATTCTATTGTTCAAAATATCGTCTGCTTCCTGACCATTAAGGTCATTAGTTCTGACAATTTATAACATGATGACTACTTCATCTTCCTTTCCATGACATCCTGCTTCTTTCTGTAATTAATTTTCTAATTCCCACAGTTTGCTACTTCCAAGCTTTAACTTATTATGTACAACCCAGAGCTTTCGATGTCCAGGTTGTATTTTATTATCTTCACAGACGATTTTCTACCTCCACGTTGTAATTTCTTGTTTGATTTCCATAACTTGCCAGATCCAGACTCTAACCTATTGTTTCTTCCCCCTAATTGTCTTCCAAATAGCTGTAAATTATGTCCCCAGCTGTTTAAGGAAGCCCTTTAAATAAATAAATAGATAAATGTATACACACTATGGTCTGAACACACACCAGAATGCCTACAAAGCAAGAAGATTAAAGAGAAACAGAAGTTCGGACTTGGCTGTCCCAGTCCCAGTCCCAGTCCCAGTCAGAGTGAGGCATTGCTGTATGCAGACGTGTTGCTGTTAGTCTAAAGGAGCCCCTGTAGTGTTTTCTGACACACTTCTGCTGAACTATTCTTTGGGTAGCTCCAGGCTGTACTTTACTGGCTTGGTCCCATGACTTGCTACCTGCCACCTTTAATTTACTGATTCCCAGAATGCAACTTGTTACGTCCAGACTGTCTTTTCCTCGGATTTTCTACCTACAGCCTAAAGTGTACTGTCTAACACTGATGATCTTCTACCTTTGGAAATGTATTGTTTCATTCCTGACTCCCACATCCTGAATTACTGTTTCTTGTGCAACCCATGCTACTTTGAAGTTCCATCATTTTTAGTTTTATTTCTATAATTGACAGTTCTTGTTCTCGGAATTGTGCCTTTTCTTAAGTTTGCTACCACATTACTGTAAATTATTCACAAGTTGTCACAATTTCCTGTCTCATGATGGTCGATATCTTGTTCCCAACGTTTAATTTATTACAGTAATCCCTCGCTATATCGCGCTTCGACTTTCGCGGATTCACTCTATCGCGGATTTTAAATGTAAGCACATCTAAATATATATCACGGATTTTTCGCTGGTTCGCGGATTTCTGCGGACAATGGGTCTTTTAATTTATGGTACATGCTTCTTCAGTTTGTTTGCCCAGTTGATTTCATACAAGGGACGCTATTGGCGGATGGCTTAGAAGCTACCCAATCAGAGCATGTATTACATATTAACTAAAACTCCTCAATGCTATAAGATATGCTTCCCGCGCGGTGCTTGATTGTTTGCTTGTCTCTGCCTCTGTCTCACCCTCTCTGACATTCTCTGCGCCTGACGGAGGGGGTGTGAGCAGAGGTGCTGTTTACACAGAGGCTGTTTGCTTAGAAGATACTGACGCTCCTCTAAAAAATGCCGCTTTATCGCGGTGCTTCGGCATACTTAAAAGCACAAAAGCACACGTATTGATTTTTTGATTGTTTGCTTTTCTTTGCGAGTGCTCTCTCTCTTTCTCTCTCACTCTGAAATTCTCTGCTCCTGATGCGGGCACTCCTTTGAAGAGAAGATATATTTGCATTCTTTTAATTGTGAGAAAGAAAAAAAGATGATCTCTGTCTTGTCATGGAGCACAGTTTAAACTTTTGACTAAAGGGTGTTATTTCATGTCTAGAGGGCTCTAATAATGTTAACAGTGTGGGAGAGTTTATAAGGGCTTAAAATATATAAAAATAACCATACAAACATATGGTTTCTACTTCGCAGATTTTCACCTATCGCTGGGGTGTCTGGAACGCAACCCCCGCGATCAAGGAGGGATTACTGTATTCCATTTCCAAAAATGGTTGCATCCAGGATTTGCTGTTTCACGTGGCATGTCTGCGATTGGCAGAGCTGTGTTGTACCCTTGACATAATGTATAATTCCTGAGGTTTACTACCACTTACTATCTGTAACCGTCCAGTGGTGCATGTGCAGAATGAGTTGGATCAGGCGAGTGCCCAGCCTGACGTTGCACCACGTGCCCCTTAGAAATTGTGCCATCCACAGTTTTTCCGCTTCTTGGTGTCTTTGTAACTAAATTTTTTGCCAGTTTGCACTTTCCCACGATTTACTAGCCTCGGGCTTTAATTTACCAGCTAGTTTCTAGAGCTTAGTAGTGCCAGGTTCAAATGTATGATTATAATGTTCACGTGAATTCATGCCTTCTTGTTTCAGGTACTGTGTTTACTACCGTTGGTCAATGAAAGGTAGCTGCCATCCATCCATTATCCATCCCGCTATAACCTAATTACAGGGTCACGGGAGTCTGCTGGAGCCAGCAAGGCAGGAAACAAACCCCGGGCAGGGCGCCAGCCCACCGCAGGGCAAAAGTTAGCTTCATTTTCCCAATTCCTAACTTCTCGTCTCATTCCTGTTGTTTGCTTTGTCACTGCCATTTTTCCAGTCGTCTGCGTTCATTCTCTGAGTGCTACTTAAGTTTCAGGTTTTTTCTTACAGCTTTGGCTATCAAGTGATTTCTGCCAGTCTTGCTCAGATACGCTCTGTTGCTTTTCAGAACCCTCTGAATTATTTTTGTGACAAGCTCCTCTGCGAGATGTGCTGTACATATAATAATATAAGGCCTGCTCTATTAGGTGATTTTCATTGGTGTTTGTCCGCTACCAGTAGCTGAAACTAACAGGTGCCAGGGCTACAACACTCACGGCTTTAATTGAGCTTTTATGAATGGCAGATGCGTGGCACTTGAACACTGCCAACTCTCACTAGAGCTTGAAAGAAGTCATTAGACAAAGAAAATGCAGAGGGTGGGTGGGGGAGAAAGCGTGGCGTCTGACTGCCCACCTTTCTGCCCAAATCCATTAACATACTCATTCTGGGGGAGACATGAAGGCAAAACGCCTGCACGGCTCCTAATTAACTTCCTCACTCCCACAATATGCATTCATGCAGGAAAATCTAAAAGGCTCTTCATGGGAGAGGAAAAATAAAAGAAAATAAAATGGAGCAGCTTCCCCATACCACTCATTTTTTAGCGGACACGTTAATTGCTTTCTATTCTAAATGCCTTGAGAGTGATGAAGAAAAGGTGGCTGGAATTCACAGACTGGATTGTTGGACCTCCCTGCTGTTCAGGCAGCTTTCTAGTGACACAGAGGAGGAGGGATTTTAGAGACATGGGGTCTTAGCAGCCACACAGATATCAGGTGATCCTCAGTACAGATGTCATTGTTGTCTTGAGGCACTTTTGTGCGTCTGACATTGTCACCTCTTAGCAGTAAGTGTTTGTCGGTCAGAACCTGATTTGAGCCCTGAACTCCACACTGTGTCATGTAACCTGTCAGTTTACTACATAAAAACATCGACAAGTTGTCCACTGGCTCTACCAGCTTCTGCCTGCCGCATATTAAACATCCAATCCCAGCCTGCATGTCACAGCAGCCGCCGCGATTCTCGCTTCCTTGCAATTCACTCTCTTGAAATCTGTGGCAAAGTCAAGTTCAGCTTGTTGGGAGCAGTGAGGCTACCAGGCTCATTTGTCTGTCCAGTGACAGGCTGTCTGCAAATGGTGGCACGTTCTCATGGATTAACCCCTCAACCATCTGAAGCGCTCTCTCCCTCCTCGTTTTGACATCATGCAGGCTGCTCCGACTGGCTGTGTATCAGATGGCTGTCACATAAGCTCCCTTTGTTCAAATGCATTTGTACAGCAGATGTTTCTCTCACGATTTGCTCCAACCACTCTCAGCCTTTGCGTACACCATTACGAGATTCTCATGTTTCTGTATGGTGCGCTGACTCGGAGTAAGAGCCTGGAAGAAGAGCGTCGGACGAAAGCACTGCTCTTCTCTTTTGTCTCCATTTCAAACAGGGGACTGGTGGGGTGATAAAGGTTGACAGTCATAGGGATGTCACTCTGGCTTAAGTCCGCTCGGTGGGCATTAGACAGCTAAGGTTACCCGAGTAAAACTGAAGGCTGTCACCTTGGTGGTGGGAGAGCTACGGTAGAACTGGGCATGCCATAGAACATGTTGGCAGTATGAATTCAATTTTATTTATTTAGCAATCATTTTTATGCAAAATGGCTTGTATAAAATATTTCTAGCAGATAAATCTCATCATTCACAGTCTGTACACCCCAGCCGACAGACCATGCTCTCTAAACAGAAACCTGCATTCCACAACCTGACGTTACACTCCGTACTGATATTTAGTGTTATGGCAAACACTTTTCATTAGATATGTTAACATCTGGGGCCTAATTTCTAAAGTTTGCATATGCACAAGAAGAGGACGTGGCTACGATACTTTCCATGGAAACGTTTGGATTTCTACATGAAAACTGACACAAAAGCTTCCATGTATTTACAACGATTCTGACTCATGCGTACGCAGCATTTCAGAGAAACCAGGAAATGACGACACCTTTGCTCAAGCTGGGAAATGCAGTTAAACCAGCAAAATGACTCGCATATAATCTCTCTATTATATAAACAAAATCCTGGGACGGGACGTGACTTTTTCAGAGAGATACTTTCAAGTGCCGCGAGACGAGACTTTGTGCCAAGAGATTTAACCACACCCGGGGCTGGAAATAAAAGACAAAGTAGAACATCGTAAAGAATTCAAAAATGTTGGTGCGATACACATGCAGAGCAGATTAGAGGTAATGGAAGTCCGAAAATTCGAAAGTCTCAAAAAAATAAACAGTAAAGATCGCATTAGCGCAAACAAACAGAAATTATTACTCGCTGAAATAACAGAATAACGAAAAGAGATTGAATATATTGTTCGGATTTAAACTTTAAGTCGGAGATTATTAGTTTGTCTAATTCGTGTTACCATCAGCGAAAAGTAGTGTTTCTTCCTAATGAAGAGGCATATCTGCAAGAATTAAAAAAATTGTTGTTTTGGTGAAAGTGAAATCCACATACACGAGCAACAGAGACACAAAGTGGCAGATGCATAGTGCAGGTCCATATGGGGGGAGTTTGCCGTGCGAAGCAAGCAGTGGGCAAAGTCCCCTAGTAATTCATATCACCGAGTCATTATTATAATGTGTGTTGATGTGACAAACATATTAAACCTCAGAAGTGATCAATATGATGCACAGACTGTATTTTAGTTCCCTTTTAAGAGGGACAGTGCTGCATATTTCTGTATTTCACATATTTCATATATCGACTTCTCAGGGAACTGGCCGACAGGTCAACAGTATTTCGGCCAAGCTTCACTCCATACCTGCTGTGCTGGAAGCCATTAACTGACTGGTAAGGCGCTACATCTCATTTACATATGGTGGGGGTACACATACATTAATGTTGGTTTTGCCAACATAAAAATGGCATCTGCAGTAGTGCCCAGTTCTTCTAATGTAATCAGAGTACTTTACTATGCTCATATTACAATAAGGGCTTCTAGAGAGAATTAAGCTGCTTTGTTACCTGTAAGCAGTGACTTTCCATTAATGCACGAGTCATCCATGATGTGACTGGCAAATATGGTGTCTCAGTGGCCTTGCTCAACCTGAGATTTGTTTATTTTGAGGTAAAGTAGCTTTGACAGACAGTACTGCATGTGGTGGCTGGCTTGTTGGTACAGTACACTGAACCCTTCATTTTTCATATGGCCTGTACTATTCATTGTAACAGCAATCACATCATTATATGTGCCAGGTAACACCAGCCCTCAGCTCAAACACTGGCAGCTTATGCCTTTCTTGGACCCTTAGAGCACAGAGGACAGGCACTAGAATGCCACGCATGATCTTGGGCACTCAGTTGCGGGCACAGCCAGAAGAGGGTGGCAGGGTCTTGACATGTCAGGAGGGAGCTGCTCTACTAGCCAATGAACGTCTGCAGCATCATGATTACATATGTATGAGGTTGATTATTACTGAGACACATTCACCAAGTTTTATATATCTAATTTTTTTTAGCATGTGCATTTTCCATTTTTTGCACTATGTACACTACATATCTTCACTAGACTTCACTTTAAGAAGGGAGGTGATGATTAGTGAGAAGCTGTATGGTTTCATGCCAAGAAAGAGCTCCACAGATGTGATGTTTGCTCTGAGGGTGTTGATGGAGAAGTATGGAGAAGGCCAGAAGGACCTGCATTGCGCCTTTGTGGACCTGGAGAAAGCGTATGAAAGGGTGCCTCGAGAGGAGCCGTGGTATTGCATGAGGAAGTTAGGAGTGGCAGAGAAGTACATAAGAGTTGTACATGATATGTATGAGGGAAGTGTGACAGTGGTGAGGTCTGCGGTAGGAGTGATGGATGCATTCAGCATGGAGGTGGGATTACATCAGGGATCGGCTCTGAGCTCTTTCTTATTTGCAATGGTGATGGACAGGTTGACAGACGAGATTAGACAGGAGTCCCCTTGGACTATGATGTTTGCTGATGACATTGTGATCTGTAGTGATAGTAGGGAGCAGGTTGAGGAAACCTTGGAGTGGTGGAGATATGCTCTAGAGAGGAGAGGAATAAAGGTCAGTAGGAACAAGACAGAAAACATGTGTGTAAATGAGAGGGAGGTCAGTGGAATGGTGAGGATGCAGGGAGTAGACTTGGCAAAGGTGGATGAGTTTAAATACTTGGGATCAACAGTACAGAGTAGTGGGGATTGTGGAAGAGAGGTGAAAAAGAGAGTGCAGGCAGGGTGGAATGGGTGGAGAAGAGTATGAGAAGTAATTTGTGACAGACGGGTATCAGCAAGAGTGAAAGGGAAGGTCTACAGGACGGTAGTGAAACCAGCTATGTTATATGGGTTGGAGACGGTGGCACTGACCAGAAAGCAGGAGACAGAGCTGGAGGTGGCAGAGTTAAAGATGCTAAGATTTCCATTGGGTGTGACGAGGATGGATAGGATTAGAAATCAGAGTACATTAGAGGGTCAGCTCATGTTGGACGGTTGGGAGACAAAGTCAGAGAGACAAGATTGTTTTGGTTTGCTTTGGTGCAGAGGAGAGATGTTGAGTATATTGAGAGAAGGATGCTAAGGATAGAGCTGCAATACAAGTGGAAAAGAGGAAGGCCTAAGAGAAGGTTTATGGATGTGGTGAGAGAAGACATGCAGGTGATGGGTGTGACAGAACAAGATGCAGAGGATAGAAAGATATGGAAGAAGATGATCCGCTGTGGCAACCCGTAACGGGAACAGCTGAAAGAAGAAGAAGAAGAAGACAGTACATATTTTCACTATCAAACTGACAAAAAAATTTTTTAAATCAGTGTCCTGGGGTCTCATGTATAACACCATGCATAGAAGTCACACTAAAACATTGCATATGCACAAAAAGATACATACATCAGATGCACAAAACCATACATAAGCCAACTTCCACACACTTCTGCTCCATAAATCCCAGTCAGTGTGAAATGTAACACAAATGCACCCCGACTCCTCCCAAAAGTTTGCATATTTGAATATGTAGATCAATATAAGTAGCCCTTTCAGTTGAGTATTTTGTTAAAAGACAATGGCAAAAACACATATAAAAAAAAATGGAATTTCACCAAATGCGAAGTGGAGGTCCCCTACTCAGCGAAGTGGAGGCAAGGAACAACATACTTTTGGGTGGCTTAGGCAGTGGTATCAGCAACAAAAGGAACTTGATGGAATGACATTCAAAAGTTCAAGTTCAAAAAGTCATACAGTGCCCGAAATAAAAAAGAAGTGGTCAGATGTCAAAGTTGAAGTGAAAAGATGAGTCGTAGCCCACCGTCTGAGTGTCAAACGGAAGCGTATTAGGGCACAGAAGAGCTGAAAAAGGTTGAAATGTTTAATCTTGAAATTTCCAGTTTAATCTCAGTTTATTTTGTCTTTAAAGTAAAACATCGTAAATTTCATCTTAAAATCAATGTTTAATTTACTAGAGTTTCTCAAATCCCATTGTAACTAAAGTAGCATATTAAATTCTTTATATTTTATGCGTGTGAATCACTATGTGCTTCATAAATTGGCCTTCCGATCAGCTGCTGTACAGCTGTGATTCCACACACCGATACAATGGGTTAAAATACTCTGTAAAAGCAGCTGTGTTGTTTGGAATAGTTTGGCCATTGCATGCACCATTATATTGTTACAGAATGAGTACAATCAAAATTAAATTTGGTTGCCCTAAATCCTGCATCATTGATGTAAATCTGAAAAAAGGGAGATCACACAGAAACAGTAGCACTGCTTTGAGGCTGGGTGCTGCCAGTTTGAAAAACCAAGCAAAAATTTGCGTACACAAGGGAGGAGGACGAGGAGGTTAGGAGCACAAACTGATACAGCGCATTGCCGCACCCACTACATGATGAATCAACTCAGGACACCAGGTTAGGACCCGAGTGCAGCCATGCAACAGGTGACACCTCAGCACCACACGAGTTCAGATAAACCAGGCTGAGGTTTTTAATGGTGGCAGGAGTGCCAATTCTGCCACCAACCCCCAGGTTTTTCCCTACAGGTTGGAAGGCCTACATGCAGGTCTGGATGCAGATTGTCATATCCAGGACGGAGCAATTGCATGTTAGGGCCTTACTCGAGGGCTCAACGAAGTAGAGTCACTTTTGGCATTTACTGTGAAAATGTTTGTGGCTTTATGGCAAGTTTAGTTTTTATACATTGTGGTATATGGCCGGTCAATACCCCCACACCACCAGATGGAGCCCTCCCTGCAACATGGAGATGCCCCAAATTCCAGCAGGGCATCAAGGACCTTGGAGTTTTCCTTCACAGCCCTGCTGGATACCATGGGGGCCACCAGAGGACGCTGCAGGGAGGCTCAAGGATTATTTTCCTAACAGCCCAAAAGTACATCCCAGTCACGGGCACAGAAGAAATGACGTACTTCTGGGTTGAAGAAAAAGGAGTTTCATCCGACCCGGAAGTGTTGCCAATCATATGGACAGAGAGAGAGAGAGAGAAACACTTCCGGGTCAAGGACTTTAAAAGGACTATGGGAAACCCCAGCTGAGTTGGGAGGAAGGGAGACAACGCATCTGGGAGTTGGAGGATTGTGATTATTTATAAGTATTGTGGAGTGGAGGGTGCTTTGTGCACTTTATTGTATTAATAAATTCATCATTTGGACTTTTATCTGGTGTCTGGTCCGAGGGTTCAAGGGGATGACAGCGCCCCCTATCTGTCACAACATCTTAAAGTGTGTAAGGCCCCTGGTTGTTACATTTCATTTATTATAGGTTTCAAAAGAATACATTGACTGCCAACACACCTTTTATAACCCATTTCATGGGCTGTAGCTGTTATTCTCATCACATTTGGCCCCATCCTTGTGTGCCACTTTTGGACTTGACAGAACTGAACTTGAATTCCTTTATTTTAACCGAAAAATTAAGCACCAAATTCTTTCAGTAGAGTAGTGGATGCCTGCAGCCAAACCCTTTTTGTATGTCCTTTCTGTCCTTTTTAACAAGCATTTAAAAAAATAATTTTGTCCCACCTACAAAAAATCCCCCCACACTCGAGAAGAACTTGAAATGGACACACAGGCAGAGCTCTACTGGGACGTGTCCTTTGGTTTTCAGTCACTGATTTGGTCTTTTTCAAAATGACAAAGGGAGAGTGGACGCTTGTGAGCCGTGGTCGATGTCATAATTAAAAGAACTGTGTGTTTTAAATAACATCAGCGTTGCTATACGCACAACAACAAAAAGGGGGGCCTAATGGCAGAGTCAGTGTGTTCGGACAGACCCTGAAATGAATGAACACCAGAAGGAAACGCTAACCTCATCACCTGTAAAATGTGCAGCAGACGAAGGTGATATTAAAACAAACAACTCTGTTTTAACTAAGACCACCATAACGACATTCAAAGTCCCTGACTGTATCTTTTACATTAAAAACATCAGATATTCTACTCGGTTGTTTTCTTCATTACGTGCCTTTGCAGTTAAATATCCTGTCGAACCTGAAAACACAGAAGCCGGCTGAAAGACCTGTAAATGGTGTCGCTTTCCCTCACGTGGAGTTATTTTTATATTTGCAGTTGACGATTCCCAGATCTGTCATGGTTAGACAGAATTAGCACACAAGAGCCTTGCGTAGTAAAATACTTTTATTGAAAATTTCTAAGAAACATCGTCAGAAACTAGGTTCTTCAACACACTACAAAACCATTGAGGAAATAAAAAAAATACATTTTCCTTTAAAATTCACTATTTAGGGGGAAAAATCTAAACGAAACACACACGCGTACGTACAGTAATAACTTAAAAAAAGTGTTCTCTCCACTAATGCTATTATAAAATTGAAAAAATAATTCAACATATGTTTAGGCTGCAGTTAAACAAAGGCAACAATGGAATAAAACTTTTCAAGCAATAAACCGGCCTGGAGTCATTTTACTTTCCTATTCTTCTACAAGACAACAAATTAGAATGTTAAGGACTCGTCTGCTTCTTTCTTTGTCGTCACTTGTCACTTTTACCTTTTTGTTCACATGGAGTCCATGACAGATAGCACCAATTTGTTAAAACAGTGAGCTAATGAGATCTCAAATGTAAACTTATAATCAGCATGAGCGCCTTAATGTTGGCTGCTTACTCTTCACCATTGGCTACTGGTTAGCTTAACAAACTCTCTAATCATAACTAGCGGTGCCAAGCGGGAAGATGGACAACAGCAGTCCAGATGGAGCACATGGCGTTCTTTCTTGCATTTAAACAGGTTCTGTAAACCGACAATCACACGTGAATAAATCTCGTTAGATTAACTTTCAGCTTCTAATTTGGGGGGATGTTTTTATGTGCTACATTTTATAGAAAGGAGTGGTTCCAAGTGCTTAACGGCATTATCAAAAACTTGTGTGCTCCAAAGAAAGGCGCAAAACGTTGTTATCACCATTCGTCCCAAGAGGACAAAGCTTGCGGAAGATCGTCAGAGTTTGAAATGAAAAACAGCCCAACTGTGGATTACCACTAAAAAGAATCACTAGTCCGAGTGTCCTGCTTGTTATGTCTCCTTTATATCTGTAATATTTATTAGCGTACGTCATGTCATATTGTTTTGGGCAGGCTATGCTTAAAGAAGATGCATCTTTGCCGCAGTCTGACAAACTAAGGCTTCTCCATCAGTCAAAATGAACAGCAACAAATGAAGCAGGCAATCGGTTACAACAATCAAGAAGAATTCACTCCACCCATAGAGCAATACGCATGACTATTAGAAGGTTCAGAAGAACAGGAACACACAATTAGGAACCAACATTTGAAAATGGCCACCTAATTTAGCCTTCATGCATAAGTAACCTGATATGGAAAGACGAGAGTCAGTGCTTTACACATTTAAATGCACATGTGGTGGTGGTGGGGCTGAATCTACAGTACACTTACTCAGGTCAGCCAGCAAAATTGATCTGTAATGGCTGTTTAAAAGAAGAGAAGAGAAGAGAAGCCGTACTGTTAACCTTCAGGCTACAGTCGACTCGGCCGAGCGCAGCCTTCGTGTCTGGACTAGACGTATTTGATTAGTGTTTTTTGGCAGAAGGGAAGATGTGGTGCTAGTTCAAAGAAACGAGGCAGACAGAATGATAGCACACAATTAGACCGCCTTCTGCCTTCAGGCAGTCCTGCGAAGCTACACCAACCAAGTGGCACGAGAACTCTTTGTAAAGGCGAGAGCTCGGCGCAGGCCCAGCCATTTAACACTAGGATTTCACCCAAAGCAAAATCTGTGTCTTTATCCCAGGAAGGTCATCAAATTAATAAAAAGTCGCACATCCTTTTCGTTTTGAGGCACTGCAAAGAAGGTAAAATATCGAAAGATTACTTGGATCCTTTTTTAGGTAGGTTTAAGAAATGAAAGCCCAGCTTAACATACAAAAGAAAATCCAGTCGTGGCAGCAGTCAGTCACTAGCGCTATGGTCTGTCAGTCACTCGGTTCAGCGTTTTTTTTGCTCCGACAAATGACATTCAGGACCCTGTAGGTCACATTCACCCCCTCAACTTTTTCAGCCACTTTCTGAGCGTTTTTTTTAATTGGCTGGCACTGGATGAGGTCTGGCAAATTCGCTGTCACTTTGCTTTAAACAGCCTCAGCTGATGTTGTGCCCCAGCGTCCTGGAGTGAACTAGAAAAGAAAAAAAAAAAGGTTTGTGCCCACCAAAGCTGACACCTCACTGACACTCCATATAATGCGGACTGACCACAATGTGACATTGTTGGGAACGAGGGAGGAATCGTGTGAGCTTTTCTGCACCATAAAGTCAGTCGAGTCGAAACCATGAAACTGAAATGCACAAAAAGCAGAGGTGGGCCTTACTGAACTGAATACGCAGGAGGCCAACTCTCGCTTACGAGGGGCCTCATTCACGTTTGATATGTTGGTCTTCTTTATGCCAGTGTTTGACAGTCAGAGGTGTATTATAATGTCTCGGCTTTCCTTTTTTGTTTTTGCCTGTATGTTCTTTCATGCAGACTGGGGGTCACATTTGGACCACAACACGTTGGATTTCTGCTGGGCACCATGCCATTGCCAGTGTTAATTAGAAAACTATTTGATAATCCAGGTCCTCATTTTTGGACTGTGCTCTTCTTTGTTCACATCTAGCTACAATTTCACTGGATCTACGGAAACTGGAGCTTCGTTTTGTCAATGCAACAAACCCTGAGATGGCAGCGTTCTTCATGCACTGACTTGCTGCACGGCCAGCATATGCACTCTCGTTGCCAGGAGAGACATGCTCTGCATCTTCAGGAAGGGTTGGCGTAGGACATGTTGCCAAGGAGACGGTGTGTGTCCCCCAAGGTCACTCCCACAAGCCTGCTAACATTTCCCCATAAAATGTTCCTTGGTTGCTATGGTGCTTCCAATAGCTTGTTGCTAAGGAGTCCCCATACGACTTGCTTGCCATAAAATTAAAAAGTCAGTGCAGGTTCAGTGTTGTCAGTGAAGGAAAAAGGCTTAAGGCCTTTCACTCAGCTGTACATGAAAGAGGAGTTCAACACTCAAAAATGCCCAAAAAAAAGAAAAAAAAAAAAAAAAAAAAAAGAAAAGAAAAGCTACATTACTGCAACAGGAGCAAAGGCAAGCCCTGCTGCAGCAATCAACTTTAAAAGCAAGAGAGAGTCTTGCCTGCATCATCTCTGTAGCCTTGGGTCACTGGCAGTGCAGCCCAACCTCTTCTCACAATCTCATCAGTGTGTGCTGTGACTGGCAGGATCCACCTGTAAGCCAATGAGTGAGGGTGGCAGATGAGTAACACTGTTGGACGAGGAGGAAGATCGAGCTGGGCCCTGCTGTCGAGCAGCTGCCACTGCAGGTCGGATTAAAGGCGGAGGGGGCTGATTCAGAGCTGTCCTGGCCTGCAGAAACTTTCCTTGCTGAAGAGGAGGTGGCTGGCGGAGAAGTGTGGGAGCAGAAGGCAAGCTGGGGCGCAATAAGGGGGGGGGCTGGGACAGGGTGGGTGGTGCACCAGCCCCTGTACTGGCTGGAGAAGTGTTGATGGAAGATGGGGTGGAAACCCCAGTAATCTGTACCTAGAGATAAAAATCAAGAAAAAGAGGGGATTAACATGGATATCCTTTAAATCCGAGTCTACCATAAAAATGGAGTGTTGTTTTTTTTTTTTTTTAAACTTAAAACAGAGTTCCTATTTAAGAAAGCCACACACACTATGAGCAGACCCCCATGACCCTGTGTTGCTATCGATATAGCAGGTTGGATAATGGCTGACTGACATACACTATGAACTTGATCAAAAGGAGCAGATAATAATCCTAGTCATTTTTTGCCTTCAGGCTGCTGATCCGAGTAAAACTGTAGGTGTGTTTCAAAGATGAGAATTAACTCTGTTTTAAAAGTTTCTAAACCACAGCCCCAAGTGCACTCGTCTACAAACAGAATGGGGAGTTAGGAGTGTTGGCTTTCAGTAAAGACAGAACCCAAAAGATTGAGGATCGTCACAACATTATTTCTGGTTTATAAGATCATTATCATCATACGTTCTGCTTTAACATTCTTCTTTGGCCTACTGTAAGGAAAACGAAAAGTGCCATTGCAAAATAAGCAAAAAGGACTTTTAGTCAAAATGTGCAGGTTGATTTGAGTGTGTGTGTGTGTGTGTGTGTGTGTGTGTGTGTGTGTGTGTATAGATACAATACACATTTATAAAAATCCCCTGGGATGTTTAACTCCTTCCTCTCTCATCAGTGCCAACGTAAAATACTGTAGCTCACCTAATGAGAATGCTCACTACTATATCTGGACAACATGTAGCTCAGGATCTCATCCTTGCATGTCAGACATTTGTGGTAGACAGCTTCTGCTAACATTTTGATGATTAGCACTTTTTATAACTGTTTAACGGGGAAAATACTAGCTCGCTCTTAGCCATTTGCACTTCTGACAGCTGAAAACCGTGCTCCATTTGGATGAGAAGAGTTGAAAAGGGACGACTACAATTTATCCTCTTTCCATATCAATTTAGCATCCTTAGCAAAAGGAGATGCCATATCAGGTGGCCTTACCCCTGCTGCTTCATTACAAAAATTGAAGGACAGATTGAGCAAAGTATATTCAACTTTCAAACCTATCAGTTAAATGCATCCAAAAATAAACAAACAAACAAACCAACCTCATCTTCTTCTTCACTGCTGGCCAACGAACCAGCGCCTGAGCTCTTGTTGTCATCCAGGGAAGATAAATTTGCAGTATTACCCTGAACTTCCTGCTCTGCCTGCCATTCACGCAGCACTTCCTCCAGATTGAAGCGCCGTCTGTAGCTGACGAAGAACGATTTAACTTGTGCCACTGTCTTGTTACCAATCACCTCTGCAATTGCTGCAAAATCTTTCCCATACTTTCGAATTGCTAGAAAGAAGGCAAAGAGTTCGATTCAAGGCATTTAAAAGTACATTTACTTGTGGATGAGCAGTGAAAAGAAAACATTTTAATGTAACAGTCCCACCTGTCAATAAGCTCTCTTTAGATGTTTCAGTAAACATTCTGTACTTCAGAGTGGGGGTTTCTGCAGTCAGAGGCAACAGATTGTATGTACAGTACACACACACACACACACACACACAGTATATGTATAGGACGTTAGCCCCAAGGAAAAAAAAACTGCAGTGCAACAGTAACCTGCACATATTAGCAGTAGTCAAATAAAATCTACACAGAATATATTCAACTCTAAACAAAAAAAATTAAAATCGCTGTAAAATAATTTATTATAGGCCATATGAGAGGCTAGGCATTAAACTAAAAGAAGTGGGAATTTAAGGCACACCATACTGAAAACTGATAGAAACACAGAAAACAAGTTAGAGTGTTAAGAGGAGCTTTTGTAAAATGTGTTTGAAAAAATTCAGTGTTTAGGCCTCTGCACATTTTAATTAATTTTATCAAGATAATTTATATAACTAACAACCTGGTTAAGTTAACTAGGCAGAATAGCAGAGACCCAAGAGTCAAAAGAATTATTACAGATAGAGCTAGACAGAATTCAGAGTCCGTTTCAGTCACTGAAATAGGAATTGACAAAGACAGACAGGTGAAATGGCACATCCTCATCTCAACTCTTCTTATGTTCTTATATTGAGCTTGAAAAAAATAAATAAATAAATAAAACTAACAAAATGAGGCTCTTCACATACCCTGCACTGCAAGAAGTTGTTCATCTGTGGTCCACCGAGAGTTCAACTTGGGGTTTCCCTGTAGAGGATAAAAAGACAAAATAGACAAAATATAAGCACATATTCTAAAAAAAAAAAAAAAAAAAAAAACAATTTGTATTATATATAACCTAAATACTTAACATACTGGCTTAAGAAGGTAATTATCACGTTCAAAGTCAGTCAAATAGACAGTGCACATTTCATACTGAAAGCAGACTTCTATCCATCACACCTGCAACCTTCATTAAAAGCTACGTCCGATTCAGTCCAAACAGGACTTTCAGATGGAAACAGTCACCAAACACAATGCCTTCATGTGCTTGACGTCACCAGCACATTATCTTCAAGCTGCCATCTGCGGTTATGTGGTTGAGATACCGCATTGTTAGCCAGCGTACTTATTCATATAGAACAGTTCTGTTGGTATTGTGAAAATAAATGACTCACAACTGCCACCAACATATTTCGCTCGCTCATGTAATTGAAGAAAAATGTAATAGACATCAAATGCCTATACATGACGATTATTTCACATTAATACAAAACATTTCTTTCTTTGTCCACTTGTCTACAAAAACATTGGCATGGTTAGTGAATTATTTGTTCAACTATTTCACCTCTGTTGTATAAGGAGGACATTGATGTGCCCTCCCTCTCTCTCTCCTTCTCTCACACACACACACACACTCACTTTTTCAATACAGCCACAAAATGGAAAATGACTGACCCTGCTAAAACAATACGAATACATTTCCAGTAGCATATAAAGAATGAGAGGAAGCAGACCTGAGTATTAAACACTGTCCCCACAGAAAGAAAAAAAAACTGAAGACAAAATGAAACAGGATCGGTTTTAGTGTTTTGCACACAAGTGACTTCTCAAGATAAGCAGCAAGCCACCGAGTATTCAACGAAGCCATTGTGCCTCACCTCCAAGGGCCGCAGCTTCTCTATTCCTTGTTCCAGGTTGAGTTTCAGGCTACTGTTGATCTGTTTGATGTGCTGCACCTTCCATAGAAAAAAACAGAAATATTTTAAAGCTGGACAGTTGCCTTAGTAACCAGCTGTCAAAATGAATGACAAATCTTTTATCATTTTAGCAAGCAGACCTTTATTTTAAAATCTACATAAAATTTAATCACAAATCAGTACTTAAATTTTGTACAGATATATATCTGAAAATTGTGCATACGGATTCAGAAACCATTTTATCAAAGCCAATCAAATGAGATTACACAGTTTCCTTCATAGCATCCAAAACATGATCTCCTTTGGTTAACTGGAAATGCAAACACTGTGGAATTTATTGGTTTAGTGCAATTGAACCTCATGATTTCAGGAAAAGCCCTGGAAAACCAAGAACTATGAGGACTCGAATATGATGACAAAATGAGTTTAAAAAATAAATAAATAAATAAATAAATAAATAAATCTTCAGTAGAAAATTAGCTCCTAGGTTTTGTCATTGCTGTCGTTTAATTGTAAATTCCACAGTGGAATGCTAAAAAAAAAAAAAAAAAATAACCGCTTTAAAATGTGTTCGTGAAGAGCACTATATATGAATGAACTGTTTTGCATTGTGCTGTCCTATTCTCTGGCAGAGTTTGGAAAATCATGCTAGATTGTTTAATTATAATTTTCATATACTGTAGGTATTGAGGTGTGTACTGCAGTATCTTTAGTCGAGATGTATCCTTGACACACTGAGGACAAGAAATTGGATTTTTCTTCTGCATTATACATTGGTTAAAAAAAATCATGCAGCTGTGTGACATCTGTTGGAAAGTAGAAACAATGTATTTAATTGCTATTTCCATAATAAAACTAATTTCCTCTGAATCTAAGCAGATATTAAGATGTTAGCACTTCTGCAGATGTGCTAACACCCCCACAGCATGATGCTGCCACCGCCATGCTTCACTGTGGGGACTGTATTGGACAAGTGATGAGCAGTGCCTGGTTGTCTCCACACATACCGCTTAGAATTAGGCCAAAAAGTTCTATCTTGGTCTCATCAGATACCTGAAGGACTCTGAGATAGAACTTTTTGGCCTTAATTCTAAGCGGTATGTGTGGAGACAA
>JANRMT010062796.1:31349817-31421603 GCA_026402145.1 Polypterus bichir lapradei | reverse complement strand
AAGGTTTACCTTCCAACAAGACAATGACCCTAAGCACACAGCTAAAATAACGAAGGAGTGGCTTCACAACAACTCTGTGACTGTTCTTGAATGGCCCAGCCAGAGCCCTGACTTAAACCCAATTGAGCATCTCTGGAGATACCTAAAATTGGCTGTCCACCAACGTCTACCATCCAACCTAACAGAACTGGAGAGGATCTGCAAGGAGGAATGGCAGAGGATCCCCATATCCAGGTGTGAAAAACTTGTTGCATCTTTCCCAAGAAGACTCATGGCTGTATTAGCTCAAAAGGGTGCTTCTACTAAATACTGAGCAAAGGGTCTGAATACTTAGGACCATGTGATAGTTCAGTTTTTCTTTTTTAATAAATGTGCAACAATTTCAAAAATTCTTTTTTTTTGTCTGTCAATATGGGGTGCTGTGTGTACATTAATGAAGGAAAAAATTAATATAAATGATTTTAGCAAATGGCTGCAATATAACAAAGAGTGAAAAATTGAAGGGGGTCTGAATACTTTCCGTACCCACTGTATGTTAAATCCAAGTGCTGTGCAACACTACAAACTATGATGGTCTCACTTACCTCTCCCTCCCTCTCTGAGGTGACCCAGTTATGATTTTTTTTCATATATTTAACACAGATTGGACTTTAGTAAAACATCCAAAACCCACATGGTATACAATTTTATAAAACTGGATAAAAGCCGCTTTAGTATGTGGTACTTAATTCTGTTTCAATTCCAGCTGTGCACATCGCTGACATAAAAGAACAGTAAGTGATACACTGAGCAAACTAATTTTTTGATGCACAAATATTAAAATGTTATTCATGTCATTCAATAGGGCTTTTGGAAGCCATCAAAGCAGCTAACACTACACTCCCACCACTCTCAAAAATCTTCTCAATAGAGGGGGAGAAAATGCCAAGGTATGTAATGCTATAGCCCTTCTGAGTTAGCTCCCCATTTTTACCAAAAAGCTCTGCTTTTAAAGCATAGAAAACTAAAGGACATCAGCAGAAAAACACATGAGGGGGATCCATGTTTATGTTTACCTGCAGCGCACAAGTAGCACATATATTTTACATAAGTGATATGTCTATGTAAACGCTCAGGCAAAATGTAATCCGTTTAACACCTCAGACATCAAAATAGACATCTTTACCAAATCGGCTTCAGGCATCGAAAACCTGGTAGTGTAAATAGACAGACCCTTGCTAATAGGCCAATTTATACTAAATTTATATTTCAAAAACAAATGTACTCGATGAGAAAACAGGGAAGCTAGAAACTTCAGCTAAAATTACTTGCCATATCCGAATTCAATAAAGCTTTGTGAGAGAAGGAAAAGGCTGGAAAACTAAAATTAGGTGTTTGGTTAACTGAACAATGTTCAGCATGTACAGCTTTTATTCCAGCATTCAATTTTTGTGAAAACAGCATGTGAATGACTATTACAATTTAAAATGTATACATTAAAACTACATTTTAAATTTTCTCATCTTAAGGATTGTATGCAATAGGGCGGTCAACCATCAGGACTTATTCCCAAGGACAAGCCAAATTTGAAATGATGTGTGTGGTTATATATCATAACCGAATTTTCCTATTCTTATTGTAAAGACTGACGAGTTACTTGAAATTCACTTACACTGCTAAAAAATTAAAGCTTTAAAAGGATGAACTGAGAGAAGGAATGTCCTCATTAGGTGTAATATGATTTCATCTTTAACTTATTGCTTTAAAATAAAACTTTTTTGCAATATGCTACAGAAATTAATAATAAGTTGCATTTATAGAGCGCCTTTCACAATCCCACGGTCGCTTTAAAAACAGAGTTTAAAAAAAAAAAAAAAATCACACAAAAGTTCGTAGAAGAGGAAAGTTCCAAGTTGAGAATTAGTATCTTGTTTTTAATATTTTAAAGCCTAAAAATAGCAGTATTATCATACTGTAACCTGATTATTGGGATAATATTGCACCATGTGTAATTTTCATTTCTAGTTTATTATGAACTTTTTAATTCTTCTAAGGGAACCTAAAGATCAGGATACATTAAAAAAAAACTGAACACTAGCAGATGACTCAACTCAGTAAGAGTAATAAAGTAAGTTAGTAGCTAGGACTAAACCTTTGCTACTACACCACACCGTCTGCCCTGTAACCTTAACAAAGTGTAAAAAACTGAAAAATGTATGAAATTCAGAAGTTTAAATATATCAACAGTTTTTGCATCAAAATACTTATTTCCAATCCTTTTCAACCCCCCCTTGAAAAAACTAAAAAAACCAAAATGAGTCACAGAAGCAATAGAATACAGACATTGCGAAGGCTGGAAACCTCAATATGCCTAACAACCGCCCAATACTTTTGATTTTGGTTCTCTACTTTGATAAATGAGCAGAGAGCTTTGACAGTATTGAAAATCTCAAACAACCTTTGTACACACAATAGGTGCCTCCCAGATGAGCATAGCCATCAGTGGGTACATTTTATATTGTTGTACCAAACATACAGGAGGATTCTTTTTCCCATTATCATTATACCCTGTCAAGTAAGCCAGACTTTACTAGCAACTGGCTCATGGGAAGACTGCCATTGGTCTCTACTCCATCCAGCTCTTGATTGCAGGGACCAATTCTTATATTATTAACCAGATGTGTAAGGAACTCATAACTGATGGATCACAATTGTGTGACAGTTTGGATTGCCTTTGTTTAACTATTACGCTGTTTGTTTCCTTACAAATCCCACTAGAAATTACCTTAAAAGTGAGAGTTTTGGAATAGTGGTATAAATGATTATCACTGGTTGTAATACTTGTAAGTGACAGTACAGTAGTTAGCTATTAGCACAATCAGAGTAATTTGATTTACAACTGTGTAATATACTGTTGGTCAAATGTGACCACCTCCTTCATGGTACTTGCATAGTAACTGTTCAAATAACAAAACCTGCACATGGACTAGATGAAGAGTCAATCCCTTTTAGAGAGTGTAATCTGCAAGAAAATATGACTGAAGACAGCGATAATGCATTGGGTATTCCAGATATTTTCATGTAGGGTGGCTCTTGCTGTCAAGAAAGAGAAACTTCAGGAGGCCAAACTCTTGAATTTTAATCTTTAGATTTTTCCGTTTATCCGTGTTGCACAGCTGGCTTCTCTGAATAAAAGCTTCAGCAGATGTGTGTAGATTTACTCAATCCCACACTCATCACCATGTTAATCTATCAATCCATTTTCTTATATGCTTATCCAATTTAGGGTCACACGGAGTCAACACATACCTCCTAGCATTGGATATTAGCCAAGGACCAGCCCTACACATGGCCCCTGTACACTGCAGGCCACACGCCCTTACACTCACTCATACCAGGCCAATGTTGAGTCTGCAAATGCCCTTTCATACATTTCTGGGGATATAGAAGGAAAACCTATACAGACACAAAAAGAATGTACAAACTCCATAAAGACAGTACTGGAATTTGAATCTAGAGATGTGGAGGTGCAAGACAGCCATGCTATACACTGTGCCACAGCGTTGCCTCACAAAATAAAACAATTTGCATTGCTGAGACATCATTTGTCTATGTATATACTGTGTTGACAAGTGGAGTAAAAATCAATCAAAGTAAAGGAAAAGCTGTACACAGCTGTGACTGGCAATTATTTCACCCTGGCAGGTGTTACAGTAACAAGGAATGGCGGTTTTGCTTTTTAACATTACTTGTTTTTCCTTTACGTAAGAAGCAAAATTAACTCAATTACACAACAACTAAAACTTCAGAATGGCTTTAAGAAACAAAATATTCAAAACACTACACTAAAAATGACTTTTGTTATTGTTTCACACTTTCAAAAGTTCATTTGGACATTTAATCAATAAACTATAACCTGTTTGTCTCAAAATTAAACCTATCAACGGGTAGTCAGTAAGAGGCAGAAAACAACAGTCTTGTACCTGTCTTTTCAGGGATATAAGCTGCGAGTCCAGCTGCCTTAATGTTAAAGTTGCAATGTCTGGGTTGGCAGAAAGAGCTGCGATATCCTTCTGACTCAGATACATGCCCTTTGGTGGGCGCCGACGAGAGCGCAGAGGGTGGTGCCGATATTGAGAGTTCTGTGGCTCCTTCCTGATAGGACCAGTTTTGCATGCAATATTAGGCTGCTTCTGGAGACTAATCTACAGAAAATAAAAAGAGAAAATTATAAAAAGTTCAGGAACGTCACGTAAGGATATAGTATTTATCTTTTAATTGTTATGCACAAAATTGTTCTTTCCTGATACCAAACATGCAGCCAAATCTGTCAGATTCAAATCACCTTTCACAAGTGTTACTTGTACAAAATTTGAATCTTTATCATCATTTTCTATTTCTTTTCAAAATTTGAAACTTTAGTAAACCAAGACTAATTCCTGCACCTTGTGCTTTTGTAAAATAGTTAGTGGTTTGCCTTGAGCCCCCTTTATCCTGTCTCATGTGTGGAACCTGAACTGGATTTCCATTGACATATAATTAACAAAACCTTCAGGCCCTCTTACAGCTTCTAAATAATGCCTGGAGAAACAATCATCCATTAAAAAAAATGGTTCACCATAGATATTTCTTGGTGCAGAATATTCTATCCATTCTAAACACAACTCTCTTATCATTTCATGTCAATCTACAACACATTCAGACAATCAAACAGGATTGATGCTAAGGTATGTGGTAAAATATAAAAATGAACGCCTGTTAACCGTTTGAAAACTGATGCAAACTGCCTAATCAAGATTTGCAACAAAGAGCTTAGGTACACAAGAATATTATGGGGTATAATGAACTCAGTGTTATACCACTAGCTTCCTAAATGAGCCAAAGAATTCCCTTTCAGACCATAAGTATGTGAATAAATGGATTAATCAACTTTTATTTATTTATCTTTTTAAAGGACACCCCATCTACTAACCCACACATTTGTTAAAAATCATCATACAGAAGGAAAGAGTAATTCTTTTTATTATCTGTGTTCTACTTATGATAAAACAAAGTAGTTATTTCACACTAGATAACTTTTAAATTTCATATACAAGTCAATTTTAAAATCTTTAGTTGCTTAAGCCAGTGTCACTTTACATGACCTCCAGTGGGAGGGGATGTCAAACTTTACAACTACAGCTGATCTGTTCACTTCAGCATGTCACATTACGCTAGAAATTGCAGGGAATGTTAAAGTAGACAATCGTGCAAAGATTTTCCAGAACAGCTTGACATTCAAAAGTATTGTGAGCATGCCCCTTTTCCTGACAGCGCCTGTGTGAAGCTGCAGAGAGTTCATTCGCAGTCTCGGGCCTTTTCTTTTTTCCATTCTAGTGTGGTATGTACTGTAAAACCCGAGACATCAGGCAAACAAGCTTCTATTCTGTTATGGGACAAAACACTCCAGTTCCTTATTCCTCATCGCTGCATTATATACATCATACTGCTGGGTGAGTGCTCACTGGTTGTCAGCTCACATGCACAAATCCTTGCTCCAATGAACTACGACAAAATCAAACCTGTTTCTTTTTCTAAGACTCCCACCCCTGTCAATTTGCCCCGAATGATTTGTAAATCACTCTTGAAGAGTTTGTCAAAGAATTAAAGATCAATAATATCTAAAAAATGTTCTGCACACTGTTAAGTAGAATATCATAGTCAACCATTCAACCTCTGCTTATTGTTGTGTTTTTGGTTTTTTTTTTAACTAATGAAGTTAACGATATTGCATTGTGTTTGGCTGCACAACCTGCCTGATCTTCAAAACATATTTGGGTATATTAGGTTAAGAACAGTTCAAATATGGGCAATTGAACAGTACAGTTTTATTTAATACTAGCAAAATACCTGCGCTTCGCAGCGGATAAGTAGTGTGTTAAAGAAGTTATGAAAAAGAACATAACCTGATTGTGAATGTAATTGTTTTGTGACTGTTATGAGTGTTGCTGTCATCAAGGATTTGATTATCATTATTTGTTTCAATCAGGTTCGTATTTGGAGGATGTGTTGTGTTCAAGTTACATTCCGTGTTTGTCAACCGTTGTAAAGATAACAGGTTTCATTCATCGAAGTGATCACTACCCAAATCGGTACTCGTGAATCTAAGATGTTTAACAGGCATTCCCAGTATTAAGTTGTGGATTTGCCTGCGAATATTTAGCGGCAGCGTGTCTATGAACTTAATTTAAACTTAAGCTTTACACCGTGCTTTCCTATTGATATGTCTACAAAGGCTTGTTCAGATTCAGAGGGTTGTTCCTTTCTTACTGCATCAATAAACAGCTCGTCTTCCTCTTTATCTGAGATATCACACACTGCATGCACGGGTTTACCTTTCCCAGTCCTGCAAACTATAGCAAATTGGTTCAATTTACCACATTTTTTCCTTTAGCTGGACATTGACTTTTTCCACCGTGTGCTTTGTTTCCGCAGTACCTGTACTTATGAATATGCTTGTATATGTCACTCGCTTCATATTCCTTTGCTGCCTTCTCAATTGTGTAATGCATTTTTTGTTCAGCGCTCTTTGGAGCTCTTGCTTGTTCTCTGCGTACTGCGTTCACAGTCAGTTCATGTGAGCCGCTCGGAGTACATCAAAGGTTCTCAGCTGTGCTTGTGCTATCTCGTGCGATCTTGTGATGTCCACGGCTTTATTTAATGTTAGCTAAGACCCGGCACTTAAAAGTTTCTCTCACACTTTCGCCGAGTTTGTGCCAAACACTATTCTATCCCTGACCATCTCATCTTCGTTTGCATAACCACAGTCCTTCACCCGCGAATATTTAGCGGCAGCGTGTCTATTGGATTGCTGCTGACGGACGGCCTTATGTGGGCAGGCACTCAATTACATGGGAGGCGTGACGATGAGGGACGCAACTCCGCCTCACACGGTGACCGAGCTGCAGGCTATAGCCGTATATATGTACATAAGTAGGTTCCAGTTATGACCGTTACGCGTAGAATTTCGAAATGAAACCTGCCTAACTTTTGTAAGTAAGCTGTAAGGAATAAGCCTGCCAAATTTCAGCCTTCTACCTACACGGGAATTTGGAGAATTAGTGATGAGTGAGTCAGTCAGTCAGTGAGGGCTTTGCCTTTTATTAGTATAGATATAAATGAAATAAAATGAATATAACCCATGGTTCAATAAGTTTACTGATTTTAGAGCAAAAAAAAAATTGTAAAATAATCTTTATTTGCGTGTCATAGGTGAACCTGAACGTTAAATAAATAAATATTGGCCTTTCACTTTCTTTTGACATAACACATACCATTACTATTTGAATGAATTTCTTACAGTATTTAATATAGGTAATTGATTTCTTTTTATTTTGAATTAAAATTATTTCACAAAAGAATCAAAGTTTGTTCCCTAACAGGATATCCACACAATCATTTTAGCCTATTTTATTTGACTTTTCTTTGATCCTTTCAGGTTTACCATTTAGTTAAATCCTATGCTAAAACAAAAATACAACTTCATAAATAATTATACTATTCTTAAAAAGATTAGTCTAGCATGCTGTACAATAATAACTGCAATATGTTGCTACTTTAGAGTTATCTTCTTTGGACAAGGAACTGGACTAACTGCAGTAAGACAGATAAGCATGGACACATATATAGAATTTTGAAAAATGAAATGCAAATTTTGATGAAGAATGGAATGGCAAGGTACAAAATACTACAAGTATGTAAACAAACTCAGTTAAGGAAGTCTATGCTGTATGCACTATGTTTATTTGGGCCAATAAACATTCAAATACTTTAAAGCAGCATTTTATTTTGTGATAGTCACCCGTTCCAGATTTTGCCAACCTTGAATAAGACTGAAAGGAAAAAAATGCACATGTATGCACATGTAATAATATAAGCAACACTTACCATTTCCATGTAGCTGTTAAAATGACTGATAAAACTGACACTGGTTCAGGTGTCCCCTGTCACATGATAGGGTTCTGTATATTTCTTACAACTTCAGGTTGTAATATATACAGAGAGAAATAACTGCACAAAAAGAACAAAATGCCCAACAGTTCACATAATGCCCCTGTCCATGCTTACACATAAATGTTACAGTTTTACCTTAGGTAACACCACAAAGTTGGTATTAGTTCTGAAAAAACTGAAATAAACAGATTTAGCTGTATGTAAAACATATATACTCACCTCTTTTTTGGTCTCCGATTCAAAATCACTGTCACTGGCCACATTGCTATCCTTCATCTCGTCACTGCTGCAGATACAAAAGTTAAAGGTAAATCATTCATCTCTCTACTTTCTTAACCCATATTATGTTTAAAAAGGTATAAAAATGTTGTGTTAAGATAGTAACTGTAAATTGTAACATTTTACTCACTTAAAAAAACAACAATATGAGATGCAACGGACTAGAACTATGCTGTAGCCTCCTTATCATTATGTTTGAGATGGTCACCGACACACAGCCCAACAATCTAATCTGAATAGTCGAAGCATGTCCCAAAAGCAAGGTTTTCTTGCACATGTTTCTTAATGCACAATAAGTTTTCCGCTGCTTGCACATGAGAGGGTAAAATGACAATGCCTGAACCATACAATTGACATACTACTTGTATTATTGTAGCCTACCACTGCGCAAAAATGATCAACTTACACATTTCCCTTCATATGAACAACAGTTGCTGTATTGTGAACAGTGCTAGGGGGCTAACATCTCTCTTGTCCTTCAACTTCATCGCAAACATTCTGCGTTTTTTGCTATGCACCTACTTGCACCGTGATGAACCTTCAGGTGACTGAGTTCACTGGGGCATGTCATGGCAGTTTGGTCATACAGTGCTGTATGCATCAGTTTCACTATCCGTGTCAACGTCTGATAACCAATTCACATTGTTATTACTTGCTTGATTCAACTAATGGTTCAGTTTCAGTTTGTTCTAAATTAGCTTTACAGCTAGCTTCTCATTTACATGCCACTGTGTTTTGGCTGAAGACTCAATTCCACTCATGAATATTGATGAGTTACTTTAGAGTGGCAAAATACATAGAAATATGGAAGATTTTTTGCAGCTTGATGTAACTTCATCCAACAGATGGCAGAATAATAATATTCTGAGAGTTATTCAGGCATAACACTCTAAAGCAGATCATTATAAGTTACCCTGAGTCTGACTCAGGAATAACCATATTTACACTTAAGAGTGTATTAAATAAGGCTGAAAAGTAACTCTGATAAGCTATACCTGCAGTATAAGACTTCAAAAATTTAAAAGAAATATAAAACCATGAACTATATATTACTGTATATGGGTTACCTGTCTTCCTTTTCCTTCTTGCTGATTAGCTTGCGAGCCTGCCGATCCATAACACTTGTACGGGATCGAGTCTTCTTCCAAGAATAGTAATACTTCACCAAACTTGGCATCATCTTGTCAGGTAGCTGAGAAGATGCAGTTGATGTTTATTGTTATGCACATGAAATATGAGACTTGCATTATCATTCAAATTAATTTTAATTGACACATTAGTATTTGTTTGTTGTATAATATGTAGTGTCTCCTGCAGAGAGCCATTATAAAAAAACAGGAAATGCTTTGTTACCTATTAGTGACATCGATTAATGTTCATGCATATTATAAATTACATGAACAAGTAAAGGGACATCATAGATATATTATCACTACAAAAATGAAAGTGAACCTCCCTAAACCCTTTCAACATCAAGATTTCAACAAGTTTTACTTATTAAATTATAGGAAACAGCAAAGCCAGCAAACACTCAGCATATGTTCTATTCTACATGTATGATAGATTTACAGGCACAGCGAGTTAAGCCATAATCATGTTTTAGCATTTAGCAGAATGGATTAGATATGACACAAAAGTGAAATGGACATTAAGCAAAGGGCAAGGATATAATATATTGTAATATGGCGATTATATTCTGAGAGTAAGAGATGCAGTAACTAAAACGGATAGAAGCTGAAGCAATACAACACATTCACAATGCCTTATCTATAACTCTCTGCCATTAGTTTAGTTGAAGCCAAAATCAAATAAATATGGTTGCTTTGCTGCATGACTGCACCAATTTTGAACAATGTGCCATAGTGAGATTTCTTTCTGCAGAAGGAGCAAAACCCTATTGAAATTCACAGAAGGACGTTAACTTAGTATGGAAGTGAAAACAGCATGAATCAACAGAAAATTTATAAATGAGTAAGAAAGGCTTAAATCTGGAAGAACAAGTATAACTGATAATTCTCAATCTAATTAATGATCAAAATCGTGCACATAAGACCACATCACCATGGCAAATGCCTTTATCAGAGAAGACCGATGGATTACATTGCCTGCTGTTGCTGCATATTTGGATATCAGCTATGGATCTGCACATGCCATACAGCATGACGATTTGGGTACCATAAAGTTCGCAGAAGATCTGCACAAGCAACAGTGCATGGAGGTTGCAACCCAATTCCTGAAATGTTATATGAAGATCCAAGTGATGTGGTTTATCTGACCAAATTTCTACTGTTTCTCATTCATGCAGGTTTCACGCTGTACAACAACCACAAGATCAGACCTTATCTGACGGAATATGCATCTTTTTATCCAGGCTTTGATCTTGTTGCATCTGGACTGCTGCAACTCACTGCAACCCGCATGTGCTATAAAGCCGCTACAGATGGTCCAGAATGTAGTGGCCCATCTTGTATTTAACCAGCTGAGACCACCACATGTCACTCCTCTCTTCAGGTTGCTATATTAGCTCCATGTAGTAGCACACATTAAGTTCAAATTCCTGATGTTTGCCTACAGAGTAGTCAATGGGTCAGCACCTGCATATATGGAGACACTGGTGAGGTGCTATGTTCCTTCTCTCCCAGTCAGGTCTGCTAGTGAACAGCATCTGGTGATGCCATCTCTGTGTGGTATCAGGTCTCAACCAAGACTCTTTTCCCATGTAGTTCCTAGTTGGTGGAACATGCTGCCCACCTGCATCCGAATTGCTGATTCCCTCAATGTACAGTATTTAAGAAGCAATTGAAAACCCACGTGTTCTGTAAATATCTGTTCTTTCATACTGTTGTCTGATTTGTGGTTACATTAAGTTCAATTGCTTTACCAATTTTTAATCTATGATTATATATTTATTACTACATTTGTTCTGTAATCTCATGTCATTGGTTGATTGTTTGCTTGAACAATTATTAATCTAGGATTGTAAATTTAAGAGTTATTGCGTCATTTTGATTGTGGCAATAATCTTTTGTTACCTGTCCTACTACACTTGCTGAACAAACATGTCCTAGCCTAATGTTATTTGATTATGTTTACCTCTTTTGTAAGTTGCTTTGGATAAAAGCATCTGCCAAGCAAATAAATGCAAATTTGTTCTGGAATGTTGTCACTGAATATGGGTCCATCACTGGGACCCAGAAAGCAAGACACAAGGCATGCAGTGGAAATGCCCGTTTTCTACAGTAAAGAAGAAATTCAGATGACAGCCCTCCACCAAGAAAATCATGATGACCTTATATTGGGGACATGAAGGGTTCTATTCTGGCACATTTTCTTGAACATGTACAATCAGTGACTAGTGCAAGGTATTGTGCTATGCTTAGAGAGAATCTGAAACCTGCAATTCACAGCAAAAGAAAGGGGAATACTGTAAAAATCAGTCTTGCTGCTTCAAGACATTACAATTCCCATTTAGTGGCCACAATTGTGGGAGGCAATGTAACAGGTGTAGTTTAAATGTCTTCCACATCTCAGCCCTGATCTATCACCACTTGATTATTTTATCTTTGGTCCACTTAGAGAGCCTCTGTATGGTCAAGGTTTCACACCTCTGATGATGAAGTTAAGGAAGTGGTACAGACCTGGATTTGGAAACAGCTGAAAAGCTTCATCTCTCAAGAAATGAGAAGCTACTGGAATAATACAAGATGTGCATCAGCCTGCAGGAAGACTTTGTGGAGGAGTGATGCTCATGGTTACAAGTATTAATGAATAATTTGTCTTTACTTTTTGATTTTCCCTCATATGAAGAGAATGTGCAAACTTCACACAGAACTTGACCAGACTTAAATTTGAACCCTGCCTACTAGCACTGTAAGGCAGCAGCTTTAACCATGGTACCATGAAAATCTAATTTAATGATTCTATATGATCTGGTTTTTAATAATGTAAAGAACTTTGTGATAATATACAATGTATCACAAGTCTGTGAAAAATGCAACAAAATATTAAAAATGAGATATTTTTATACTTGTGCTTTAGGTATAAAGACCATAGAAATACTTTTTCCTGCCCTTATCCACATAAGGGTTTGTTTTTCAAGTATGATTTAGTGCAACCAAGCAAATATGTACTGCATCTAAATACTGAGAATTAAAACCTTTTCCAGCCATTCACTGTACAGCATCAAATTTTGCTGTAAGGCTCTCTTCCACTAGCAGATCAGAAAACACAGAATTCAGTAGCATGTCTGCACAATACAAACACACACACACACACATACATGAGCACAATCCCTTGCAGCTGATTGCCCTGCAGTACTTGATCAATAACCAGCAATCTGAGAAACCACATCACTTCACTCATAGACACAGCAGGAAGAGCTACCAATTTAAAATGGAAAGTGTGTCTATAGCATTCAGTAATTATTTTTAGTCAAACACATTAAATCTAAGTATAATAAGTAAATGTCCTTGGGCTCTTACCTGTGTAATACATGTGGAGCAAAGAGTGGATATAAGCAAATGGACATTCATGAAAAACCCTTTAGGTGCCTGCCTTGCTGGCATTTCCATGCTTGCCAATCACTAAGATTTCTGTTTTTTTCCCATAAACGCCAGAAGTGACTCTACTCTGTTGGGACTTTGAGTAAGGCCCTTAACCTGCAATTGCTCCATCCTGGGTATGACGGTAATCTGCATCCAGCCCTGCAAGTAGGTCCTCCAACTTGCAGGGAAAATATGGAGGTTGATGGCAGGATTGGCACTCCAGCCACTGTTAAAAACCTTGCACTGTTTAGTGTGGTGCTGAGGTGTCACCTGTTGCACGGCTGCACACGGATCCTAATTTGGGTGGTTCATCGCGTGGTGGGTGAAGCAAAGTGCTGTGATCAGTGCATGCTCCCAATCCCCTCCTCCTGCTGGCATTATGACTGGTTAGTACTAAATAGCTTTTAAATGTTGAATAAAAAAGTACAAAAACAACCCACTTCTCTTAATGAATTTAAGTAATATGTTTAATAACACCTGAGTAAATTGTTTAGCCAGGGTGGAGCCATACGGAAACATTGACACATAAGCAGTTTGTTGTATTTACTTTTTCACTGCATATTGTCCTTGTGTGACCCTTCTATTGTGCTTACAGGGACCAAAATGAATGAAACAAAGGAAGATGTAAAGTTAGGTTCCCTAAGTATAACCTGTCTGTCTGCTTCCTCCACAGCCCTGAAGTCACCGATCAGGAAAATTAATTCTGATTTGAATCTGCTTTCCTGTACATTTACAAAACAGGCCCTCACTCCATGACTGGATAGTGTGAGCATTCTAAATAGAGACGCAAGCAGGATCTGGAGTACAGAGCATTTGCTTCTCAGGCCTACAAATCTTTATCTTGTCCTTGTGTATTTTCCTCCGTGTATATTAGAGATGAGCATTGCTAACTAACTCAGACATCCATTTTACAAGAGTATCTGGCTAAAACCAAAAACTAGTTAACTGCCTAATACAACATTTTAGGGCTGCACAGCATAGAAAATATGCTTTACAAAAAAGGAGGCAAAGATTTTAAATAATGCAGCTCACAAACATAACAGCGATACCTGTTTACCTCCAGAAAGCCCCAGAGCTTTTTCTACTCCATATATTACTGAACAAATCTGTCTGCAAGCTGTACACTTGATTCAAAAGATGCTCTTTAAGTAGCAAACTAAACTTTAAAGCATTGCCTTTTTGCATTGGCAGTGAAAACTACTTTTTTAGACAATTTATAAATTTATAATAGGAAAAAATGTACTGTGGGATTAACTACCTTTGGATTCCACATCTGGATATTGTCCGTGTGAAATTTGCATATTCTTCCCAAGTCTGTGTAGATTTTCCTCTTGGTTTCTTCCGGATTTACGCTCATATCCCCACAGACAGGGCAGTTATGTTGATTTTTAATTCAAAACTGGTCCCATTTATTAGTATAAGTGTGTATCAGGGATTTTTTTTAATAATGTTTAGAATGGGTAAAGAGGTGAGGCTGACACTTTTACGTATGATCCAATTGCTTCTTAAATACCCATGATTAGTTAACACAGGCTATTTTTTTCTCTTTCAAACAAATACAGTTAAGATGCTTAAAAAAAAAAAAAAAACTGCTGGGACCACAAATATTTTTGTGAAGTATTCTTACTAAAAATTGTACCAATATACACAAGCATTGTTTCTCATATTAAATGCAATGAATCTCAGTATTAGTGAATATAATTTGCGCACTTACAGATTGTACTGAACATTGTTGTACAAATACAAGAACCATCATTACATATTGACCTCAAAATATACAAATAGCTCATTAAATAATAAACAGGTATATGAAAAGGAATGTTGTGGAATTAAAAATACAGTTGCCTGAAAAATGCTGCTTACATAAAAACTCTTTCTGTACTGTTACTCTGTGCCCAAATTTAATTCATGCTTATACTAGCAGGTGAAGTCACGTCCCTCAGGACATGTGTATGTTGTTGTTTTTTTTTTTTTTAATATATCCAACATACCATCTGCTGGATCCTCTGGAAACATTTGCCATGGAAGCTGAAAGCTTGCTCAAACAAGACCTTGTCCTCCACTGTCCACTCATCTGGGAAGGGGGTGAAGTTGGGTAAGTCAGCCAGAGACTTCTCCACATCATGTTTGTGCCACAAGAGCATCCCAAGTGCCTAAAGCAGAAACCAAAGGTGCAGAAATAAGCCACATAAGAAATGGCAGCTATGCAGATGGCGATTTCAAAACAGGCCTAGGCCAATTAACAGTTAATTCAAATTGCTCTGACAATGCTAGGCCCACAATGTTCACTCCTACCTCAGGAAATTTCCATGTGCTGATGCTGCCAGAAAAGCAAATTGGGGTGGAGGTGGGTAATGAATAGTGCTGTCTGTATTATTCAGCTACTTGTGTAGTTTTGACAGATAAATGCATATTATTGGTGAGACTCCTTCAGAATGGATTAGCAGCAGCTACAGTATCTTCTACACTTCTAGACTTGAAAACAAAAAGTGGAGCCTGACAACTCTAAAAACATGTGGGAAAAATATTTATACCTCTCTGGATTTTCTGTTTATTATAAGTCATGCTGTAATTTTAATCACCTAGGGAACAAACACCTCCCCTTCCCAATAAAAAACGGGTTGAATAAAATACAATGTTTTATATGGGACCCATAAACCCCACCAGACCACTTGCATATCATCCAATGACATTATCATTATTGGGTTAGACGGTCAATAGCCAACACCTTTAGATTCCTAGAGGTGACCATTGTGTCCTTCCTGTGAAGTTTCACAAATAATAGTTTTCATCTGAAGATAATAAAGCATTAATTAATTCATTGCCTTATCAGTGTATTTCTTGAAGTACTGCCCTCCTAAAATTAGTTATTTCTAACTCAATGCTTTCATTTATTGTGCAATTTCAATGCTATTTGCTTTGTGGTAGCACGGACTGTGAAACATACTGTTATAAAAAATGTTAACAGGAACACTGTTGTGCAGATGGTATTACTGTTTTCCACTCTAAGTAAATGCAATGGAACAGATGTTTATAGCTAAGACAACACTGGTCATGTTCAACAGGAGCAATCTTGTGCCAATAGAGCATTGTCATACTACAAATGGCTCTCTTAAATGTAATTTCTGTTAAATATGATTGGCAATAATTTATAATAATAAATTGGCATAATATTGGCAATAAAGGGTGGTCTTTTCCTTGATGGAAAGTAAAAATAAAGTACATACTGTATATACTATCAACTGTGATGCAACTGTCATGTCTAAAAACAACCCTAAAGGATGGTGCACTTCATTTTCTTTACCTGCTCCATATTGTACCCATGTTTCTCCTTTGCCATCAGGATATATTCATCCACTACAAAAAAATTAACACACAAAATAGTAGATTGAAGCCAGTGGTGATGGTAACAATATGTAGAATTGCTATAAACTGCATTTTATGCACCATTAAAAAGAATACTGTCAACTAGAAATACATAATGGTAATGTAAAGGCTATATATACCTCAAAATCAGTCTCTCTCTCTGATTATATATGTCTATATCATATATATATATATATATATATATATATATATATATATACACATACATACATACATACATACATACATATATATATATACACACACACACACAGTGGTGTGAAAAACTATTTGCCCCCTTACTGATTTCTTATTCTTTTGCATGTTTGTCACACAAAATGTTTCGGATCATCAAACACATGTAACCATTAGTCAAATATAACACAAGTAAACACAAAATGCAGTTTTTAAATGATGGTTTTTATTATTTAGGGAGAAAAAAAATCCAAACCTACATGGCCCTGTGTGAAAAAGTAATTGCCCCCTTGTTAAAAAATAACCTAACTGTGGTGTATCACACCTGAGTTCAATTTCCGTAGCCACCCCCAGGCCTGATTACTGCCACACCTGTTTCAATCAAGAAATCACTTAAATAGGAGCTGCCTGACACAGAGAAGTAGACCAAAAGCACCTCAAAAGCTAGACATCATGCCAAGATCCAAAGAAATTCAGGAACAAATGAGAACAGAAGTAATTGAGATCTATCAGTCTGGTAAAGGTTATAAAGCCATTTCTAAAGCTTTGGGACTCCAGCGAACCACAGTGAGAGCCATTATCCACAAATGGCAAAAACATGGAACAGTGGTGAACCTTCCCAGGAGTGGCCGGCCGACCAAAATTACCCCAAGAGCGCAGAGACGACTCATCCGAGAGGTCACAAAAGACCCCAGGACAATGTCTAAAGAACTGCAGGCCTCACTTGCCTCAATTAAGGTCAGTGTTCACGACTCCACCATAAGAAAGAGACTGGGCAAAAACGGCCTGCATGGCAGATTTCCAAGACGCAAACCACTGTTAAGCAAAAAGAACATTAGGGCTTGTCTCAATTTTGCTAAGAAACATCTCAATGATTGCCAAGACTTTTGGGAAAATACCTTGTGGACTGATGAGACAAAAGTTGAACTTTTTGGAAGGCAAATGTCCCGTTACATCTGGCGTAAAAGGAACACAGCATTTCAGAAAAAGAACATCATACCAACAGTAAAATATGGTGGTGGTAGTGTGATGGTCTGGGGTTGTTTTGCTGCTTCAGGACCTGGAAGGCTTGCTGTGATAGATGGAAACCTGAATTCTACTGTCTACCAAAAAATCCTGAAGGAGAATGTCCGGCCATCTGTTCGTCAACTCAAGCTAAAGCGATCTTGGGTGCTGCAACAGGACAATGACCCAAAACACACCAGCAAATCCACCTCTGAATGGCTGAAGAAAAACAAAATGAAGACTTTGGAGTGGCCTAGTCAAAGTCCTGACCTGAATCCAATTGAGATGCTATGGCATGACCTTAAAAAGGCGGTTCATGCTAGAAAACCCTCAAATAAAGCTGAATTACAACAATTCTGCAAAGATGAGTGGGCCAAAATTCCTCCAGAGCGCTGTAAAAGACTCATTGCAAGTTATCGCAAATGCTTGATTGCAGTTATTGCTGCTAAGGGTGGCCCAACCAGTTATTAGGTTCAGGGGGCAATTACTTTTTCACACAGGGCCATGTAGGTTTGGATTTTTTTTTCTCCCTAAATAATAAAAACCATCATTTAAAAACTGCATTTTGTGTTTACTTGTGTTATATTTGACTAATGGTTACATGTGTTTGATGATCAGAAACATTTTGTGTGACAAACATGCAAAAGAATAAGAAATCAGGAAGGGGGCAAATAGTTTTTCACACCACTGTGTGTATGTATATCTATCTATCTATATGTCTATATCTATCTCTTATATATATATATATATATATATACATACACACACACACACACACGGTCAAACCAGAGGCTATGTCGTTGGGTTCATCTGCTGCTTATTAACACAAATGGCCTTCAAACAGACAATCATGCAGTTGCAGCTCAATGAATATGGCATGGCCAATAGGGTTAAGTGTTGTTTAATCAAACAATTAGTCAAAAATGTCTACAAGATTAAAACTGAGGTCAATATAATGTAAATAGTAGAATTAAACTGTAAAATTAACTCATTAATTCATTTTCTGAGCTGGTTTCTTTAAGTCTTTTGTTACATGTTCAGAGTACATATTCTATGTTTCAAAATAATCTTGACATCATGCCACACTCCAGTTTATATGTTGGTTATCAACAGGAATTTCATGCTTTTTTTAATTCTTAAAACTAACTGATCAAATGTGCAGTTACACAAACAAAATGAAAATTAATAGTTAAGGAAAAGTGGCTGCAGCTTTACAAGGAACATCTCCATTTATTGTGTAGTGTGCCATCTGGTGATGATGTCAAAATACTACATCAGTTTCAATAAAATTAATTCCAAGTTGTTTGGACTGCAAAAAGAATACCAAAATGTATTCCAAAGTTCTTACATTTAGCATCTGAAACAATGTTGTTGGGAGACCATACAAGCATTCCTTTGGGCTCCTTGTCGCTGAATCGAGCAGGGCTCTCTGAAGAAAAAAAGAAGGAAAAAAAAAAAAAAAAAAAAAAAACTGAATACTTCTGAAAAAAAATTATGTCAAATACCCTGTTATGTATTTTAGAAAGACATTAGTTCAGTAAAGCCGACGTCACTATATGTGACTTCTAGTTGGTGGGTAAGTCTTAGTTGCTGAAAGCAGTTACTGATCTTGTTGCTGAACTGTGTTGATTTACATGGTTGAAAATTGCTGGCCATGTCAAATTTAGCATTTGCGTGCCAAACGTCCAGCATAGTCATGCTCACTCATTTTGTGACAGCCAATAAATAATGTGCTGCCTGTAAGAGCTAGTGCTATACAAAGAAGTAACAACTATGGCAAATTCAACTGCAACATCTTCTGTTTGTGAGGCTCAAAACACCTACATTTCTTATTCTTCATCGCTGAATTATTTGCATTGTACTTGCAGTTGTTAGCTCTCATGCACACAGAGCCAATCCTCATGACTAATGCTTTTCTGAGAGGGAATTATGGGCTATTTTGAGTGAGTCGCTGGGTATGTCAGACTTTGCGACCGTCCTTCAGGGGTGTGTGACACCAACTTGCTAAGAGAAGACCATAACTGAAGACTGCTGGAAAAGTCATCTAATGTGACATTGCCTTTAAGGTAGTTTTTTTTTTACCATATATTTATATGAAGTGAAAATATTTTTTATTCACAATTAATATATATTTAATATATTTCTTAAGACAGAAATTAGAGCCTTGTAGTACATTATAAATATAAAGTACATAACTGGTTAGATTAGAGTCACCCAGGATGCCAGAAATGATCTTGGACCTGGGATCATACTACTAGATCACAGTCTGCCACACCAGGGACTAATGCCACTTTTATACTAAAACCTGGAACTACACTATTCCTAGTTTGTTTTTTTTTTTCCTATGAAAACTTTATGCTTCACTTGTTCGCTACTCCATATGAAAAGACCATGCTGACATAGATGTGCATCAAGAAGGCTGCATTGATATTATGGTGTCTGACTGGATTATGTCCATGCCACTACAAGCCAGTAGTTAAAGCATTGTTATTCCGGGCACAGTTTTTACATATTGTTAGTGCTCTGAAATGGTTTTATTTCAAGTAAAACTTAACTTTTTTCTGAAAAATGTAGTCACAAGTGTAATGAACTGTAATATTTTTATAAACTCTTAGCATTGCCTGAAAACTTTGATGAGAGCATCATGGTCAGCATAAAACATTGGTGAGAAAAAAAATTCTAAAACTAAAAAAAGTATTTCTGCATAAAATACACTACCCCTTTAACTCCTCTTCCCAGGGTCCACAGGTTCCCCTGGACAATGTTAATAAGAAAAAGATGTTTTTATTCCACACTCTCTTACCTGGTTTACATTCTGGGATTGCTGCTTGATAATCACCCCCAACTCTGATCATGCTGTCTGAAATCAAAACAGAAACAAGTATATTAAAATACTCATAACATATAAATTCAGCTGTATTTAAGACATGACAAATGAGACACAAAAAAAGCAGCTGGAGCAAATAAATAAACTGAACAGCCAATATAAACCTCTGAATGAAAGTAATTTATTAAAATGGCACTTGCGATATTTAACAGCAGTCCCTGCCTTATGCACATTTTAATCAGCTATAGCCACACATTTTAGGTGCAATTTATTGTCCTATTAACTTATTAAACTGAAAAAGATGAAAATGTTTTCAGAAAGGACAACACAAGGGCTGATTGGTCAGCACTGCTACCTCACAACTCCAGGAGACTGGACTCAAATCCAGGCTCTGTCACTGTCTGTGTGGAGTATACATGTTCTCCTCCTGTCTATATCGCTTTTCTCCAAGTACCCCAGTTTTCCTCTTACGCAATAACAATATGGCTCCAATGTGGACTGGGAACTTTAAACTGTCTTTTTACTGTCCTTGACTGTATGTGAGTGGGCTCAGCAAGTGGACTGCCACCTTTCACAGGTACTGTATGATTCTTTCCTTGTGCCCACAACCCAGGAAACTGATTAAGCACATTTTTAAGTTTAAGCATTTTTTTGCTTTGTGTAGAGGAAAAAAATTAATTATACTCAATTTGTCTTAGCAAGCAAATGTATGCCCCAGTTCTTTTTATTTCCTGCACAATCATGATTTTATACGGTGTGTGTGTCCTGAATTTTATGTACAAAATACAAGACAGATAACCTGAAATTAGTTTTCTGCCTCAATCCAGCTTCAGCAAAGGAAAAGTCCCCTGATCAGTGGCCTGAGCCTCAGCAGGAAACAAGCTGAACTCTTCATTGGCCTCCTCTGGCTGCTATCCAGCAAGGGTCAGTTAAAAAGAGCAGGGTCTCGGATCAAATTTCAACTTTAGTTTCACCTTACTGCCAGTCACAACTATTTTACTGATGCCAGGCACCAAATGGGATCAGTTAACCACTTTGATTATCTCTGCAAACATTGAAATCCACAATTTAACAGTTTGTGTCCAGTTCTTTAAAGTTAATCTAATATTTGGATTTGAAATATAAAATGTGTCCCTCATGGTAGAGTAAGAAAATAAAATTTGAAGAAAATACTGAAAATGACCAGTATTTTAGACGTTTCTGAATAATTTCACTAAAGATTTTACATTGTCTTTAACTATTTCAACATAAATAGATTCTCCCCACAAGGCTCACCCTGATCCTCATAGATGAGGTGGTTTGAGGAGAATCCTTCAATTTTCACTATAGGAAGGATAAATGTGTGTGGCAGCTAGGATGCAGGGCTGTTTCCTTTCTGGCCCGTCTCTTTCCTTTTCATTGGAGGAGCACTACTAGCCTCAGCTATGATGCAGGAAGAATTTCTGTACTGTGGGCCTCAAGGTTATCGGAAGCACTGCTGCCACCGCTAATCAAGCTAAAAACAAAAGGGTTTTAGTGCTTGGGGGAAAACAGACTGAACTAGCTTACATGCTCAGACTTTGACTTTACTATTTAACCCTTGACCTTAAGATTATTTCTAACTGACAAGTATCCATGGAGGAACTGTAAAGCACAAGAAAGAATATTTGATACAAAAAGGGAAGACAATATCAGATAGACCAAAAAATAAATAAATACATACATAAAAAATACTTCCTGTATGTGTGAGACGTTCTGCGACCAAAAAAAAAAAAAAAAGAAAAAGCCTTGGACCTCAGTTCAGGTATCAGTCATATTAATATAATTAAAGATTATCAGTGAGATCCCTTTAGTTTTAAAAAAAAAAAAAAAAAATGATGTTTTAAGTGGGAATAGGTAGAGGGGTTAATGCTTGAAGACCAAGCCCCATGTGGGAAAACTTTAGTTGGCTAGTTGGTGATTACAATTTAACTTGAAGGTGGGGTAAATAGCTATAAATGAATGGGGTATATAACATAAAGAATGCCAGCCAATGTTGCTGGCTCTCTTTTCTACGAGGAAGGTACCTACACTACTTTTAGAAGTTCCTTAAAGGGGTCCTTCAATCCCTCAAGGTCCAGGTTTTCGGATCCTTGCTGAGAATAGTGTTGGCAGCATTCTGCTTGCACTTTCCTGACAAACTGTAAGAACTTCTTTGAGACCACCACATAGCCATATGACACAGTCTTACTAAACACAACTCGCTTGTGAATGTTTGTGTTGGCCAGCACTGTGGTTGCTGCATTCTTGACCTGTACAGGGGTGGGCAAAGTCATTCCTGGAGGGCCGCAGTGGCTGCGGGTTTTTGTTCCAACCCAGTTGCTTAATTAGAAAACAATCCTTGCCAATAATTACATTTCATGGCTTGTTAGTGCTTTAACTCTGCTATGTCAAGTCATTCTCATATCCTAGATTTTTATTTTCCATTCTAAGGTTATCATCCAAATACTTTGAAGTGTAAAAAGGATGGGTAATTCTCAACCCTTAACTTTTTTCTCTTCTCTTTCCTTCCAAGTATTTAATTAAACCAAATAGTGCACGATAAATACACACAGGTGTAAAGGGGGAACAAGCAAAATGGATAACTGCTGGTTTCTTTTGTCATTTGCATCTTATTGCTAATAAGGAGCAATTAAAAATCGAGAATGCAGCTGTTTAAGACTTAAATAAGCAATAAGGGTTCAAAATCTTTGCGAGGGAGACAACTAAAATGAAGCAGAAGTGTTTCTAGAGCAATAAGAGATTCTTATTAAGCAACTGGGTTGGAACAAAAACCTGCAGCCACTGCGGCCCTCCAGGAATGACTTTGCCCACCCCTGTTCTAAACTGTTGTTCAACAACAAGTCCCAGACAGCTGATGAGCATTTGGCCATCGTTTTTTTTTTTTTTTTTTTTTTTTTACAGATGCCGTCCATCTCCAGCCCTCCCCCAAGCCTCTCCACGTCAGGCAGTCATCCTCAAATGGTGATCAGTTAACGCCTCAGCATCACTCTTTACTAGAAAATCCAGAACTACTGGTTTCTAGTCTGATGGCATGAATACAAAATCACTCACCAGTCTTTGACCAAATGTGTTCTTGTTACAGGTATATATGTACAGTATAAGCAATGTGTTGGTACGTGACTTTTGTTACAGACAACCCACGGCTAACACAGAGGCCCAATAACAATTCCTCACTCAGACATAGATAAAACAAAGGGATTCCTCCAACTCACACCCCTCCAAGTATAGCAGGGTTACAAAATCAAATTCAAGCACCAAATTCAATGTTTCTCAAAAAGCAGAATTTTTTGAACAGTTATTAGACACATACAAATACAGTGAATTTACCACTCTGGAAGTTGCACTGAGGTGACCCTGTAACACAGCAGCACTCAGGTAGATAGATGCTTCTAAATATAATTCAGCCTGCCGTGGGCCTGTCTTGTTGAAAAGCTCCAGAGGACCTTCTGCTAAGTTATACTTTATGTTTCAGGAGCAATGGTGAGTGAGATGTTGAATTCAATTGTACCTAGCTGTTTTTTTTCAGCTTTCTGCACATGCCATGACTCACTCTCACCAGAAAGGGCACACTCCATGAACCAGGAGTCAGTGTCATTACCAACTTATAGTACTTTTGTATCTACCTCACTTACTCATCTGAATTGCATGGGGTCCAACCTAGGCACTATGATTTCTGGTATTACAGTATACCATATTCAGTACTACCAAATGTGCAATTGTTGCTTGGATCAGAAAAATAATTATCACATATTCAGAATTATAAGAACCACTTGAGAGAAAAGAACTAGCAAAAGTCATGATTTGGTTAAAGGGTAATGCCAATACTGATGATTTTTTTTCCATTGGTTTGTATAGTATTAGTTTTATATTTCAAATGTCAAACTGCTGAACTGATATTTGCTTTCGAAAAGTTAAAATCTAGGAAAAAATCTTAAGTAAAATAAGTAAACAATATATATATATATATATATACTGTAGGAAAGTCTTAAAAAGTATGTGCACCCAGGTTATGAAATTATTTCCCTAAAGACGAATGCATACCGTACCTCCTCTAACCAGGGAGACAAATTTAACAACACTTGCTTAATCTCTGAGGGTTTAAAACTACACAAGTAGCAATTATAGGAGGTGATTGATTCCCTCAAGGCAGTTCATTACGGTTTCAGATTGCCTTATACTGTAATAGCACTGAAAGATCACCTAATTTTGGCAGCCAATTAATGTGAACTTCAGAAGTTAGCCAACAGCCCAAACAAATGCTTACTGTATATCCTGAGTTCAACTGCAGTCCTGACCCATTCATTTCGGTTGAACAGAAATATGTGCGGGCTCCAAAGTTTAAAAAGATTGTCCTTCACAGGCTCAGTGCAAAACTATTTTTTTATTCACAGCTGCTATTGTTCTTTTGTGCTTATTTTATACATTAGACTTCCAGTTGAGCGCTCACTGGCTGTCAACTTTCATACATACAACAGGTAGCTTGCTCTGATAAAAATCATTTCTTTTTAAGAAAATATGTTGAAAATATCAAAATATCAAAACTGAATGCATTGTCTTAAAAGTCTCTTTATGAGCAGCATTACTTGCACTACACATACCCAAAAAAAACCTACAAATTGCCATTATTTTTGTGAGGTCTTTGATATGCTGAGGTGGTTTAATATGAAATTGCAGAATTAACTTTTTTGATGACCCAGTACTTTGCAAAGACTAAAAATAACTATAAACTTTGTGTGACTATGATAAAGGTTTAAACACTGCCTTAAAAAAAAAAAAAAAAAAACCTGTAGAATTTGATAAAATATCTGATACAACAGAAATCAAAATATTCTTAATTGGAATTTGAAAGACAAATGCCATTATATTCCATGAATGTATTTACTTCTCTGGTACTTTGCTAGATTTATCTACATACTAAAGTGTGATTTTTTTTTTAAATTCATGACTCTTTATATAAGAAGTAAAACAAATCATTTTAGCAAGATCTAAACAATACACTGCTTGAAGTATACAGGTAAAATGCAGATTAGATGTATACACACAGAGGGTCAGATGGTGCTGTGGAAAAATCTGTCCCTTTTCCGATTCCTCTCCTAATATAAATTTTTAAAACTGAATGTTTGAGTCTTCAACCAAAATCTGGGCATAATGTCATCAGACTCAACAAAGTTATCAAATATCAGCTGGTACAGTGTAAAAGTAACTGCCTCTTTAAACTTAACTGGTGGTGGCACCGTTAGGTTTAATGATGGCAGACAAATGCTGGCTGTAATTCAATATTCCGTATCACTTTGGAGGAATTTTAGCTCACTCTTCCATGCAAAGCTGTTTTAATTCAGAAACGCTGGAAGTTTTTGGTCAATAACTGCTTATTTCAAGTCTTGCTACATCTTTACTTCATTTCAGTCTTTACTAAGTCAACCTAAAACTTTAACTTTGCTTCTTTTCTGCCATTCCAATGTGGACTTGCTTTTGGACGACTGTCTTGCTGTATGATCAAAAAATGCATCAGCTCCATTTTACTTAATAATTTTCTGATACAAATCAGAATTCATTTTCGGGTTTCCACGTCCTTCCTACACCATCACACTACCACCATATCATGTTTGACTGTTGGAATGACATTCTCAATGTGAAAAGTGGTTTGTTCACACTAGACATAAATGCACACAGGTCACCCAAAAGAGTTCCACTTTTTCTTGTCTGACCATAGAACATTCTTCCACAAAGCTTGGGTAGCATCCAAGTGCTTCCTGGCAAATAAGAGACAATAATTTATGTTTTGGTTAGCAATGGCTTTCGTCTTGCTACTCTTCAATGAAACCCATTTTTACATGGAGTCATGAACACTTGACATTTTCTGAGGCAAGAGAAGTCTGTCGTCCTGTGGATGATTTTTTTTTTTTTTTTTTAATACTTTGTGACTTCCTGGATGATTTTATGCTGAAACCTTGGAGTAATTTTGGCAGTCAGCCACTCCTAAGAGGATTTACTGCTGTTCCAATTGTTTTCCATTTGGAGATTATGGCTCTCACCATGGTACCTTGAAGTTCCAGAGCCTTAATAATAGTTTTTAGATGTTTCTAAACATCCTGATGAACATTTTTTTCCGCTCTCTTTGCGAATTTTCTTTGATCACGGCTTTATGTTCATGTTGAATATTTGGTGGAAATATAGGTAAGGTTTACATTGAGCTAGTTCGGTTGTAATCGTGCCTGACTGTGTTCACTCAACTAACTTTAATAATCACTTGAAACTGGTTGATTTAGAAAGGAGGTAATTACTTTTTCACACACAAACCTTGAGTGGAATATCTGGGGGGCCAGATGACCAAGGTAAACCTGCAAAATTAAATGAGGGATGGTACCAGTTGATATTTAATAACTTCACTAATTAGATCAATTAAATAAAGTTACACTTGCTCACTCTGGTGCACTTCATGGAATAGTAGATTTTGACTAAAAAACTGTAAACATTTAATGTCTGACATTTGCAATAAAAAAGAAAAATCAGGATGGGGACAAACACTTTTTCACAGCATTATATACTGTATATCCTTTAAGAGCAGGCACTTTTAAAATTCAAAATTTCAAGTAGTAATAATATTTCATTCTGCTGCTTTATTTTACTAATGTTCTCTATAGAAGTGGTCATCATACTAAGAAGCTGTTTACCATGAGAATGCTCATCTTCACTGCTCTCCTCCTCAGAATGCTGGCTGTGACCATTGCTGGAATGCTTGGCTCTACTCCGAGACAGGATTCCCGAACTGGAACGCTCCATCACTGATGGCATCTCTAAAGAGAACCAGAAAGTATATAGTATTTTTAACATGTGTGCTGAACAAGATTGTAATATATATATAAAGTTTAGTATTTGTGATAAAAAGAATTAAACTACAACAATTACCTGAATTGTATACATTACCATTTACTAATCATTGTATAATACTTTACAAAATACTGTTTCAACACAGAATATTCAACTGTTCAATATTTATAGGTTGAGGAAAGAAACAGTATAAAGACTGAACCTTAAGCCTAAGCAGGTTTTTATCAATCTTCATTTAAATCAATTCACGGACTGTCATTGCCTGGTCTGTGAGACTCCTCTGTGCAAAAAACAATATGCTCACCTACAGTGTAGCGTCACTCCTGTGCAGTTAGCCTATGAGACAGTCACCTGAGCTCTACTGCTACCATCATATTTAGGAGCTAAAGTCACTAAGTTTATCCACTCCATATCCTCACTTTAACCCAGTCTGCCACTTAGAAACACTTGCTTTACTGCACTTCTTGTGCAATATCAACATGAAGTACTACCATGTTGCCTGAAATGCCACTGCCCTGCACAAATAGCCTCTGTCAAATGAACAGACCTAAAAAATGAACCATGAATAAAGACTTCAAGCACTACAAAGAGAAACACATGCACCTGTTGTTTTTTTCCCCATCTTCCTGGCCTATGATCCAGATGGGTACATACGTAAGTGGATGTCGAAGTTCCACACAATGTTAATCTACATTTGTTCTTAAACATTTTATATACTGCTCTGATGCCAATGCCTATCCATAGAAATTATGTAATGTTGTTCAGGCCTTTTTGTGCGACATTTGAAGGTACATGTGCCCCTTGACAAAAACTAATCTGTCCCATTACCAACAGAAAGAATTAGACTTTTATATTACTGCCATTTTTCAGGTGTAACTACATTATCAAAGCACTTGACGTGTGTACACTTTACATACGGTAGTTGACTTACAGATACAAAGTGGGTTAAGCAAAGATTTTATGACCACCAGCCTAGATGGAATGGCCAATGATGAGCCCACCTCTGAATCTCAGTATAGGCTACTCTTAACTGAAGACCAAGTGAGGAGACAACTGAGGACACTACACACAGGAAAAGCCACAGAGCCAGGTGGAGTCATTTCTCAAGTTCATAAAGACTGTGCTGATCAATTTTGAGGTATCTTCTGACAACTGTTCAGTCTACCATTAAGGGTGCAAAAAGTGTCACTGCTTTGGAAAAATATCATACATTGTTCCTGTTTCATAGAAGGCAGGCACATCCTCACTTAATAACTACAAACTTGGGACACTTACATCTCAAATCATGAAAATATTTGAGAGGCTGGTCTGGGACTATTTGAATTATCTTGTGGTAGACCACCTGAATCCATTGAAACTTGTATATGAAAGTTTAAAGTGAAGGATGCAATTGTCTAGGGGTGAGCGAAGAAATATGGATGAGCCTATGGTTTTCTGGATAATAGACTTTCTTTTGGGCAGACTGTGGTAAGCAAGACTCAAGGACCACGTCTCCGATATGGACTGAATAACACTGGAGCACCAACAGTCCTCCATCTCCTTCTACCATCACACTGTACACGTCAGACTATAAAGTTAACACCAGGTCATGTCACTTGCAAACATTTCTTTGATGATTCTGCACTTATGGGTTTATTGAAAAAGAGGTTCAGAGAGAGTAAAGGAGTAAGGTGGAAAGCTGTGGTTCTTGGTGCAGAAAGAAACGTCTGAATCTTAACATCAACAAAACCAAAGAACTGGTTATTGATTTTGTTCTTCCAAAAAGCTTCTACACCTGGTCACTATTCAGGGAGAGCATGTAGAGGTTATGCATTGCTACAAGTTCTTGGCAGTCCACATCAATGATAGACTAGACTGAACTGGAACTTTGTGAGAAAGGGTAGAGCGGACTCTTTTTCTTAGCAGTCTGTGTTCCTGTATCCTCTATGGGTTTGTGATGGCCAGTGTGATTTTCTATGCTGTAGTGTGATGGGCCTGGTAACATCACGTCAGGAGAGGCCCACTAAATCTACAACCTAATTAAAAAGGCAGACTCAGTTAAGAGACTCACTCTCGCCCCCTGAAGGTAGTAGTGTAGGAGAGAATGAAAACAAAACTAAGGGCCGTTATTAATAATGCTTTACATCCTTCTCTCTGACACACTAACACTGAGTACTTTTGGCCAATTAATTATTCAGCAGAAGTGCATCAAGAAATGTTAAAGGGGCTCCTTTATATTAACGGCAATATGCCTGCGTAACTGTCAAGTCAGAAGTTTTCTTTATTTTTAGTCATTCTGGTATGTGTTTAGGCTATAGTTAGTATGTGTGTATATATATTATATTATATTATATTATATTATATATAGTATATATTGAATGAGCTTCAGTAAAATGCCATACTTCCCCTGGGACAAATAAAGTACTATCTACAGTAGCTCTGCTAAACAACAATCAGTATCTGTGCTTTTAATGGTTTGAGGAGACTGGCTTTTTATCACTAATTCCAAAATCACAAAGAATATTAGTAAAGAAAAACATTTTGGGTTCTGCAAAAACTATGTAAGATGCCAGCAAGTCAAAAAACCTTGCACTGGGTGACAATATTTGCCTTAAAGCAAACTGATTTCTTGCAAAATTATTGACTCAAAACTGAATTCCATTTTCACTCAATTCATTATTAAATTAGGCATAATATTTAGCTATCTTTATTACATTTTAGCACAAACAATACATATTATGTGTTATTACATCACAGCATGTGGAATAATCTTGTTGTATGACAGAAAATGAATCACAATGCCAGAGAAACATAGAACAAACTGAATGATTATCACTAAATTACTGAAGTGTAAACATGTACATAGTGTTTAATGACAAACCACAAAAAAACTAAATATATGATAAAAGGCTGCTAAGTTTTAATTAGTAATTACATGGAATATCATTATATATAATACGCTACCGTGGCTGTTCGTTTGTTTGTCCAGGATTTTAAATCACCTGTAGTTCGCAAATCGTTTGACCAAATTGACCTGAAATCTGGTATACATATACTATGTGTATTTTGGTGTTATGATTGACCCCCAAGGTTATTCCTCATTTTATTTTTATGTTATTGTAGAATCAACTCTCGGCAGTGGCCAGCAACACAGTCATGTGGCTCATGCGTACGAGCACCATTCTCATCCCTACCACGTTCCCCGTCACTTCCTCTACCTTTTCATATCTTAAATCATTCTTGAGGCAGATTTAAGACTTTGAATTAAAGAAAACGTACTAAGTAATTGCAACACACACACTGACTTAATCAGTTTTAATGCGAAAAGATGCAGACGAAAGAAGAGAAGAAGCGGGCCACTAGGGTAGAGAAAAGAAGAGCTGCTCAGGAAGCAGCAAGCGCATCAACCTCTGAGCAAACAAATACTAAACACAGACAGAGAAAGAGTGTGAAAACTAGGAATGCTCAAGTCAAGTGTATTCACGGCACATTATTGTGCAGTGCGCCGTTACTGGTATTGAATAAACTATGGTTCTCATCACCAATGTCTCAGTAGTCAATGATATATTTCTAAATAAAATATACTATGAGAGTAAATGGAAAATGGAATCTAATACATTAACCTGCAGTCTCGTAAGAAAGAGACCGATTTCCCTCAGCTGTAAGAATTTAAAAAGTAACACATGAACTCTATCATAGTGAACTGCATTCTTTACAGAAAAAATGTTCAGAAAGAAAATGTCCTTTTCGGGATGTATCCTAAAACTCACTGTAAAGGCTACATGGGCTTTATGTACAAGAAATAAAACTACTTAAATGTAACTAGTAAAGAATACCTCAGAATATTTAAACAGGGGTAACTTCAAATGGCTTTCCCAGAGTAAGAGGATAATGAGAAAGTGAAATATGAAAACAAAATTAGTCATCAAACCATGGTCATATGGGGTGAAAAGCAGTTTTTCTGCTTTACAGCAATCAACAAAATGCAGATTTTTTTAAATATAGTCCACCGAAAACAAGATTTTTTTTTTTTTTTTTTTGAATGTTGTATTTGTCGAACTTCTTTAATATATTGAGGGTATTTAGGCGTTTCCAAAAATAGAAGAATAGTAGCACAGAAATGCAACAAAGCTTAATAGTGTGGTATTCTTTCATGACTTAACATTACATATATATAAAAACAGGATCTGCTCCACTGTGCTGAAAAGATGCCCCACTGTAAACAGACAACAAATTAGTAGTTGGACCAATATCTAAGGCATACAAAAGCTGTCACTCACTGTTTTTCAATAGATGGTGGTGGTTGTGCTGTAATGAAATCAACAAGGCAAAACTAACCCCACCAGATTACAGTGAATGGGCCCTAGTACTGAATTGCAGCATGAGAAATCTTGAAAATACCCAATTATAGCTTTTCACAACGAACAGTGAGGTAATCTCTCGGATTTGAGAAGGTAACACAGACACACATGATAGCAGAACAATGAGATTGTTTTTTGGTTTCTCCAGTGCCTTCAATACCAACCAGTCATTTCTGTTAAGTGTGTGACTTTCTTTTGGGCAGAACGCGGTTTGTGAGACTCGAGGACCATGTCTCCGATGGATCTGAGCAACATTGGAGCACCAGAAGAAACCAGCCTCTGTCTCTTTCTCTTCACGCTGCACACTTCAGACAATAAATTTAACTCCAGGTCATGGCACTTGTAGACATTTTCTGATCATTTTGCACTTTATGCCAAAAAAACGGCGACTGTAATCAACTTGGGCGACCAGTGAAACCACACATAAAATGAATGACGAGATCCACCATAAAAACCACGGAAGACAATGCACGCGACTCTTTAGGCTCAATTTGTTTTTGATAACACCTGACCAGAGCTCCTCTTCATTGTCTTATAGAGGCTTGAGCGGCAGACCCACAGACCAGGAGGAACTTAACCTGGAAATTGTGCCTTGGGAGATGGAAAGACCTAACCTGGGAGACCGCCGATACAACAAGCTTTTCAGCTCTATTCACCCAGTATTAAGGCACATTCTCCTCCTCTTTCTTTCCCCTTCTGGCACCGCTCATGTCCAGTAGCAGCCGATCAATGCGGCGGGGGGTCGAGGGGGGGTAGTGGCTTTGGTTTGAAAAAGGGGGTCTGCCCAGGGGACGGCAAGATGGAGGGAGCCGTCCGCGGGTCCGGCTTGAGGCACACTATGGATACGCCGGAAGGTGGCCTAATGGGGGTAATCCATCTGAACATCAGCTCGCAACAAAAAGAACTAGCGACCCGTCTGTGCCACTTACCATGGTTATTTTATTGTTCCCTTGTCCCTAGTTTGTCATTTACCTACATCAACGTAATCGACACGCTGTCACCAATTAAACTTGGGATAGTTTTTATGAAGAGAAATAAACGTCGGAATGGATGGGGCAGCATAAGCAAGCAGCACCCATAATGTGCCTGGTCCAACAAACTGCCCCCACGCATAATGCGCAAAAAGAAAAGCGACAACAAGAGAACACATAAACAAGCGTGGGTCATCGACACTTTCGTCCTCACTTGCACCCTTCCGTGAAACCGTCTACAAAACTGATCACGAGTGACCCCTTATGCGTAAAGTGCCAAAAGCTGTTGAGTGTAGTTTTTGTTTTGCTATTGTTCGTGTTTCAGGAGAGTCCGTCTCCTCCGCATAAAGGAAGCGCGTGCGGAGCAAACGAGTGGCTGCAAAGGCACCGCTCGAGAAGACAGGGGGAGGGAAGGGGTGATCGGCTTGAGTTTTTTTAAGCAATGGCACTAATACTCAAGGATATACCAACCGTGGCACCCCGCTGCAGGGACACGTAACTTAGAAGTCGCGACAGAAATATGGGATTTTCTCCTACCTGGTTTATTTTTTCCAACGCCGCTCCGTCGCTAGACGTTGCCCGCCACCTTCAGCAGCTCAAACTGCTACAGTTCCCCCACTCCCGTGTGGTCTTCGCCCCCGATGCTATCGAAAAAGCTTCAGGGAGGGCCTCACAATTACACCACCTTAAGTTAAAAAAAGTACACACCAGACAAAAATATCTCTCAAAAACCAAGACCGCGTTGATGTAGGAATACAGAGGAATCTCCAAAAAATCTTCCAAGTTAATTTAAATGATCCAGAGAGTATAAATATTTCCAAAGTATGCTTTTCTGTGCTATTTTTTAGTTACAGATATATTTGGTGGGAGGTGCGGGTATATCTTAAGATAAAAATGGTAAGACCCCCCACGCGTGACCAATCCACTCGTTATTGATTGCGAGTTTCTCAGCTTCCCTCGCCGTTCTCGCAGCACACCAGTCACGAGAGAGCAAGTAGAAAATGATGATTAAATGACTCCCACGAAACGCGGCCACTCTTCTCGTCGCGCTGGGGTACGGTGCCTGCCTTTCATTGGCCGGGGCACGCTCCCACGATTTCGTCGGCAGGCTGTTAATTCCTCGCTTTTCTTTTATTGATGAAAAGAAGAAAAAAACACTGATGCTTTCGTTAAATATCGAGATGCCAGGTTCGGACAGAATGCGTCAACTTTTGTAAATATATATTAAGTTTAGTTAATGGTCATTTTTTGCTCCTCTTTTGAATTCCGCGTGACACTGCCTCACGAATAAAACTGCAAATGCCGCTTTGCTCTGTGTATCTGACTCTATGCATCACGCCTGCATGTCGTGCACATACTCGCTTTTTTTCTGCCGCGCGCACTCTCGCGCGCCCTGTTACTCTCTGTCTGTCTATATAAAAACCGACTGAAGCGACGTGCCCGCCTGCTGCCACACACAATGAACTGCTGCAGACAGTGGCCCTGCAAGCCGCCGGCTCATCTCACGTTCGCTCACGTACATCCGCCGCTGCTCTCTTTCAACTAAACTTTGAGTCTGCAAGTAGTTCCGCAGCGGCAGCTGCAGCGGTAGCAGTTAAACCCACCGCACACGAGGGCATGGCCTTTAGGAAGGGGGCGGAGGGCGCTCTAGAGTTGGGGTAGATTTTCTTGACAAATTTCCAATAGATGTAAGAAGTATAAGAATGCAGTAAAACACAGCTAATGCAGGCGATTATTACCTGCTTATATCATCCCTCCCTTCGTTCATTTTTAATTCCACTTCCACGAGAGGGTTTATTTGTTTTTGAAGGGGAAATGCGGAAGAACACGCCAGCTGTGGGACGCAGCACCTTCGTCTCTGAGAACCAGTACTGTCTATTATGCAAGTGTGCAGACGGAGGATGTTTTGAGTGTAATCGAGGATCTCTAAGACAAGGGAATCCCTCTGTTTTTTATTATATTTACTGTAAATATATATATATATATATATATATATATATATATATATATATATATATCCGTTTGTCCATCCATCTTCCAAAAACACACACACATATACTGTATATATATTACAGCACAGGCAGAGAATCAGAACACAGCAATAATTCAGCCTCTATTTCTGTAAATGTTTGCGCAAAAATACACTCCTTATGGGAATTTCTCTTTACGTTGGTTGTCCTCACTGGTTCAAATAATTGAGTAATATATTATTTAAAACAATCAGTGCAGCACTACATTACCTTATATTTTGTTAGGTTAGCCTAAATTATGACCTTGTGCAATATCTATATAAGCTTACTTGTTGCAGAGGTGTTGTATTGGATGTTTTCAGTGATGCCATAACAAAACTCCAAACGGTTATCCCCCTTATACACAACACATTACAGAAGTTTTAGTACACTCAAGTATGACTTTATTTTTCAGGAAAAATAAAACTAATCTCTGGCATACATTATAAATGAAAGAAAATGCATTAAATTCAATAATGGAAGACCTTCTGTGGGACAAAAAGGCTGACTTAGGTCAATGGAATAACACCCTTTGCACTAATGATGAAAATGTCTGGGAGCTGTGATGGGTGACAAGAGAAGAACTGAGTTTCAAGAGAGACAATAAGGATGCACAATTTTGTCTCATGGAAGATAATAAGATAACCTATCAGAAACCTATGCAAGGTTATAGGGGGAAAACCTTCTGACACTCCTGAAGGACCATTAGAAAATATGTTGCAACCAATATGCACAGTCTGATTTAGGAAACATCCCATGAGAACGGAAATAGAACAAATGCTTGAACTCTTATGTTAACTAATATGTTATTTACTTTTCCATGTCAGTATAGATATCTGATATTGTGTTTAAATGATTTTCCTTTTTTTATTTATTTGTACCAGGAGCCAAAGTTCTTTATTATCACATATTCTGCGAGAGCACAGTGAGATTCTGGTGCCACAGCATAAATTAAATTTTTAGAAACTCAGATTGCCAAAAGATAATAATCCACAAGTAATATATCAAGTGATTTAGTTCTTCATGACTTTACAACTTTTATGGTAATATACAATAGTCTGCTAGTCAGATCTAATGAAAATTAGGCTATATTTGTTACCACTATTAGCAACTAAGTATATACTGTACTAATTGATATTGGAATGTCATGTTTTAACATACAATTCTGAAACCCAGTTAATCTAATTCAGGATCACAGGGGGCCAGAGCCTATTGAAATATAATTAGCAACAGGAATAAAATAACCCATATTCCAGTTCATTGCAGGATATACGCACACACACAAAATTTAGACTCACCAATTAACTGAAAACACATGTGCTTGTGATATGGGAATGTGCTGGAGTCGATGAAATGGAAGACTGCTTGTTGTTATTATCAAAATGGGCAAAGAAAATATTAAGTTGGTCTGGGTTATAAAAAGCCAGTCTGATTACTGTGCAAGCCCTCACTCATTTATTGTAGCCCAATTTTGAGTCACCAGGCAAACTTTCAAGCTTTAGTACCCGAAGATCACATGAACACAGGGAGAAGGTGAACACTGTATATGGATATCGATCAAGCTGAGAATTCTATCCAAATCATTGGAGCTATGACACAGCAATACTGCCATGCCATGCTATCTTTATTTTCCTTGCTTCATATACTGGATATGAGCTGGGTAAAATTCAGAAAATTTGGGCCATTGTTTTATTGCTCTGTGTGAATAAAGTACATTAACAGTCAATAACACAGGCCACAAGATTTATGCACCATCTTGAACATACTGTACCACAGTAGAAGGTGATATACTCTTTTAAGCGTATTTAAGTGTCAGTCAGTCAGTTACTGTCCAACCCGCTATATCCTAACTACAGGGTTACGGGGGTATGCTGGAGCCAATCCCAGCCAACACAGGGCACAAGGCAGGAACAAACCCTGGGCAGTGTGCCAGCCCACCACAGGGCACACACACACACCCATACTAGGGAGAATTTAGGATCGCCAATGCATCTAACCTGCTTGCCTTTGGACTGTGGGAGGAAACCCACGCAGACACGGGGAGAACATACAAAGTCCACGCAGGGAGGACTCAGGAAGCAAACCCAGGTCTCCTTACTGCGAGGCAGCAGCACTACCACTGCGCCACCGTGTCGCCCCTTATTTAAGTGTGTATTAGGAAAACTATTTAATAGATGTAACTCGTAAATATGAACAGTTTTCTAAAGTATATTGGGTTGATAAGAGGGTAATTTGTTATTATTTTCAAATATCTCTCATAATGAAATGTTGCCAGCTTATTTAAATATATAACATTCAATATCAACTACTTTATGTATTTATGGCATTTGGTATGATTATAGGCCTGAAAGGTGCACAGCTGGTGGACTCCTTTTTCCGTTATTGTTTGCTCAGCATTGGTTTCTATCTTGCACCCTGCACAGTATTATTTCCTGCCTTTTACCCTGTGTGGCATGGAAAGAAATTAGCTCCCTGTGACCCTAAACTGCTTAACTAGTTTAGAAAATAAATAGCTTCATGAACAGATGAGGCAAAGCGCTGGTGTTTACTGTATCTGATGGAATATTATTTATACAGTACATGTTAAAGAATTCAATACGATAAGTTTAAACAAGCCATAGAAGTATGTAAGGTCAATATGCAAGTCAGGAACTAAATCTAGATTTGAATTAAAAGCTTCACAGTTTAAAGATCCTTCTTATATCAAAAGACTATCTGTACGATAATGTGCATAACAGAGATTTTATATTTAGTATTATATATCCTTTGTGGTAAGAAAAATGGGATATTCAAAAGCAGTGACCCAGATAGCATGTAAATCAGCATGTTCAGGTACTGTGTGGATATGATTAGGTTTGTGTGTCTGTTATATGCATAAACCTTATTAGAAAGATGCACACTATTCTTGGCAAAAAAGTAATAACTGGATAGATTCAAATCACGGTCAGCACAGGGTGCATGTTTTGCTGCTACTCCATATCTAGAATGCTTCAAGAAATACTGAGTTAGTGAAGAAGGAATGAGCAGCTGGTCAACTTGATATATCAGAGTAAAGTACAAAGGTAAACAGAATTTAAAAAATAACTAATCTGGCCTGAATATATGATGATCTGCTGTCTTCCCAGTGGTTTGACTCACCCACCTGTCCATGAACATCTCCTTTCTCTCATTACCCATGTCTCACTTTATTCTGACCTCTTTTCCTATTGCCAGTGATCCCTTTCCCCAATTCTCCTCTCAACATTAAACAGGAAAGACTGCTGAGATTTTAACCTATGTGGCCAGGATCACTTATGGCCAAGACTGTGTATCATTTGTTGTCCAGGGGGACTCCTACTTTTGCTACAGGGATGTTAGGTTAGAGCTCCCTCAAGTAGAGCTTCACATCCTAGCACCTTTGAGTCTTCTGCTGCCTCAATAGTCCCACAACCCCAACACAGTTGTCTTGCTGCCTGACCTTTTTATTTTGGTTCCCACTATTCATCCCAGAACCATACTGCACTCTGTAAGCCAGCATATTTGCTTTTCCTAGCCTCACCTTCCTTTTTAACAGATTATTCAGGCATCCCTGGCAACTGCTTGATCACCTGATCATCCTAGGGGGATACTGACTACTTTCAACCAGGCTGCATGTGTTATAGCTAATGCATGCTCTTTCTTTTATAGGACCTTGCTGTGACCCATCCCTGCCCTCTGCCACCCATTCCTGCTTCACAATTTCATATTCATCATGTTGCCACCATCACTATTTTAATTATCTGTATCTACAGTATATCATTATCTCTATATTCTTTTTTAATTAGATATAGTGCATGATTGATAGTAAACAAAAGTTCTGACCTCAGCTTTCATAAATATATATAAAACATGCCAGTCTTACCATGATCTCAGTAAGCAGTAAATGTCTGCCAGCAGTATTATTCTTTCTATTTGTAATCCTCTGCAACAGTGAAAGGTCTGAGACTTCAGTATTAGCAGCATGACAACTAGTAAGCACCCTGCAAGATATTAGTGGCATTAGTCCAATAAAAAAGCATCTTCTTCAATCACTCCGTTTCAAAATTTATCACACAACACAGTTATTGAAATAAGGTTCTTTTCAAATTGAAATCTCTATTTCAATTCAATGCTTTTTCAAAAAGACTTTGGTTAATAGAATAAGTGATACCTGTAGATATATTATTTTTTTCTGTCTGTTGTTATTTCAACTTTATTATGAAGAAGATCAGACATTCAGAAAAGTAGGGAGAAAAATCAATGTAAAATGTAAAGGAAGATATTTATTCAAATAAAAAAAAGGGACATTACTTTTCCTGGATCTGCATCACCCATTTAAAATAGGAAAAGGCACTAGCATGGACTGCTCCTGTTTTGATAGACTCTTGCTGCTATTAAAGGTGTCTGCAGCCTTTTCAATGCTGGAATGCCCAGCTGAGAAGCCTAACTACAGCAAATTGGAGTCTCCACTGAGATTTAATCATTAAGGCTGGCTGGCTGGCTGGACCGATAATGCAGACACTGTACAGTTGTCATCAATCTTCCAGACTCAGATGCCTTACTAAATGAACATAAAAATTCATGACATGAAAATGGCATTGCTTCCAACACAAGCAGTAGGGCAAATCTGCACTGTTGTAAAAAGTTGCTTCTTTATTTTTTTTTTTCAATTGAAATGTCTTTTTGTGAATATTTTAAGTACATTATCAAATCTGAGTATTTCAGCTTGGGCAATTCTGATATGGATGTTTGAAACTCTCATTTTCACATATTAATGGAGAGGATATTGACTTTTGCTAGGTGATGCATGAATTGAACTCTTTTACAGAGTCTTCCTGGCATTGTCTTCAAAGAGTTATGCAGCACCTCCCCAATCATTTTCTCTGTGCTGCTCTTCCCCTTCAGAGACAATGAGGCATCTTTTTGACATCCATACAGACTTAGTGCCTTCCTACTGTCTTTACAACTCACACACACATATATCTCAACACAGTCAGAACTGTCCTAATCTCCTTTTACGGCACATTTATTGTATGTTCATTTTTACAGATTTTCTACTGTTTCTATTGAAAACCCTACTTTCAAGCTCTGCGGACTAAAGTTCTGCCTACAGTATCTTCAGATAAAAAAAAAAAAAAAAAAAAAACTGTCCTTACAGACTTAAAACATTTTACTCTTGAGTTTTAGCAAAGTGAGAGCTTCCCTTTCATATCTATTGTCTCTGCACAATCCCTGTGCAGCTGCAGAGCCTTGTCTCTTTTCAGGCTTTCTATTATATCTGTCAAGGCATAAAAAAAAATTGTGCTATGGTCTCTTCAGAATTAGACCTTCTTTTTCCATTTTCAAAGTCTGAGAGTTTTCTTACTCGCTTACTCATGGCCTCTTTACTGTTTTTGAAGACTGCATTTACTGGCCATCTCAGCAGACTCAGTCCCTCACCCCCCACCATCTATATAACCTAGGCTATGTAGGCAACACAGTCTAGTGGCTGAGGGATTGGACTATAAATCACTAGGCTGCCGACTCAGTCCTCACAACTAACTTAATCTATGATTGTGAGCAAGTCTGTTAACCAGCCCGGGCTCCAGTTTTAGAAATATAGAAACAATTGTGCTATCCTGTATCTGTAAAGTATCGTGTACCACTGCAAATGCAAAACCTCCCTATAGTCTGTAAAGACCCACACCCTTCCTGTACCCTTTTTGCCTTCATAGTCTACATTTCATCTGCATTCAGAAAGTCTAACTGATGCCTGCTTTTTCTGCCTAGACATGTTGTATTATTCCCTTTATTCACTTTAACATTTTGTAAACTCATAATTTAATCTCGGATTTAAGACTGAGCCATATCTGTGGTTCTTTTAGAATTACTTACTTGTCACCTCTGAAAGCTCAACCTTACTCTCATCAGTATTGTTGTTACATGTCTGCTGACTGTAAACAATGCATTTTCACTTTATCTCTTCTTCCCTGTGAAACACAGGACTCTTCTACCTTCTCTGAACATTCAGCCCATTTTATATTTTACTTTTTAAAATTGTTTTTTTATTTCTTATACCAATCTTAAGCAATTTATCAAAATGATGATTGTCTAAATTTTAAATATAAACTTCTTTCCAAGCTAAATAAACACAAAGGCTACCGATAGCCTTACAGTGTCTTCTTTCAATGCAGTATTATGATTTTGAATAAGAAGACTTACAACTTCCCTAGAGTGAAAGGTTTTATAACTTCCCTGTCTGGTGTATGCTGCTTTGTATGTGAATTCCATGGCACAGTATAGGCCACAGTTTTAAGAGTCCCTGTAGCCACACTTTGCTTTTTGATTATCACCCTATTTACCATTTTGTGTTAGTTATGATCATCTTCCCCAGCTCTCTGGATTCCATGCCTCAATGACATTTTTAGAAATTTTACAAACACCTTCTTCATATTTATGATTGACTCTCTTCCTGGTGACTATTTAGATTCGAAGCCTTCCTACTTGACACACATTTCCTCAGCATCTCTAAGGATTTAGAGTCTCTCCTGAGATTCATTGCTATCCATATAGCCTGAGTTTAGTCTGTACAGTCTCAGCAGAATCTAAACCATGCCAGTGTCTCTGAAGGCTCATGGGCTCCCTGCTGTCATTGTAGATTCAGTGCCTTTTCACAGTCTCTTTAGATTCAGATGCAGCCTGTCAGATTTAGGCCTGGCCTGCTCTGCTTTTGTGCTGCAAACTTGTAGCCCCCTTTCCTGTGGCCTTCAAATTTCACAGCTCCTCTTTCTTCATCTGGATAGATTTGTGGCCTTCTTTAATGATTCGTCTTCCAGAGAACACATGCACACACAAAAACACACACACACTCGGCTGTGCTATCTGTGAGCTTCTAATGACAAAGGAAACAGAGCTGCCACTACATGATTAACAGGACGAAAGCAGGGCACAGGATTAGAGTGCCTTTTACACACATCGGTTTCTCCAAATGGACATACAAATCTGTGACTGGAAGTCAGACAGTGAATAAGCAAAGAAAAGATACTCAAGATCAGAGGCACCATAAAGAAAGTACTTGTTTAGGCTACTGTTACAATAATGAAGCAAGTAGTACTAGGGTGTTGTACCGTGTTAGCCATTATGAATCTAGAGAAGAGTCAAGCAAAATGACACCTTTTATTGGCTAACTAAAAAGATTACAATATGCAAGCTTTCGAGGCAACTCAGGCCCCTTCTTCAGGCAAGATGTAATGTTGTATAACAAGACAATGTAATGTGCATTGTAGTATAATAAAAAAGAATGACATTTATGAAACTCACATAGATCAGAGGTACTTTACAATTGTTCTGAAATAAACATAGACAGTTTATTCAATGATAACATGTACTCACAGTCTGAAACTGCCTTTTCCATTAAAGTTACAGGATATATCAATATAAAAAAAAAGAAAAAAAGACATTTGTTCATTTCTGACATGTTGCTTCTTACTTTACAGTATATTTGGACAAAAATAAACATTGATAAAAATGCTTAAAAGCCAGTGATTCTATAACGAACTCACTAACTGGACTTCTCATTATTCAGTTGACTTCAAATTTCAGGCTTTGTCATTCTATCAAAAAAATAATGTTAAAAGCTGCAGAGCAGATGAAGATTAGACTCAAATCATGAGCTGCCTTAAACTGACTTCTTCTAAATCAAAGAAACATAATCAATAGACCTCTGTGAGGGTAACGATCTACAGGCTTGGGAAGTTACATATTTCAATACTTTTAGCTGCTTTTGGGCATAGATTAATATCCAGGAGCAACTCTTTCCTGAAGGAGCATCCGTCAATTTTAAAAAAGTGAAGATGCATTTTACTGTCCCTGACTTCACTGATATAAATCCAAAGGTTTGCTAATTAAGATAAAATGCATTAGTAAGGCTTTGAAGTCACATTTGTGCATACAGGACACATAATGTAATATTGGTGATGAAAGATGTTTTTTGTTACTCCAGAAGCTGACAAAGTTGCCTTGTTGGGAGAGGGTAGAGGATGTAAAATTAAATACCTGCTGGAAAGGTTATGCCTCTCTTTCTCCACCGAACAATAATGATATATTATAAACTAATATAACAAAAATACTCAAGAGAAATTAACATCTTCTTCTTTCAGCTGCTCCCGTTACAGGTTGCCACAGCGGATCATCTTCTTCCATCTCTTTCTGTCCTCTACATCTTGTTCTGTTACACCCATCACCTGCATGTCCTCTCTCACCACATCCATAAACCTTCTCTTAGGCTTTCCTCTTTTCCTCTTGCCTGGCAGCTCTATCCTTAGCATCCTTCTCCCAATATACTCAGCATCTCTCCTCGGCATATGTCCAAACCAACGCAATCTCACCCCTCTGACTTTGTCTCCCAACCGTCTAACCTGAGCTGACCCTCTAATGTACTCATTTCTAAACTCAAGAGAAATTAATAAAATATTCTCAAACCTACTTAAGCCAATTAAGTTTTATGGGGGCCAGAGCCAATTCTGGCAGCCTCAGGATCGAGACATAAATGAGTCTTGGATGGGGCCCTAGACCATCACAGAAAAAAGGAGTTACGTTACAGCTAATCTAAAGACAAGCTACAAAGTGGAGGTAAATTAGAGTAGCGGGCCTCTAGATTTTAGCATCAGCTAAGCATATTACCAATACAGAACTCTAAACCTCTGTCTTCTGAATTAAACGCAGTTGGCTAGAACATTGCATGGCTACCATTGTACTATACACTCACCTAAAGGATTATTAGGAACACCATACTAATACGGTGTTTGACCCCCTTTCGCCTTCAGAACTGCCTTAATTCTACATGGCATTGATTTAACAAGGTGCTGAAAGCATTCTTTAAAAATGTTGGCCCATATTGATAGGATAGCATCTTGCAGTTGATGGAGATTTGTGGGATGCACATCCAGGGCACAAAGCTCCCGTTCCACCACATCCCAAAGATGCTCTATTGGGTTGAGATCTGGTGACTGTGGGGACCATTTTAGTACAGTGAACTCATTGTCATGTTCAAGAAACCAATTTGAAATGATTCGAGCTTTGTGACATGGTGCATTATCCTGCTGGAAGTAGCCATCAGAGGATGGGTACATGGTGGTCATGAAGGGGTGCACATGGTCAGAAACAATGCTCAGGTAGCCCGTGGCATTTAAACGATGCCCAATTGGCACTAAGGGGCCTAAAGTGTGCCAAGAAAACATCCCCCACACCATTACACCACCACCACCAGCCTGCACAGTGGTAACATTCTGTTCTCATTCTGTTTACGCCAAATTCTGACTCTTCTGACCATTTGAATGTCTCAACAGAAATCGAGACTCATCAGACCAGGCAACATTTTTCCAGTCTTCAACTGTCCAATTTTGGTGAGCTCGTGCAAATTGTACCCTCTTTTTCCTATTTGTAATGGAGATGAGTGGTACCCAGTGGGGTCTTCTGCTGTTGTAGCCCATCCGCCTCAAGGTTGTGCGTGTTGTGGCTTCACAAATGCTTTGCTGCATACCTCGGTTGTAACGAGTGGTTATTTCAGTCAAAGTTGCTCTTCTATCAGCTTGAATCAGTTGGCCCATTCTCCTCTAACCTCTAGCATCAACAAGGCATTTTCGCCCACAGGACTGCCGCATACTGGATGTTTTTCCCTTTTCACACCATTCTTTGTAAACACTAGAAATGGTTGTGCGTGGAAATCCCAGTAACTGAGCAGATTGTGAAATACTCAGACCGGCCCGTCTGGCACCAACAACCATGCCACGCTCAAAATTGCTTAAATCATCTTTCTTTCCCATTCTGACATTCAGTTTGGAGTTCAGGAGATTGTCTTGACCAGGACCACACCCCTAAATGCATTGAAGCAACTGCCATGTGATTGGTTGATTAGATAATTGCATTAATGAGAAATTGAACAGGTGTTCCTAATAATCCTTTAGGTGAGTGTATACAGTAGTGTGTGCTGAATTTTTACCTGTCTCATTTGAGACTGCAGTAAAACAAAGAGAGTTACTTTAAGTATTTTTTGCAGACTTCACATTTTCTTACACTGCATGCTGTATGTGTATATATATATATATATACAGTATATATATAGGTTCTGTGATCTGATAACATGAAGATTAAAAATGAAAGTAGAAAATACATTTTTTCTAGCAGGCATTGTTACAGTATAAGCCACTTTAACTCTCAAGCACTTTTGCTCACATTATAACTTAGTCTTAAACTACGCATTGACCTAGGTCAAGCACCACTTGTTACACTTCACTTTAAATCAGACTACTGTACTTTTCATTTTATATCCTATTTAAGCTCAAACTGTTAAAGAAATATTTAGAGAAAATGGAATGAAAGAGCAAGAGCAACAAATCAGAGTTTTGCAAAAGTGCCCTGGGTCTATATTTTTTATTTCATTGTTTTTAAGCTTGCTCATGGGGATCCACCATAGCTGCTAGTTTTTAGATATATTCCCCCATTGTCAGTCTTCAGTTTCAAGAATTCCCCATTACAGAGATTTTACTAAAAAAAAAAAAAAAAAAACTTTTATTGAAGTGGTGCAGTAGTAGGAAAGCTTACCTTGCAGCTGTTTTTTTTTTGGTACTTCATGGTATTTGGACATCCAATCTCTTTGTGGGTCTTTCTTAAAGCATCACATTCTTCTTTTCACATTCACTGTTAGATTAAATAGAGTATTTTAACAAACTGAGTATGACTGAGCATGAATTTAGCTTAGTAGGGGCATAAATTCCATTCAGGTATGGTTCATGTCTTATGGCAGATGCCACCAGGATTGGCTCACAGTCCCCTGACCTTCAAATGAAGTGGTTTTGGAACATACATGAAAGAAGCAAAATTTTCTGACTTTACAAAATGACATGTATCTCTCCAGATAGTATCATTTGTTTGTGATAAAAAAGTGGTACAGTGAGGTGTATGTTGATGGATGTAACTAGGAAATTGATCTAATGCATCTTCATATAGGAATTTGTGTTAATGCCTAGAATGATTTCATCCATCCATCCATCCATTATCCAACCCGCTATATTCTAATGACAGGGCCATGGGGGTCTGCTGGACCCAATCACAGCCAACACAGGGTGCAAGGCAGAATACAATCCCCGGGTAGGGTGCCAGCCCACCACAGAACACACTGACACACACACACACACCAAGGACAATATAGGATCGCCAATGCACCACCTAACCTGCATGTCTTTGACTGAAGAAACCGGAGCACACCCACGCAGACATGGGGAAAACATGCAAACTCCACGCAGGGAGGACCTGGGAAGCGAACCCGGATCTCCTAACTGCAAGGCAGCAGCACTTGTCACCGTGCCGCCCTAGAATGATTTCAAATCCTTTAAAATTATCATTTTAACTTTTAATTTTTTGTAGACATTAAAACTGTTAAGCAGTCAGTAAGTAAGCAGAATCCAGAATGACCATGTTTAATACACTTTGTTGCCATCATTAAATAGTTGACTGCTTCAAGTTGTAGCACACTAGGATAACTACCCTGCATTTATGAGATTTAGCCAGAGCAGTTGACCCTGTGAAGTAACATTTATTTCCAGATTGCAGCAAATCTTAAGTTAGATGCCTGGACTGCTGCAGAAAGGTGATATTTATCTTTTCTGCCAGAAATAATCAGTGACAGTTGATCTTTTAACATTTAACCCAGGACCCAAAACATTTAATGTTACTTAAACATAAAGATGATAGGAAAGAAAATGATGATGAAAACTAAACAAAGATAAACAATAAAAGAGTCTAAAACAAGGTTCAACTGTGTCACCATAACTCCGTCCAATCAGCAGCGCAAGCACTGGAAATAACTTTAAAAGACTTCCTCCCACAAAACTACACTCACAATATGCCAATAAAATGACCAAAACATGACTAGTAACCCTGAAACCACCCTACCTCAGCCCACTGCACCTGCCAGTATAACCCAAGCAATCATAACTCCATCTTACACATACGTGGACCCCACCTCTCACCCCCTTCTGTCCACATAATTAAACACCATATACAGTAGTAATGAAGCACCAATGCAAATGAAGTCAAAACAATCAACAAACTAAGATTAGCACAGCGTAACAAGTACATTGAAAAGCACAACAATAAGCAAGGGTAGGTGCAACACAGAGGGGGCATGAATGGTTTGCAGCAGCTGACCCCCTCATTGTTGATTTGTCAGTGCTGCAGCATGTGCAACACCTGTAGCAACAGAAAGAGAAAGAAGGAGAATTTTGTTTGCGTCCCAAAAATACAGTAGGTGTTTTTCCAACAGTGTAATCCAGCAAGGAATTTTATTACTTGGCTGATGCCTTTATCCAAGGTGACTTACAACATCTGAGAGATACATTTGGTAATAGACACTTGAAGTTACTTGCTCATGGTCACACTGTATTAATAGCAGGATAAAAACCTACAACCTCATAATCCTTAACCATTAAACCACACACCCTGTGATTTTTCAGATCTCCTTGAAAACTGAGTGGAGTAGTGGTTCTGAGGCTAGGGATCTGCTCTGGCAATCAGAATGTTGCTGGTTCAAATCCCATAAATGCCAGAGGTGATTCCACTCTGTTCAGCTCTTGAGCAAGGCCCTTAAAATGCAGTTGCTCTGTTCTACTTATGAGGTTAACCTGTACCTGGTCCTGCAAGCAGAAGCTCCAACTGGACTGGCACCCCAGCCTCTGTTAAAAAAACAAAACTAATAAACCCATGCTTTTCTATTCCATTTGATCCAGTGTGGTGCTGAGGCTGCAATTGAGTGGTGGCTGTGCCAATGTACTGTATTAGTGCATACTCCCAACATCTCTCTCTTAAAAACTGACTGATGGTCAGGATAATTTAAAAACCTCATTCTAGGGGTCTCAGATGTGATTACATTTCCAGCAAGAAAACACATCCTATGACATATTTCAGTTGCTGGAGAGAAATTGCACAGTGTAAGAAAAATAAACTATACAGAATTTTTTTTCAAAACTTCATAGGATTACCATCCTCTATACATTTTTAATACCAATAATATGTACACTATTTATTTTGATTTCTGTCCACCAGATCTATTAATCTGGAAAAAATAGATGACATTCCATCACTTGAATCTGATTCCTGGTGGTTGACAGTAGTCAACAATGCACTAAGCTTCTTTGTATTTTTTTTGTGTGCTTATTTTTGAACTCATTCATCTTGAAACAAAGTTTTCTGAGGTCTTCTTGAAAACTAAATAGGCACTCTCATAGCAAACTACTTCTGAGAAAATAATGTGCAGCACTGTTTTTCAATAATGCAAATAAAGTCAATTGAAATCATGCTAAATTTCAAGAATTGTTTTTAAATCATAACATTATAGTTGCTATGCCATTTGAATAAATGAGTTGTGTTCTACTAAAATGTTTTATAGATATATGCTTTATCTCTGTATGTGCATATTCTTCTATATAAAAGCGGTCAGGATTGTCCTTCCATCCCGTGAGTGCTACGCAGGCGCGGAGTTTCACACACGCCCAATCCATTTTGCAATGCACGATGGGATTTGTAGTTTCGTTTTTTCCAGGTAAAAAATGATTTTCTACTCCAGACTGTGCGATATCTTCTTCTTTCTTACTATATAAAAGCGGTTGGGATTCTCCTTCTGTCCCGTGAGTGGAAAGCGTAGCGGTATTCCGCTTATCACAGACTTACTACTTGCAGCTTGCGGTACGAAGTGACATGATGTGAGCAGAGTTCTGGTGCTCCCATCGTTCCCTTGCTTTTGTGCGCGATGCGCTGGAAAAATAGACAAAATTATGTCTCTGGAAATAATTAATGTTGATGGAGTACAAATGCCTCACCGCGTAGTAAATATCAGGGGGGTTCAAAAGGGCGACCTCAATATAGAAAAAAAGTTTAAATTTCATCACAAAAATAACAGAAACTACGAGTATTAAAGTAATACCGCTCAAATGCAATATAACCAAATTAATGAGTTTTTATAAAATATCAAATTGATCTACATATTGAATTGCCTTAAGAAGTGGTCAACTTAAAAGTTTAAAAGGCGGGTCAGCCTAGTATATACACATATTTTGTGTGTATATATACTGTATGTGTGTATTATATTTGTGTATATATATATATATACATACACACAAATTTAATGTATTTGTTTATATTTTGTATTTATATATATACAAGTATATATATATGATATATATAGATATATACAGTATATATATATATATATATATATATATATAAAATGCTAAGGTCTGTCCACCTGTCACGCAGTTACTCACAAACTACTGAGGCTAGAACCTTCATCTTGATTGAAAGCTTTTGACTTGATATGTTCTGGTAAGTCAAAACGTGTGATGTTGTGGCAAACTTGATAAACTGATCTGCACTTGTGACTGTCTTAAAGCAAAGTGATACACAAACAAAGTGACATGGCGGAAAGAAAAAGATGATCAGAGACAGAAGCTAAGCATCACCCAAATATCAGAGGCCAATAATGTGATGAAGAATTCCCTAATAGGAAGAAGAGAAAGAAGCACATCATTATCTGCTGAATTTCAAGTATGTTTCACTAGTTTCCAAATAAAATTAAAAATGAGCTAGCATTATGTCATGTGTCAGCATAATAAGGGTTAAATCCTGAGCCAGTGTGTCTGTTGGTATGGAAGAATAATGTGGAATTGAGGCAGAAATTGATAAAAAGGAGCGCATGGTGCCTTAATGTGACAGGGGGTCACAAAGGAGACAAAGACAAATGGCTACCATGGAGAAAGCGGGATGAAAAAACTCAAGAAGATGAAACATATGTATGTAGAATGTGAAAAAATAATGAAACGTGCAAATGTTCAAAACAGTGATGCTGCTTTGATTGTATGCACTTAACTCTGTATGTCTGTTAATCTGAGAACACAATACAGAGCAATGGAAATCGCTCTATATGCCTACAAATATTTTTCATGCTCGCTTTGTCCATTTCAAGGCTGGGAGAAGCCAGGCAGCACCAGGTGAAATGTAAGAGCCAACTCTGGACAGGACTGAACACCAGTCCATTGCCTGGAGCACTCACATTTGCCAGGGTCACATGGAACTGCTGACTCACCTATAAAGCATGTCTTTGCCATGAAAACCAGAGAACCAAGGAAAGACCACACATAGAAACGGGGAGAATGTGCAAACTGCACAAGGGCAGAGATGAACCCTGTATCCTGGAGCTGAGAAAAAGCAGCAGTAGCTCAAACCACTGTGCGACTCTCATTGTGTCAAATTCATAGCTGTTTTGTATTAGACCTTTACAGTGAACATGCTGGCGGGGCTCCATTTAACAACGTAACATTCTGTACCATACTTACACACTGAATGAATAACACGGATTATGTATGTCAGGAGGTCTCACGATCGTTAAAACATAATGCAGACGCTGTGCGTGTTATGAGGCCCACTGTGCCGCCCGAGGGTGTTCAGCGGCGCCTTTCACACGCCTGAGTGAGGTCAGCCTCACGCCGTTACCCCGAACCACCTATTAGGATATAACTGGCGACAACTGTGCCCGGAATTTCTGAAGCGACGAACATCTGTCTCTGTGCGCCGATGGACTCGAATGACCTCCCTCTCTTGAAGGGCTTGCGCACGCCTCGAGACAGATAACCTTCTTTTGTGTAGGCTGGAAACAAAGAGTGCGCGGGGCGGGAGGCAGGAGGCCATCTGCGCGTATTGTGCACGGGGGAGGGAAGGCGGGAGCGTATGTGTGTGTGTTTGTGTGAGTGTGCGTGCGTGCGTGCGTGTGTGTGTGTAAAAAGGTCTTAAAGAGAAAGGGGTCTCCTTGTTATTAGTATTAATAGTACTCCGTCGAGAACATGAGTTAGACTAAGCGTGTTTGATAATGGAAGGATAACGAATAACATTAGTGTTATTAGTGAAATATTAATGGAATATCCACCATCTACATGTTTTCCTCCTGGGCTCTTTATAACGTCACACTTCCAAGACTCCAATCAGTTTCTTCGATACCCCGATTAACAATAAATGTCAGTTCTAGGGGTGCTAATGAGTAAATAAAAAAATCCACCATCACATGGACTGCCAGAGCAAAATGCAGGCTTCCATATGGAAAGTAGTGCCGGGCTTTGTTTCTGTAGCAGCGCCGCTCCGCACAAAGCTGACCTCGAGTTTTAAGGCTCTCCTAACAGAAGAGCTAAGATACCAATTGGCAGGCCTTGAAAAGGTGCCGTATAAGTTAAATAGAACCTAAAATATTCATGATCACCACAACTGTGCCTTTATGCTTGTTTCGGTGTGGTTAATCTGCAGGAAGGTGGCTTTTGAAGCAATCCATCCTGATCAATAGCTTTGAAATACTGGATAATAATAGAAATCCAATCCCCATTGGGTAAGCATGAAAATACTGTGGTTTCTAGTCTTTTTTGTGGCTCCACTCACCAGGAATTTCATGCAATAGCATACCATAAAATGTCTGAATTCAACAATCTTAAGTAGAAAAAGAAAATCTGAGCACATCTCACTAGTTTTATTGACGTTCTATTGGTTATTGACTTTAAAATACTGCTAATGGTGCATAAACCCTTAAATAATCTTGCCCCTTCCTATATTTTGGAATGCCTGTCCCCTACACTCCAAGTCGTAACCTTAGATCTTCTAATGGTGGTCTGCCTGTAATTCGAAGAGCAAAGCTTAAAAGAAGTGGTGAGGTGGCCATTTGCTGTTATGCACCTAAAATCTGCAATACTTTATACCAATAGACATAGGCTAGGCTAATTCTGTGGAACACTTTAGAAAACTGCTAAAAACCCATTATTTTAATTTGGCTTTTTTGTAGCTTCATTTTAGTTAGAACAATCTACATGAGAACGGGCCATTCAGCCCAACAAAGTCCTATCCTAATCTTCTAAAAAACATCAAGTTGAGTTTTGAAAGTCCCTTAAGTCTTACTGTCTACCACGCTATTTGGTAGCTTATTCCAAGTGTCTATTGTTCATTGCGTAAAGAAAAACTTCCTAATGTTTGTGCAAAATTTACCCTTAACAAGTTTCCAACTGTGTCCACATGTTCTTGATGAACTCATTTTAAAATAACAGTCTCGATCCACTGTACTAAATCCCTTCATAATTCTTAACACTTGAATCATGTCACCTCTTATCTTCTTTTGCTTTTTGCTTAGTTGTACTCTATTAATAGTCTATATGGACTTAGAATTATCATACTGTACAGGGATTTGCAATCTTTACTAATCTGTACTTTTCTCTACTTTCTTTTCTGGATCTTCTGTGATGGTGTTTTGTGCCACCATCACCTGATCAAGGCACCGTGTAGCCCCCTGTGATGCTGGAAGGAAGTTGGGTACAACAGCTGTCTACAAGACCAACTTCTTCAAATCCACTTAGATGAAGTATGGAAACAATAAGGAATGACTTAAGAACGTTTATGTTAGGTAGAATGTCCAGTGGGTGCTGGGCAGTCTTCTGGCCTTGGAACCCCTGCAGATTTCATTTTCTTCTCCAGGTTAACTGGAGTTTTTTGTTTTTTTTTCTGTCCTCCCAGCCATCTGACCTTATTACCAGACTTATCTTTAGAGACTTATGTTATGATATTGTATATAAGGACACTACCCTTCGACTAATAATATATCTGTTTTATACAATCATATAGATTTTTTTTTTCTTTGTTAATTGTTCATTCATATTCTTATCTAATCTTTTTTTCTTTTCTTGTAACTTTCTCTTTGACATCTTGTACAGCACTTTGAGCTACATCGTTTGTATGAAAATGCGCTCTATAAATAAATATTATTGTTGTTTTTGTTGAATTAGTGTAAGCCACCCTCACTCATGGTGTTCATAAGAAATGTAATGCTACATCTTTAGTTATTTTCAGCTCCATGGAACTGTAAGGGCATCTCTTCCCATACCTCAAGTCTCATGGTGATGGCCATGGCCCTTAATGTTGCCCCTACTGCTAAGACAGCCCTGTTGCATAATGGATTAGGCTGCTTCCTCCATCAACACCTTTATGCTTCAAGATTCTTCCATACTAGTGAAGATTCTTTGGATATTAGCTTTGTGCTTGCAGTGTCAACAGACATGTGGCTTCACCACTCTGGGTGTTATAGTTGTTTATATTTGGGGGTAGGTGTGATAGCTGCTGAGGTCATGTAGGTCCTACTCCACCTCTACATGGTGCACCTGTTCTTCACCCATCATCACTGTCTCCAGCGCCATGGTTTTGGCCTGAGTTTTCCCCAGTGTTACTGGCCTGGCAAAATGCATCTGCTACCCAAGATCACTTTGGTGTTAGGTCTCTTTCTTGCACAGATTATCCTGTACAACAGAGCAAATGCTGAAAAGCATATTGCACAAAGTATTTCATTTTGACAGCAAGAATATCAAGGCTTTCTACCTTGCCACACACTCTACATTCAGCTGCAGCTACAAAGCCTTAACTCTCTCACTCCAATCAAATGTCTGCTCCCACATGTTTCTACTATGTAGTCTTAGCATTCTGCTACCTCTCCCATATACTGAATGCAAAAAAAAAACTTAAGAAGCTTATTTTGTTTTAATCTGTCCCATTAAAACAAGCTTAACACAACACTGCTATATGGGACATAACAGGCTAAAATAAACCCCATTTTGGTTAATCAAGTGCCTTTTTACACTATTTTACTGAATCTGTCTGTTGTCCCACCTAACGTCTACCATGGTATGCTGTGTCTCTATTCAGACTGTTCTCCTATCTTGAAAATTCCACTTATGATGCCAAGCACCAGAATTAAAGATGCAATGTACTGGATTTTTAAAGGTAAGTTCAAAGTCACTTTTATTTTTCCTCCCTGCCATGATCTCTCACGTCCCTGTAATTCAGGCCAAATAAGACACTGGTGTTACAAATCTACAGGATTTCTGCAACCTACTCTTGTCTTAATATCAGCAGCTGTTTTTCCTCTACCACTCCATCTTTGCCAAATGGTCATCTCCAGGTCTTTCTGCTCTCCACTTTGTCTTCCTGCCCAAGACTAGGGATTGTATGTATGTAGCTCCTTCTACTGACATAATCTGTATGCAGTAAGTTTAAAGGGGTTGCAAAGTTCTCCTGTGCTTGGCTGACACATTACAGTGCATTAAAAAGTTTTATATTGTCCATTTAAATGTAGCAAGTGGTGCACAGTATAGTATTGAAATCTTATAGCTACTAGACCTTATTTTGCCTCCCATGTAGCATGCATATCATTTTGATGAAATGATTGGTCACTTGTATTTGACCCAGTGAGAATGACCATGGGTGTATGCATGAAATTTCCATGTGATGGATTGCTGTTTTTTTTTCTCGGGTAAATTATAGATAATCCTGTACTAGAAAAAGCAGCTTAGGAAAATGAATATTAAATTTAAAAGTGAGTGTGGTTTTCAGGTGCTATACAAAGACCACCAAAACACTCATAAACATCATTCATAATGTTACCAGGTATACAGGATGATAGCACAGATTTAGTAAGAGCACTAAAATGGATTAAACTGAGACTGTAGAATAAAGCCGAAGGAAAATAAGCCTCCAATTTAATGCCAGCCATAGTAGAAGATTTCTGTAGCTTTCTTTAAAATCAAATTGTTTCCATACTTGATCTGTATAGTTAGAGTCATGAAACATAGTAGTGATGTATAATGCAAAATGGTCTATATTTGCTCTTTGGCAGGTTCATTTGTATTCTGCTATTCCTGTTTTTATGAACTGTAGGTAATTTGCATCTGATAAGTGCAGGTGTAAGTGACAATGAATTTTCAGTTTCTCTGTAGTGCTCATAAACACCATACATTGGGAACTAAACTACCCACTTTTAAAATTGGTTACAAACTATTTATAACAGACACATATTATAAGAATGAAAAGAACAGAATACGATTTGTGAAGTAAAATTCTTGAACAGACCTCAAATATATCAAAGGATATCAAAGGTCAAAGGATATCAAAGCCTAAAATATTATCTCTTTTGGATTGATAGTTTGGATATATATAGTTCCATGAGCAGAGTATGTACAGAGGGGACAGACTGAAGGATCTAGTGATCTAGTGATGGTAATTCCCTGCCACTCCAGTAGTTGGTGCTGAGTTCTAATTTTTTTTTTTTCTACCTCTACAGACCAAGAAGATTGAATCAATTCCAGTGTATGTCTAATTGGACCAGTCTCCTCCTGCTGGGAGGACTTAAAACCAGTCAGTTGAAGTCAGTCTGTACTTGTATTTGCTGTTTTGTCAACAATTATATGGGGTTCGCCATTTGGAGCCTCAACGTTTTATGATCTCTTCTTTTGTTACTTTTGTTTGAACACACACCAGAATGAATGAAAAGGAAGAAATTTTAAAAGAAAGTAAACTTCTGACTTGGATATCACACTCACAGTGAGGCATTATGCACACATATTGCTGTTGGTATAAAGGAGCACCAGTAGCATTTCCTGACACAGTTCTGATGAATAATTAGTTTGGCTGAAACTCTTCAATGTTAGTGTGTCAGAGAGAGGATGTGTAGCATTGTTCAAAATGGCACTCAGTTTTGTTTTAATTCTCTTCTTTGCTATGACCTCCAGGGGGTCCAGAAGGTGTCCTATAACTGAGCTTGTCCTTTTAATTAGCTTGTTGATTTGGTCGGTCTCTCTTGAAGTGATATTACTACCCACATTAAAGGAACACAGTCTCCTAATAAAAAACAGCCCGCTCTGCCCTTTCTTATATAGTTCCTTTGTGTTATTAGACCAGTACAACCTGTCATTAATGTGGACACCTAAGTACTTGTAGGAGTGCACAACCTCTTCATCCTCTCGTTGAATAGTGACTGGACAAAGAGGCTCTTTGGTGCAGCAAAAGTCAATAACCATTTCCTTAGTTTTGCTGATGTTAAACTGTCATGTCAGTCAGTCATTTTCCAACCTGCTAAACTGATATAACATTTTATGAGTCCAACTAACTCATATACTCTTGTTTCATCATCCTTATCAATACAAATGATAAGTGCAGAATAATCTGAGAATTTCTGCAGGTGACATGTGATATTGTGATATCATTAATAAGAACTTTGATCTAGCAATTCATTTAGGTGTGTAGTTAAGCACAGAGTTTACTAAGACACATAGATTTACTTCAAATGAAAGAATGGCTACAAGGAAGAGTTATACACACTGTGGCACCCCATATACTAGCCTGATTTGGCAAGTAATGCAAAACAGAGACTGACCCTTTAAATCAATGGTTTCTAGTCTCATTCCTGTGGTGTCCTGTAGGTGCAGGTGTTTGTTCCAACCAGTTTCCCAAACTGTGAGTCAAGTTACATCAAATTGCTTAATAAGTTGTATTTTTCCTTTTCTTCTCTTATTCAGTAGGAAACAGTAGTAGTGTGGTATTTACATACGTGAGAAACTATATTTTTAAGTTCTTTAATCTCTTATAATTTTTATATTAATTTTCCTTTTCCATGATAACGTGCAGTGAGTACATTTGACTTGAGCAATCCTAGTTTTCATCCTCTTTCTCTGTACGTCTAGCATTCATTTGCTCAGAGGTTGATGCGCTTGCTGCTTCCTGATCAGCTCTTCTGTTTTCCCCCCCAGCATCCCGCTTCTTCATTTCTTTCGTTGGCATCTTTTTGCGTTAAAACTGATTAAGTCAGTGTTTGTGTTGCAATTACTTAGTAGGTTTTCTTTAATTTTTCACATATGCTGGCACTTAAGTCTGCCTGAAGAATAATTTAAGATATGAAGAGGCAGGGGAAGTGACGGTGAAGGTTGTAGGGATGAGAACGGTGCTCGTACACATGCGCCGCACAGCCTCCCTCCTGGCTGCTGCCAAAACTTGTTTCTACAATAAAATATAATAAAAATAAAAAGAAGAAGAACCTTGGAGACCAATTATCACCCTGAAAAGCGGATAGTAGACGTCATGTAATACATGTGTACCAAATTTCAGGTCAATAGGTCAAACGGTTTGCGAGCTACAGGTGATTTGAAATCCTGGACAGACAAACGAACAGCCACGGTATCATATTATATATAAAGATTGACAATTAACAACGAGTATAGTAGATACCAGGGCAAATGACAAAGAGATTGAAAACAGAAATCCATCACACACTAGGGACAATTTAGAATCGCCAATGCACCTAACCTGCACGTCTTTGGGAGGAAACCCACGCAGACATGGGGAGAACATGCAAACTCCATGTAGGGAGGACCCGGGAAGCAAACCCAGATCTCCTAACTGCAAGGCAGCAGTGCTACCGCTGCGCCACCGTGCCGCAGACAACAGAAATTTCAAAACTAAATGTGCAAAATTTTACTGGAATGTATCAAGTACTTATTGTCTATTTTAGGGAGTTAAGTTAATGTTTTTTATTTTTGTTTTTAAGATTTTCATAATCATCCTCATAATGATTTTTATTCTGCTTTTCCAGGTATTCTGGTAATTTAAGCTGTTATTTGCTTATGATCATGCTATGGGTCTGATACTGAAGGAGCTGCAGCCTTTCAGCATTCAGTGACGCCTGCCCCCATGCCTGTTCCACTCATTGTTAATTGTCCTTATTAGGGTACACTTAAGGGGGCAGAACACATGAATAAAGAAAGGTCAGTACTCAAAACTATAGCAGAAATACAATTTTAAGTGTTTTTTATTAATGTAACTGCTGCTCTTTTCTATATGCAAAATATAAAAAGATAAAAGGCCAGATAATTAAACAATGAGAGGAAATTTTACTCATTGAGAAACTGGTTCAAACAAAAATCTGAAGCCACAAGGGTCTTACAGGACTGGGAATGGAAACCACTGCTCTGAATAGTGAAGTCAGGAAAGCACTATTTACTGAAACAATCATGGGTAGCACTAAGTGACAGTTTGTGACAATGTCCATTTAACAACCTACCCAACAAACCCACTCAATTTGGTTCTAGTGTCACGAAAAGCCAGAGCTTATCACAATAGCACTGGGGACAACTCAGGAACCAACCATAGATGAGGTGCCTGTTTAAGCCAAGGTACATTTACAAACATGCAGTAACTATCTCACATATTTGTGGTGAATTTATCATTTCCATTCAATGCAAACGTCATGTGGATGTGGAAGAAAATCTGAGTATCCTATATAGACATGGGAGAATGCGCATATGCCAAATAGTGATTAGGCTGCGATTTAACCCCAAAAAACTACGATAAAATCCGGATTCTCAGAATACAGTATATAATGATAGGTGACCAATCAGGTAAAAGGCTTTAAAAGGATAAACAGGCTTCTGGAAGAAACTTGTTGCATCCATGGAATGCAAGATGCCTCATAAGTTTACTTTTTTGAAGGAAGGATATCATTATTTGACAAAGTAATCAGAGGTTGACCGAAGAAAGGAAATCATAGGACATCTATGGACAAATGGGGCTTCAAAACAGTATTCCTGATAGAATTACACTTCAAGTGCTGCGTAAAGCACATCTACTCACCTAGATTCACAAGGCAGCAGTCATATATACTGTAGACGTTTACTTTGAAGAAGTAAATGTGATAATTTACTGATCTTAGCTGTAGGACCAGTCAATAAATCTCTTTATTAACTTGGCTCCAGTTAATAAATCTGGAGCTTCCCGTAATTTAACTTCTGAAATGTATTAAGTCTATGTATTATGGGATAGAAGCAGCATTGCTTACAAGGCAAGAGCAAACCCAGTACATGCACCACTCCCATTGTGCCAAATTAGAATCACCAATTAAACTAAAAGATATTTTTGGTATGTAGAAGAAGATTGGTGTACATGTACTGTAGGTAAAGCCTCACAGATATGGAGAATACTTGTCAATGCTACATGAACAGTTTCTAGCAATGGGAATCAAACCCAGCATGCTGGATGTGTGAGACTGCAGAGTTGAGTAATGTACCATTTTGATACCCCCACCCTCCAGCAAAAATACAATATCTTTATTTAAAAAGTCACTGAAATAAAGTACTTCTCAGTCTGTAATTCATTAATGTACAATGTACATGTACATTTACTGGGGTACTTTGTTTTGTTGCGAGTGGAGACTTTTAGCCATTTACTGCCCAAAAGGGCTTATATTTAAGGTAAGTCTTAAAGTGCCATAATTTTTTTTAGAACAGAATCAGGCAATGTCTCCAGCAAGGATGCTCTTCCTTTTCCTTTGTAATAGTACATATTATTGCACTGGCTGTGCAACCTGCCATTTCCAGCGTGTGGCATTATAAAGTGTTGTACCTGTCATGTAATGCCTTAAAATAGCTACTGTCATGATCCTGTCTGCCACCTCTCCTCCCCCATCTACAATGGATTTCAGTAGACCTCTGGAAACTGAAATTAAATATTGTCTAAGAAGAAATAATATGCCAAAATAGAAAATGGAAGAAAATGTAACCAGAAAACACATTGATTATTGATTTTGTCAGGGTAGAATGCAACTGTTCATAGCATGAAAGTAGTAAAAATAAGACCACAGTGAAGAAACATTGAATGTGTGTAATGAGGGAAGTGGTATTACTGGAGAAGAAGACAGATAGAAAACATATAACCAACGGATGACACTATAACACTAAACCTAATAACAATTAAAAGACCATAAGCACAGACACAGTATAAAGTGTATGGCTATAGGGGAAATGAGCCAAAGCCTTATACTGAAGGCAAAATCTACTTGCAGATGAGAAACAGATCTTTTTTCTGTCACTATGCCATAGGATCTAGATACATATGTTAAGGAGACAATGTGAATGCCTTTATAGCTCAAGTATCCCAGAAATGCCTAAACACAACAGTAGTGAGTAATGCTGGTAAAACTAGTTCTAATGCAGAAATAGCCTATGGAAACAAAAAGAAAATGGCAGAATTGATGAAAGACCGACAATAAGACTGTGTTTCCACTGTTACAGGGCAACATTCTTTGAGAAATTGGTAACTTTAAAAATGTGTTACATATGTTACCTTTACCTAGGACAAAAAGTAATACTTCCTTCTAGATAAAGCAAAATGTCTAGTAAAAAGGTCTTTTTGTAAAGCTATTGTCCACTAAAGTCACTAATTTATGTCTTTAAGCTTTAATCAGTTTGGAGTTCTTAATGTTTTTCGTGAACATGTTTCTGATTACTGTGAGCTGAGTGTTCCACAGATGCCAGGGGCTGCTGTAAGGACCTCTAGCCTAGTGTTCCTTGTAAAAATACATGGCTGGCTACCTTCAAACATTGAGTTTATACTGGAGCTGGACTAGAATTGAAGCCAGATCAGAAGTGAGATGAATGTAGAGTTGGGAGGACTGTGGACAAGTACTTGATTGATCGGAGAAGCTGTGGCCAGAGAGGCAGAAAGAGGTGGAAATTGTGTATTTGTGGGATAGTCACCCTATGTAATGTATAGGGTTCAAGAGCGGATTGTAAATATGGCTCTTGGTTTTATTGTTTTGCTGTGTTGTTTTGTACCTCGACCACTCCTTTTTGTATACTCCACAGCTATGTTTAATTTACTTCAATTAAACATCTCTTTTTGAATACCTTAGTCTCCTTTTCATTATTCTGGGTTCAAAGAAGGCTCAAGAGCACACACCAGTGTTCATACTATTAAGGACTGCAAAGGGGCTGGTGATTACATGACAGCAACAAGGATTTGATAGGAGCATATCCTGGAGGCATATGCCCAGAGGGGACTGGGCAGTCTAATGGTCTGGAATCCCTACAGATTTTATTTTTCTCTCCAGCCGTCTGGAGTTTTTTTTTGTTTTTTCTGTCCACCCTGGCCATTGGACCTTACTCTTATTCTATGTTAATTAATGTTGACTTATTTTATTTTCTTACTGTGTCTTTTATTTTTCTATTCTTCATTATGTAAAGCACTTCAAGCTACTTTTTGTATGAAAATGTGCTATATAAATAAATGTTGTTGTTGTTGGATGCACTATCTGTCTATTGCAGAGAACAGACAAACACACCTATCCATCCATGACAGGATAAATTAAAGATATTAAAAACCTAACAACGTATCTTTGTAACTAAAGGAATCAAGTATTGTTAGGTAGTGAAGTAAATCTTTTCAATCTGGATGTTGACACAAGTAAAGCATTAATGTTATTATAAAATAACATTGTTTTGAATGCTGATAATCACTGCCCTTCACCTCACTGCTTTCATCAAATGTTCAGCCTCCTTAGCGTTATGCATCTCTTATTTTATTCTTTTGTTTATTAATGTGTTATTAATCCTAGAGACAACACTTATCATGAAGTCTTATAGTATTTTTGCTTAGCTACAGTATCTTCTATACATGCAACTCCTGGTAACTTATATATAACACTTGTTTTTCTGCACCGTAACGTTTGCACGTTCCCATCACTTCTATATGGATTTTTCCCTGAACAGTCCAGTTTTACTACCAAATTCACATAGTTGTTTATTTTTGGTCAATTAATGACTATAATTCAGCCCTGTGTGACTGTATACGTAAATTAACTCTGTGATGGACTGGCACTCCATCCATGTTTAGTTCCTGTATTTTCCATGATAGGCTCTGGCACCCCAAGATTAAAATTTAAATGAAGTAGGTATGAGAATATTATGGTATGTTAGTTTACTTTCCATGTATGTGCCAATGATGCCAGCTTCCCTATGCAGATCACAAATTTTACACCTTATGCTTGACAAACCTGCCATTTTCAGTCATCATTATTTGCATGTCAGCTGTTACCAATAAAATTACACTGTTCCTGTTCCTGTTCCTAACACATTTCAAAAAACTAAACTTGAATCCTGGAAACAAGTTTCATAATTTCTTTGATTTGGATCAATTTCTTACAGTGGTTTGGTATTTAACACTACAATCGAATCTTTTGTAAATTATATATTGTGCATTTCCATTGTCCTGCCCTACACCTTAGCCTTCACTCAATATACACAGCATTTTCATTTCAATGAAGTTTTAAATTTTGCAAGCTTCAGTCTCAAGGTCTTGTCCTCCTGGTGCTTTTCTTTAAGCACAAAGCTTGCTTCCTTCTCTAAATCCTTTGAAGACAAATGATCAATTGAAATTACACAGTTTGTATAACATGGAGGCCCTCTGCTGGGTAATCTTGATAACCAATAGATGAAGGTGGTACAGCTGAACTTTTCAGTAATAAAAGTGGAGTATTTAGGTTATCTAATATAGCACTTTTAATGTCATGTATTTCTCTGCGATTAAGATGCACATGAAAGAATTCATATTTTTAAGAAGTATAGTCACTAAGAGGAATTAAATACTGTTATGCTTCGTCAGTTGCTTTAACTGGAACAAAAGAGTCATTCTCATGGTACACATACATCCACACAATTTTGCAGTTATTTTTATTCAATAAATATAATGAAGCAAATGTTATTTAAATGAATTAAACTTAGACTGAATGAATATACAGAGGTTTTGCTAATAGAATTGTCCTAGCCTTAGTTCTCTAACTGCAACTAAAGGGATTAATGACTTATTAATGCGTTACTGAATTAGGCTGTATACTATACACAAAAGGAAGCCCCTTCATGTTGTAAGTGATGGCCGGCAGACTTACCCAGCCAGGATACCCATGAGATGGATGGACCGGGAGAGAGAGTGTGTGCAGGGTATTATCTCCCCTGGAGTGCTAGATGGCAGCCCCTGGGGTTGCAGCAGTGCCTTGGATTCCCACATGTTACGTGGAGTTCTTTGATTCAGCCCTATTGGGTTCCATGGGTGTTGCCAGGAAGTGCTGCAGGAGCTGGGGAACCCTGTTTCATGGGGTTTTCATCTCACCCGGAAGTGCTTTCGGACCACATGTTCAGAAGACCAGAAGTACTCCCAGTGGAAGATAAAAGGAGCTGCAAAACATGGACGAGCTGAAGTTGGGAGTAGGTGGACAAAGCTTGCATGGAGGAGTGGAAGAGGCACTGAGAGAGATGGAGAGAAAAGACAAAGAGTTGCTTTATTGTGTTATTCAGTGCTTATTGCATATACTTGTGGCTATGTGGGTGGGAAACACTTTATTCAAAGATTTTCCTGAAGTAAAAGACTCTTTTAGCTTGTGTCTGTGACTGTTTGTGTTGGGCGTCTGGGGAGCTGGAGCTTCCCCTGGAGTCCACAGTGTATAGAGACTTCCTAAACTTGGTTATATAACCATGAAGCAAAAAAGCTACATTCAGTTAATCTTATTTAAAATGTATAAAAATATATTAATTATAAATGAACACATTTTATTAGCAGAATTATAAGGCAGAAATAATATATTACTGTATCACACAATATGTCAACAATAATCTTAGAGGAAGTATCTGTGCTGGTCACAAATGTTTATTTTTGAAGTTTATTTTAAGTTAATAGGTACTTCTAAACTGGCATGAATGAATATGTATATAAGTGAATCCTCCTGTAGACTGGTGTTCCTTTTAGATCTGGTTATTGCCTTGTATATTATGCTACAAGGATATGTTCCAAGACATTTTACTGGAAAAAAGTGACAAGAGGAGGTTATAATTATATCATGAACAGCCTGGATTTAACGGCCATGCATTCTCCAAAAGGTTACATTTTACTAGTTGAAACATTGCGGTGGGCTGGCGCCCTGCCCGGGGTTTGTTTCCTGCCTTGGGCTCTGTGTTGGCTGGGATTGGCTCCAGCAGACCCCCGTGACCCTGTAGTTGGGTTATAGTGGGTTGGATATTGGATGGATGGATAGTTGAAACATTTGCTCCTGTATCAGCCTTGTACAGCAAAATCCTAGCTAAATGAACTGTCAGGAACTTGTATTATGTATTATATGTTATGATATAACCAAACAGCTAAATATACTGTATTACTCTATGGCACCATCTAGTGGCAAAAATTATCCCCACTAAATAAAGACATCTCTCTTTGCACATCCTTTTTGAAGTCATCCATCCATTTCCTGAGTCCACTTTTTCCATTACGTGGTTAAGGGCTACCAGAGCCAATCTCAACAGTATGAGTTAAAATGTAATAAACCAACTGCATGTAAGACACCAGTATATACGTTTACTTGCAATAGACCAATTTAACTTAGCATTTGTATCATGGTGATGTGGTTGGAGACTACAGTATACAGAATAAATCCATGTATATGTGAGAAGAAGGTAAAAAGTCTATACAGGTATTTACCAGCTTCTGAAGCTGTGATAGTGTAGTACTATCCACTGTATCCCTGATGCATTTGAGTAAAGCAAACTGGTCATTCCAATACTTGCAATTAACTTTTTACAATAGAGAAAACAATAAACATACTACAAATAAAACAATAAATAAAAAATAAAAGTAATATTTTCAATATATTTGGTTTCAATTCAGTCAGGTTCATAAGTATTTGGAGAGTGACACAATTTTCATAATTTTGTCTCTGTATGCCACCATAATTTATTTGAAATAAAGCAATTATTATGTGATTGCAGTGTAGACTTTCAGCTTTAATTTAAAAGGTTTACCAAAAATATTGTATGAGCTGTTTAGGAGTGACAGTCATTATTATGCATAGCTCTGCCCACCCCCCACATTTCCAGGGGATCAAATGTATATGGACATTTGACTTACAAGCTGTTTCATAGCCAGATGGGAGCAGTTCTCTCATTATTTCATTAAATATTAAGCAGATAAAAGTTCTGGAATTGATTTCAAGTGTGGAATTTGCTTTTGGAAGCTGTCATTGTGAACACTCAATATAAGATTCAAAGAGCTGTCCATACATGTAAAACAGTCTAAAACAAACCCTTTAGTGAGATAGCAGAAGCATGAAGAGTGGTCAGATCAACCATTTGGTACATTCTTAAAAAGAAGGAACACACTGGTGAAATCAGCAACACCGGAAGGTCTGTAAAACCACACAGGACAAACTGTTCTGAATGATTGCAGAATTCTGTCCTTGGTGAAGAAGAACACCTTCACAACCTTTAGACAAATCAAGAACATTTTTTGAGAGGTTGATCTATCATTACCAAAGTCTATAATAAAGAGAACACATCATGAAAGTAAAGACAGAGGGTTTACCACAAGATGCAAAACACTGGTAAACCTCAAACATAGGAAGAACAGATTAGATTTTGTCAGAAAACATTTTTTAAAAGCCTGTCTGGTTCTGGAACAATATTCTTTCTTTCAAAAGAAACTAAGATCAATATATACTAGAATGCTGGAAAGAGAAGAGTATGGAGAAGAGAAGAAACAGCTCATGGTCCAATGAATACCACATCATCTGTGAAACTTGGTGGAGGCAGTTTAATGGAATGATAACATAATAAGGCTGATGCTGATGTGACATAAATAGGTTTTCTCATGATTGTTATTGCAAATTTGGAAAAAGCATTTTTGGACACTGTCATCTCAAGGGATTTTGGATCTATCTACATATTTTTATCTAGATTTAGCTAATATATTTATAATATCTTTTTATAAGCAAAGCACAAAAAACACATAATCTAAAATATCATACAATATAAGGCATTTTAAATAAATGAAAAGTGATCAATCATTTTTAAAAGTTACCGTATGTTCTTACATGTAAGGACACCCCAGAATCTTGTGTGGCATCACATAAAATTGGACCATAATGTATGGGGCTGATAAGTTATGATTAATCCATCAGCATTAATTTTATTATCTACCAGTGTCCTACCAAAAGTAATGTACAAATTTCAATTACTGAGAAACATATTACCAAAGTGACAATATTACTAGTACTACTAATACTACTACTACTACCACTATTGCATTGTATCATCCCTCATCTGAAGAAAAAATTACATCACTTGTCTCTGCTGCATGTTCATAGATTAGTGTGAGAAAGTGGCTGCCAAGAACATTTCATTTTGACAATGTGTTGCAATTGAATTTATTGTGAAGGAAATATTCCTCAGGGGTTACCAGTCACGCACATAAACAACATGCATATAGAGACACCTGCATGGGCACTGGCAATGTCAAACAATGAGAAACAATCAGGAAAATACTTTAAAGATAGAAACACAGACATCTCTGTGAGCTCATCAGAGAGAAACAATACATGACAGTCAAAGAAATGGCACTGGGGATTACAATAGGGCACCAAGCAGTCCAGCTGTTTACACATGGCCAGAACAAAATTGAATAACAAACAAATATTCAGTCTTCTAAGACCAGGATGGAGAGAAGAGATTTGAAGAGAAGTAAACAAAAATAGGTCAGTTTGACATATATTTTTTTATTAGTATATATTTACTGCAACTCACAATTAAAGTATAATCTATCTATCTATCTATTATGATTGTTACTTTTGGAATAGACTGGCATACTTGGTAATTGTCTGGGTGGAGTTTGTACTTTCTCTCTAGCTACACTGGTTTTCCTATCACACATCCAGTATAGGTTAATTGTTTACTTTGAATGGACACTAGTGTGATTTTGGGTGTGTGAATGGGTCCTGTGATAGACTGGCACTCTGTTTAGGGCTTCTAATGCTGCCAGGATATGCTAGAATAATTCATGACCTTGAATTGGATTAAACAGGTATAAGAAATGTTAGTGGATTCAGAAAGTATTCAGGTCCCCTTCACTTCCTGTGCACTTTATTATATTGTAAATTTAATTTTGAATGGATAAATTTACCATTTTTGCCCATTAATCTATACTCAATAATCCATAACGACAAAATAAAAAATGTTTTATAAAGGTTTGCAAATTATTACAAACAAAAACTGAAATATCTAATTCATAAAGTATTCAATTCAGATATTTGTAGAAACCCCTTTGGCAGCATTTACAGCTTCAACTGGGTAAGTCTATTCAAGCTTTGCACACCTGGAATTGCGCAGCTCATCGCATTCCTCTTGGTAGATCCTCTTAAGATCCATTAAATTTGGATGGGAAGCATCTGTAAACTGCCATCTTTAGATCTCTCCACATACATTCTGTGGGGTTTAAATTAGGGCTTTGGTTTGGCCTCTCAAATATAGTCAGAGATTTGTCTCAAAGCCACCACAGTGTTGTCTTGACTGTATGCTTCAGATCCTTGCTGAAGGGTAACACATCGCCCCAGTCTGAGGTCACTTCCACTCTGGAGCAAGTTTTCTTCTAGGACCTATCTGTATTTGGCTGCATTCATGCTTCTTTTAGTTCTGATCAGGATCCCTATTCCTGCTTCCACTACCAAGCTTCATCGTAGGGAAGATATTAGGCAACTGATGAGCAATTGAGAGTTCAATTTTTATCTCATCAGGCCAGAGAATATTTTTCCTTATTCTCTCAGAGTCCGTCAGATTGTTATATGTCTTTTACTCAAGAGTGGTTTCCATCAAGCTACTCTACAATAAATGCCTGATTGATGGAGTGCTTCTGAGATGGTTGTCCTGCCAACAGGTTCTCTCATCTCAAAAGAGGACTTCTGAGACTATGTTAGAGTGGCCATTGGGTTCTTGGTCACCTTCCCCTTTATTCTTCCTGAAGGCTGGAAGAAGGCCAGCAGATTAAAACCAGAAACAAGATGAATCTGTGAAGATGAAATCTTTTGCACCAAAGCCTAATCAGAAATCACAGTCAGAGGGAAAACTGAAAGTTTAGAAACCAAAAATTTGATAAAGTAATTTGCACTATGTTTGTTCTGAGTTTTCTATCCAAATCACAGTTTTACCCTGATGACATAAGATGCTGTACCTCAAACCATGTTCCTTGGCTACTGGGAGCAACGAACCAGTAAGAGGAATAATAACATGGTGGCACCCATATGCAAAACAAAATAAGGTTCCAGCACCATGAATTAAATAATAAAATATGATCAGGAACATTATACTGCAAAGGTAAGTACACATAAATGTTAATAACATAAAGAAACACATATACTTATTCGTAGCAAAATGATATCTAGGGCAAAAAAATTCTCAAATTGAACATTTCAGAACACTCATTAAGGCCCTTCTTGCCTGGTTACTCAGTTTCAATGGATGAATAATTCTAGGAAGAGTCCCATCAATTCCAAACTGGGTGGCAGAGTTTTATAAGGGAGTTCCTTAGACTGTATGGTTGTCTTTTTGCCTTGACATGAGATGTGAATTGTGGGATCTTACATACACAGGTGTGCACCTTTCTAAACTATATCCAATCAATACAGTTTGCCTCAGGAGGTCTCCAATCAAGTTCTAGACACATCTCAAGGAAATTTAACCAAAAAGGATGTACCTGTCTAAAATCTGAAGTGCAACAGTAAAGAGTATGAATACTTACATGAATGAGAGGTTTCAGTTTTTGATTTTTAATAAGTTTTCAAATCTTACAGTAAAATGTTTTTACTTTCCCAATCATATATTATTGGGTGTAGATTGACAGGCAAAAATGGCAATCGTTTCCATTTAAAATGAAATCTACAACACGATAAAGTGTGCAGAAAGTGAAGGGGACCTGAATACTTTCTGAATCCATTGTATGTTACTTTTAACATGAGCTACGTAGTGTTCTATGGTTGTATGACCATGCATTTCAAGACATGGTATATATGGTGCCTTTCTGTTTTGGAGCCATATCAGTTTATTGTGTAATCACATGAATCTCAGCAACATTTAATGGCTACCCAAGTCAAGAAATAACATAGTCAGTCAGTCATTGTCCAATCCAGTCAGTCATTGTCCATTGTCCACACAGGGGTCTGCTGGAGCCAATCCCAGCCAACACAGGGCACAAGGCAGGAACAAATCCCAGGCAAAGCGCCAGCCCACTGCAGGGCACACACACACACACACTAGGGACAATTTAGGATCACCAATGCACCTAACCTGCATGTCTTTGGACTGTGGGAGGAAACCGGAGCACCTGGAGAAACCCCATGCAGACACAGGGAGAACATGCAAACTCCACACAGGGAGGACCCAGGAAGTGAACCCAGGTCTCCTTACTGCAAAGCAGCAGCACTACCACTGCGCCACCATGCCGCCCAAAATAACATAGTGGATTTATTATATATCGTACCTATTTAATGCATACTTAAATGAATTCCAGTTTACTATTATAATGTTTAAAGAGTAGACTCATTAGTAACAGTATGTTGTGGACTCAAAGACATCCATATTTAAACCTGCCTCACAAGCACAAAATTGAGAACTAAAGTCAATCAATCAATATTTAATCAATAAACTTGTGGCTAAATTCTGTAAGGGTGAGGTCCTACACCAACACTAAAATGCAAGGACATATTAAAACTTTAGATCAGAACAAGTTTGTTTTGCAATTCATAGAATTCATCCAGTAAAAATGTGTTAATGTAAAGAGATAAAATGAAGTTCATAGGCATCTACTATTTCTGCCCTATTTTGACCATACTGTCTGATTATGTTCATACTACTGTCACGCACGTGCAAATGGGAGGCAGCTAAAGGGCTCAAAAAAGGATAATTCCATGCTGGACCAGGAGGTAGTAGAGTGCTCTTTTTTCTCTGCAGACAGACCACGGAAAATTCCGCCTGGGTACGATGACCCCACTTCCGTTTCCGGACCCAACGATATCACTTACGGCTCCAGCCCAGATGACATCATTTTTGGTTCCTGCACAGATGACGACATTTTCCCTGCCCAGCTTTAAAACTGGCATATTTTGTCTGTCTTGCCAGTTTTGTTTTGGACTCAAATCTGTAAAGACCATTGCTTTAACTTTTTTGCCTTTTTCAGCCACCTCTTCAAGTATACGGGGTGGCTGACCCAAACCTTTTTGCAGTGTCTTTGGCATTTATTTCACAGTACAGAATAAGTGTATAAATATGACTATAGCTAGCACTCCATCATTCAAATGAGCATCTTCAGAGTCAGCCACTGGAGAGCCTATAAAATGGAAAGACTGTCCAATTGCATTAGATCACTGTAGCAAGCACCAGTGAGGCATTACAATATATCTGTAGAGCCAAAAGTCATTGTGGTTTTAGGACAGCAGTTTGTTGACAAAAGTAAAGGCTAGGGTTAGTGTGTTTATAATTTAGTGTAAGTGGTTAAGGTTAAGGTTAGGGTTTAGTGTGAACAGGTCAGGTCAGGTTGAGGAGCATGCACTGGTACAGCACATTGCCACACCCACCACACAACAAAACAACTTGGGATCCCAGTTGGCATCCCCCCAGGCAGACACAAGGTCCAGTCCCACCCTCCAGAAATGACCATCTATTTGCCGCAGCCAGGTGTTATGTGGGCACCCCCTTGGCCTGGTCCAGCTGCTTGGGATCTTAACAATGAGGATCCTGTGAGCTGGATCACCCTTGGGTAATTTCACCACATGGCATTAGTGCCGTAACTAGCGTTCCCTCATAATGCAGGAAATGTGCCTCATTCAGGTCTTTGTGAACAACAGCTCATCTGACACAAAGTCAAACCAGTGGTACCCAAGAATTCTCTGAAGAGACACAGTCTTTGTCTAAGATCGCTGGCTTGCGTCCATGTCTTGCAACCATATAGCAAAACAGGAAGCACCAGAACTCTAAAGATTTGGGCCTTTGTCCTTTGGCAGAAATATTGGAAGAGCCACACATCCCTTTCCAATGACCTCATGACCCCCCATGCTCTCCCAATCCGTCTACTGACTTCGTAGGAAGAGTCACCAGAGATATTAATGTAATTGCCGAGGAAAGTAAACCTCTCAATGAGGTCAACATTCTCTGCACAGACAGACACACTGCTGATGGCTGTGTCCAAGAGATCATTAAAGGCTTGGACCTTGTTTTTTATCCAAGACACTTGCAAGCTCAGACATTTAGATTCCTTACTCAGTCTCTCAAGAGCCCTGATCAGAGCTTCTATTGACTCTGCAAAGATCACAGCATCGTTGGCAAAGTCAAGATCAGTGAATCTTTTTATTCACCAGCAGATGCCCCAGCAGCCTCTGGACCCCACAACCCTGCCCAACGCCCAGTCCATGCAAGCATTGAACAGAGTAGGAGCAAGAACACAACTCTGATGAACCCCAGAATCAAGTAGGAAAAATGCAGAGGTTCTACCTCCACTCTGCACAGCACTCACAGTACCAATGTACTGGCTGGCCATGATATCTAGCAACCTCGGGGGGATCTCGCAAAGCCCCAGGGTAGCTTGATCAACTGAGTTGAATGCTTCATGAAAACTGACAAAAGGCTGTAAAGAAACTATTGAGAAAACACTAATGGCAAACCTTAGAAATCTAATCCTACCTACATATGACCCTGCCCCATTCCACATGTGTGAGAGAGAGAGAGAGAGATAGTGAGATAGAGAGAGAGACTTTACGATATTTACAAGCAAACATTGGCTAAGCAGAAAGGAGTGGCAGTTGGTATAGTCTGCAAGAAGCTGAATGGTCTTGATCAGGGTTGATACAGAATATAGCAGCTGGGAGTTAATTTAAGCTGATCATGATGACATTCCATCTATCATTAAACAAAACAAAATCAATTTCGTATGCATGTTTATCATTTAGTATGTTTACTTTTAACATTCTTAATTATATTCAATTTTTAAAAACAATGTCATTTTAATTTAACTATAACTGGAACTTAAACAAAATTGCAGGTAAAAACAAAAGTTAGGAGCATCCTACTGTATGTCTGTTATGGCAGTGTGGGTGAATATCAGACTTCTCTTTCTTATTTCTTTACAATGACTTCTATCATTTCATAGCCCGAGAAAATAAAAAACATGCTATTTTATTAAACAACAGTCTGATTTGGAATCTAAGCCGTTTAATCAAAAGTCAGGAGACAAAAAGGCTCTGAGGACCAAATTTTAAAAAGAGGTTCTTGTTTTTAAATTGAAACAAAGGGTTGGTTCATTAGAAATGAAGAGGTCAGCAACTATTATACTTTATAAAAGTGTTTTGGGAAAAGCAGAGAAATAGCATCACCAGGTGGTGACTTTTGATACCACCCTAAAAAAAAAAATTGTGAAAAAAGCTTGGAAGAAAAGTAAGAAGACATAAGGAGTGTTATACCATTAACATAGGGCAATTTGATAAACTCTCTTAAACTTCCTGTTTACTATAATTTTCAAGGCAGATCAATTAGTAACATAAAGAGAAAATTGACCTCAGTTGAATTATATGCCTTGTGGAGGAGTAACAGTGAGAGAGAGAGAAAGAGAGAGAGACTGGTATCAGGAAATATATATGGCAATATAGAAATACAGGGGCTACTGGGAGATAAATGCTAAATAGCACCTGACCCCACAAGGGCCATCCCTCAGATAGTAATGTCAACAGATGAGCTGCCTTGGAGGTTGCCTGAAATTGCTAACCTGGTGTCTCTGACCCTAGAAGTTATTTACTGGGGCTTAGCCTATAGCTGCATCATTGGCAGATGCCAGTTAATTGCAGAGTCAAGAGGAGAATGACGAATACTCAACTGGATGGGCATTAAGAAGTCAAGAGAAAAAAATGAGACAGGCCTGAAATATAGGTA
>JANRMT010062796.1:31310012-31349807 GCA_026402145.1 Polypterus bichir lapradei | reverse complement strand
TACATCCATTCCTTCATTTTGTAAACTCACTTATTTCAATGTAAAATCAAGAAGAGAAGAAACCTGTCCCGGGAGCTGTGGGAAGGCACTGAAGAACCTGAACAAACTCCCTAAAACTTATAGAAAATGTGGAAATTATACACAAACACTGTCCAGTTGGAATATGAAATCAGTGATGATGCAGTGCCAATCACTGTATCACTGTATTACCCAGTATTTAAATCTAGACACTTTGATGAATAATAATGATTTGATTGTAATGCCATACAGGTATGGAAATATTTTACTCTTACATTTTTATTTTATATAACCTTAAATACAGTTATGTATGTGGTTAATGGACAGTGACCTGTACCTCTTTTGTGAAACTTGTGTTTTTCCAGTCTAGTCACATTTATTTCCCATTGGTAGGTGTGAATGTTCCTTTGGCTACTATCATTTTCCTCCCATGTCACAAAAAATGTGAATATTTAGTTAACTGGTGATTCCAAAATTGCCCCTTGTGAGTGTGCACAATAGTGGATTAATGTTGGCCCTTGCCTTATGCTTGTTGCTGGTAGGAAAGGCTCCTACTCTGTGTGAATCAAATTAGTTTAGCAAGGTATAGATGTGGCTTATGAATATAAAAAAAAATCATAAGAAAGGCATTAAACAAGTACTAAGAAAATCGACTTTTCAAGTTTTGTGGCATATCATGAGTGATGGATAATATTTTTGTAGGTCAGTTCTAAGAAAATCATCTGCAAGAAAGTACTTACAGCAAGCAAGCAACTGCAATTTATTGGTCAGCAAAATGAAACTTAGCAGTCATTGTTAAATAGCTGTTTTTGTCTTTTTAGAATGTATACAGAACAAAGTGCATACTAGAGTTTTTTTATTTTTTTTTTATTTTAGAGTTTCTGGAGTTTTTTTGTTTTTGGTTTTTCTGTCCTCCCTGGCCATCATACTTTACTTTTATTTTATGTTAATTAGTGTTCCCTAATTTTAATTATTTATTGTGTCTTTTTCCTCTTTCTTCATCATGTAAAGCACTTCGAGCTACATTGTTTGTATGAAAATGTGCTATATAAATAAATGTTGTTGTTGTTGTTGTAGTAAAGGTAAATTGTCATGTTTCATGCAGAGATACCCCCCCGACTGTGGTTCAAATGTCATCTCATTTATATTTACTTTGTTTTTTATTTTAACTGTGTTTATTATTTAGTTCCTGTATGTCAAAAATCTCTTCTGTTTGGTTTTCTATGTTTTGTGGGTGGTGCCCAAGAGGTGGGGTCACTTGCAGTGACTGCTTTCAGCCCTTTAAAGGCTGAGGAAAATGCACAGTTCCAAGTGGTTCATTGTGAATGCACTCATGGTGGTGGTGAGTTCTCCTATGTATATTGATATTCTGATTATTGTGAATTTCTGGAATTTTTGTTCTGTTTCTGACTTTGCCTCTGAGATTTAGTGTTGGAACTGTGATTACTATTTGGATTGCCAATTTTGAATGCATTGATTTCTGTGTTTCTTGTGTTCCTCTTGTTGAGCAAAGCCCTTTTTGAATAATAAGTCTTTTTTATTTTTAATGATTTTTATTGACCTTTTTCTGACTAGCCAGGGTCTCACAATTTTACCCCTCTAGTGGGCATTTTGAGTATTTTTGGACTGTTTTATTTTGGAACTCCTTATTGAATAACATAAACAGCATTCAGAGAGCCTTTTTTAAATGTCCTTGCCTCAAAAAGCCTTCAAGATAAAGGAAATATATTTTATAATAAAAATAATAAATAAAATAAAACAGTTCAATGATGATGGAAAATTTGCACAGTATAGATGCTTGCTGGCTATAGAATCAACTTGTTTTTGAATCTAAAGATTGTGTTTACTAGACTATTTTAAATCCCTTCCATTTATACATTTATATGTTTTGTTATTTCTTGACACTAAATTGGCCAAGCATAAGTTGTTGTGGTAATATATAAGTGGGTAGCCCTAATGATGGATTGGTGGTCTATCAAGGATGGTTCCTATTTTGAGTCCGATATAGCTGAGGATGTTTCCAGGTCCTTGCAACACTGTAATGGAGAAGGTAATTACAGAAAACATATGGATTACTTATATTAAAAAAAAAATTCATGTGAATCATCCTAATAAACAGAATGTTGGATAGATCTCCATCCCGCTGAACAGAAAGCAGAATCTAACATTTCTCTAGGAAGCAAACATTACTTAACTGAAATTTTGAGGAAAATGGAAAATACTTGCAAAATGGATTTGAAAGGAAGGTATTTTTAATTAGATGTAACACTATTTCTACTAGAGCACACATAATTATAACAAGACTAAAGCTTAGTTAAATCCATATGAAGTGATCGTATTGAGAATTTCAATCTTTGTACTAATGCAGATTCACTGGAGGATTTCTTGTGGAATGTGACAGATTTACTACATTGAGATGCACAGATATTTTACATCCATATTCAGAACTGAAGAATTACTTTCAGCCAGATTCTTGGCTTTTAAAATATTTAAAGTTGCCAGTGATTATTATCATAATTTTTACATTCTTTACAATTCTTTTTAATGACAATTGTAATTCTTAATATATATTTAATTTTTTTTTTTTATTTGGGGGTTTTCCAGTAGACAGTAATAAATCAATTTGATTGTTTAAGTCTGCCATTATGGTTAGCTGGCAGAAGAAGGGAGAAGGAAAACTTAAATTAAGAGAATGAATAACCTCCTGAGTGCTAAAAGATGTCAAAAATGCATTAACCTTTTTCTCAGAAGAGCAAAAAAATATTTTGAGTCTTATTTATATAAAAAAAACCCACCTAGTTATTTAGTTTGTTCCTTTGTGTAAAACTTGTTAAAATCTACTCATTACTATTATTGTTGGTCCAGGTTGCTTTGCCTATTGCATTACATTTCCTAGAGAGATTACCATATCATTTGCAGTAGTATTATCTAGGTAGTTCAGGGTTTCTATATATTCCTTTACTGTTTTTTGCATACCTTCAAACCCCACATCTCAATGCTTTATTTTCACACAATTTGCATTATTCTGTTTTTCTTCTCTCCCGCTATACTATATAAACTGCAAAAGATGACAGAAAAAATAATTTTACTGGGTAACGTCTGTCATTTTTTACAGGATTATTTCTTACTCCAGATTTTGTGTCTTTTTCCTATCTCAGCTTGATTCCAACATTGAAAAATTACACACAAGATTTTTAAAATATACTAATTCAGCAGAAACTTCTTCATTACTTAACAATTATTAAAACATATATTGTCCTTCTCAAATCTATATCCACCACTTCTTTTCATTCTCTGCTCTCTCTTTTACCTCTTTTTCATCTTGTTCATTTTCCCAAATTGCAGTTTTCAGTTTTATTTGTCATATCTATGCATAACTGTTTTACAGTACTTTTGCACTTTTCACCTTTCTTTTTATTCATAATTTCACTCCTTATTGTTTATTGTTTATTTAATTTTCATTTTTTATTTATAAACCATTCTTCTTAATAATTCTTTACTTTTTCAAATTATTTTTATATTTTTATTTCTACTATACTTTGTGAAACACTATTTGCCTTTCTCTGCTATATAATGTTAGGATCATATTATGGTTTAGATCTATTTTTTAATCAGCAATAAATAATTTGACTAATCCATAATTCAAATACTCATCATATTTGTCTTTTTTAACTTTAGACTCCATAACTTACTTCTCCAAGCCTTAGTAAAATATATGCAATGTCATATTTGAGTTATTTTAGTTTGACTGTACAGTATACACTTGTTTGTATAATTCTGCCTCCAACATTCATTTCCAATCTTTGCCTTTTCTTTATTTGTATTCTCTTTCTTTCTTTCATGTCATAATCTCTCCCTTTAATACTAACTCCTCCTTTTGTTTATACATTTTTTCAAAATGTTTCTGTCTTTTTTTATTTAAAAAGCTACTTTATTGCTCACTGTTTTTCCAACCTGAACTTATACAATTATAATTTGTTTTTATCATCTTTCTCTTCTAATTCTTTTCATTTTCTTTTATTTCTAATTCCACACTATTCTTTTACCTATATATTTATTTCCCTTTCATAATAATTTTTTTCTCCATATTTTTTATTGCTTTGCTCCTGTTCTTCTTGTATTTCTTAATCACCTCCCACTGCCTTTATTTATTTATCATTTATACTTTCTTTACCACTTCTTACTACATTTATAATCTCTTCTCTTTTTGCTTCACCCATCCCATTGTATTCACTGTATATATTGTCTTGTTCCATTCCAGTTGATACCTTTATGCCTTCCCACATAATTTTTGTCCTGTGGGACATTTTATAAATCTGTTGTTTGAACTGGAGCACAAATTAAAATGTGTTGTCTATAATGTTTTGGCTCATGTCCTAATTTATAACACCTCCAGTACTCTAATCTACTCCAAACTAAGGGCCATATATCCTAGGAATGCACTTGATTAAAATATACATGTTGACATTTGGTAAAGCAAATCACCATCTACATGGGGTCCAGCTACAGTCATTTGAAAAAGTAGATAAACCCCATGATTTTTTAACATATGTGGACATATCAAGGTTTGATCTTTATTTAAACAGTAAATATAGATAAAGGTGATATATTATAACAAACCCCATTCTATTGATGCATTTTGTAGTTCATTGTATAGCTTAAATAAACAAAAATGCAAATTTCTTCTGTGGAAAAAGTAAGTACACCTCTGTATTTATCATTACATCAAATACCTAAAATTAGAATTCAGACAGGTTTACTCTTTGTTGCTGAAGTGTGTGTTATGACCATTCCTAGATTGAAAGAGCTCTCTGAAGTCTTCAAAAAGAAGGTTGTAGATGCTTGTGGGAAATCAACCATTCCACTGTCAGGAAGATCATCTGCAAGTGGAGAAGATTTCAAATAACTGCCAACTTGTCCTGGACAGGCAGTCCCATAATGTTCAGCTTGAGAGCAGAAAACAAAATGCTGAAAGAAGTTTCCAAGGACCTCAGAATTTCATCACATGACCTACAAGTAGCACTTGCAACTGTTGATGTCAATTTGCATTAGTCCACCATCAGAAGGAACCTGCACAAATTAGACCTACATGGGAGATATGCCAGGAGAAAATATTTTTTGTCCAGAAAGAACATCAAGGGCAAGACTAAAGTTTGCTCATGAATATCAAGGCAAAGACTAGGATTTCTGGAACAATGTTCCCTGCACAGATGAGGGAAAGATAGTTAGAAAAGAAATGTTTGGCGAAAACCAAAGACTTAATTTGACCAGGGAACCTGATACGAACCATAACACACAGTGGGGGAAATGTTATGGTTTGGGGCTGCTTTGCTGCATAAGGGTCTGGGTAATTCAGCATCATAGAATCCACTATGAATTCTTCATTATATTAAAGGGTGCTTGAGGATAACGTGAGACCATCATGCAGAAGATTTAAGCTCTGCTGAAAGTGAGTCTTGCAACATAACAATCAAAGTAAACATGCCAGTAAATCCACCAAGAAATGAAGCTTCAGGAATGGCCAAGTCAAAGACTGGATCTGAATCCCATCGAGATGCGGTGGATGCAGGATTTGAAATGGGCTGAACATGCAAGATAAATCTCAAATATTGAACAGCAGAAAGAATTGTGCATTGGGGATTGGGAAAGACTTTCTCTCATTTGATATCAGGGACTGGTAGACATTTATAAGAAATGCCTACATGAAGTAGTTTCTGCCAAAAGTGGTTAATACCAGCTATTAGAGCCAACAGTGTACTTATGTTTTACACAGATGGAAACAGAATATCTGTTCATTCTTCACTGAATTAATTATTGCAAGGTCAAATTTTCAATGTTTATCTAAAGATACTGTTTAAATGAAGTTCAGATCTTCAAATCCACATATTTTTAAAAAGAAAATAGGCATTTAATGAGGTATGCATACTTTTTCACATGACTATGTGGAACTCAAGGCTGCTGAAGTTTCACTCTTACTAATTTTAACACATTTTACTAATTTATCACCGAAAAGTAAAAAACAAGACATTTTACAAACAAGAGGAGACCATTCAGTTCATCAAGCTTGTCTGTATATCTAATAACTAAGCTGTCCTAAAATCTCATCCCGATACTTCTTAAACCTTGTCAAGGTTTCTGTTTCAACTATCTGTCTCAGTAGTTTATTTCAGATTCCCAGAACCTTTTTTGTAAAGAAGTGCTTCCTTGTCCTATAGTAAATGCACTTCTGCTTAATTTCCACTGGTGTCCCGGAGTGTGTGATTCAGCCTTAAGTCAAAAGAATTCTGGTGGATCTACTTTATTGATGCCTTTGAGGATTTTGAAGAACTGGATTGCATTTTCACACAGTGTCCTCTGCTCAGGACTACACAAGTTTAATTCTCTGAGTCAGTCAGAATATGACATGTCCTTAAGTCCTGGGATGCACTTGGCTGTTCTCTTTTGCACAGCTTCAAATGCTGCTATGCATTTTTTGTTGCATTGTGACATTGTGTTGTATTGTGGTGAGTAGAATAATAATGGGAAGTACTGCAGATACAATCTCACTAGTGCATTATACAGTGGTGTGAAAAACTATTTGCCCCCTTCCTGATTTCTTATTCTTTTGCATGTTTGTCATACAAAATGTTTCTGATCATCAAACACATTTAACCATTAGTCAAATATAACACAAGTAAACACAAAATGCAGTTTTTAAATGATGGTTTTTATTATTTAGGGAGAAAACAAAATCCAAACCTACATGGCCCTGTGTGAAAAGTAATTGCCCCCTGAACCTAATAACTGGTTGGGCCACCCTTAGCAGCAATAACTGCAATCAAGCGTTTGCGATAACTTGCAATGAGTCTTTTACAGCGCTCTGGAGGAATTTTGGCCCACTCATCTTTGCAGAATTGTTGTAATTCAGCTTTATTTGAGGGTTTTCTAGCATGAACCGCCTTTTTAAGGTCATGCCATAGCATCTCAATTGGATTCAGGTCAGGACTTTGACTAGGCCACTCCAAAGTCTTCATTTTGTTTTTCTTCAGCCATTCAGAGGTGGATTTGCTGGTGTGTTTTGGGTCATTGTCCTGTTGCAGCACCCAAGATCGCTTCAGCTTGAGTTGACGAACAGATGGCCGGACATTCTCCTTCAGGATTTTTTGGTAGACAGTAGAATTCATGGTTCCATCAATCACAGCAAGCCTTCCAGGTCCTGAAGCAGCAAAACAACCCCAGACCATCACACTACCACCACCATATTTTACTGTTGGTATGATGTTCTTTTTCTGAAATGCTGTGTTCCTTTTATGCCAGATGTAACGGGACATTTGCCTTCCAAAAAGTTCAACTTTTGTCTCATCAGTCCACAAGGTATTTTCCCAAAAGTCTTGGCAATCATTGAGATGTTTCTTAGCAAAATTGAGACGAGCCCTAATGTTCTTTTTGCTTAACAGTGGTTTGCGTCTTGGAAATCTGCCATGCAGGCCGTTTTTGCCCAGTCTCTTTCTTATGGTGGAGTCGTGAACACTGACCTTAATTGAGGCAAGTGAGGCCTGCAGTTCTTTAGACGTTGTCCTGGGGTCTTTTGTGACCTCTCGGATGAGTCGTCTCTGCGCTCTTAGGGTAATTTTGGTCGGCCGGCCACTCCTGGGAAGGTTCACCACTGTTCCATGTTTTTGCCATTTGTGGATAATGGCTCTCACTGTGGTTCACTGGAGTCCCAAAGCTTTAGAAATGGCTTTATAACCTTTACCAGACTGATAGATCTCAATTACTTCTGTTCTCATTTGTTCCTGAATTTCTTTGGATCTTGGCATGATGTCTAGCTTTTGAGGTGCTTTTGGTCTACTTCTCTGTGTCAGGCAGCTCCTATTTAAGTGATTTCTTGATTAAAAAAGGTGTGGCAGTAATCAGGCCTAGGGGTGGCTACGGAAATTGAACTCAGGTGTGATACACCACAGTTAGGTTATTTTTTAACAAGGGGGCAATTACTTTTTCACACAGGGCCATGTAGGTTTGGATTTTTTTTCTCCCTAAATAATAAAAACCATCATTTAAAAACTGCATTTTGTGTTTACTTGTGTTATATTTGACTAATGGTTACATGTGTTTGATGATCAGAAACATTTTGTGTGACAAACATGCAAAAGAATAAGAAATCAGGAAGGGGGCAAATAGTTTTTCACACCACTGTATAGTGTAAGCATAATGTCTGTCAATTTACATTCAACGATTTATATGATATCACCTAACATTTTATTTGCCTTTTTAATCACTTCAGCAGATTGCTTAGATGATGACGCCTAAATCCTTCTCAGAGGTTTCTTCCTGTAGGACAGTGTCTCCCATTTTGTATTATCAATTAACATTCTTATTTCCCACATGTAGCACTTTGCACTTTTCTGTATTAAACTGTATTTTTCAAATGTTCACCCAGTTAGGAAGATTGTTTGAGTGTTTTTGAATTATTTTTGCTGCCTTCTCAGTGTCTGCCATTCCTCCAATTTTATTCTGTGAATTTCACGTTTACTGACTATACCAGAATCAGTGTCATTAATATAAATCTGAAAAAGTAACAGTCCCAGGACAAGACCCCAAGTGACTCCACTGATGACCTCAGTCCACATGGAGCAGTTCCCTCTTATATGTATTAAAAATTTGAGATCCAGTTTTGCAGGTTTCCTCTGATGCCTGCAGCTTCTACGTTCATAAGACAGGTCTACAAAAAAAAAACAATTTTCAGGTGCCAAGGGTTTTTGAATGGATTTAGGATATTTTGAGGGTGCTGAATTCAAAAATCCCACTACTTTTGTTGAATTGGTTCTAGTTTTTGAGATAATAGACATCCATGAAAATAATGCATTCCCCCAATGCGACTTGTGTGTGATAACAAATGCAATAGCTTTTGGTCTGTCTTTTGACTCTTTAAAGTGTCTTAGGTAATGAAATATCCCATATCATTATTTTGTATTTCAATTTGTAGGCATACAATGCTATAAAAGCGACTTTTTGAAGCCAGAATTCAACTGTGAATTTGCAGAGGAAAGAAGTCGGCTACAGTATAAGTTTGTCAACCCAGTCTTGGTTTATACCCAAAAAGTTCTGTCTTAATAAGTATATAAACACATGTAAAAATTGTGACTTCATCAAGAAGAGCCTGCATCAACAATCCTGATGTATTCTGCTACATCTGTGGAGAGTACATGGTTGAAAAACAAAGAAGAAATATCACAGACTTTGTGCATTGAGTATACCTGGCTTATTTTGGAGTACAGCCTGGAGACCAGGATAAGTCTTGGGCTCCACATATGGTTTGCAAAACATGTGTGGAGCACCTACGACAGTGGACAAAAGGTGAAAGAAGAAGTTTAAACTTTGGTATGCCAATGATATGGAGAGAACCGAAAAACCACCATGACGATTGTTATTTTTGTGTTGTAAAGATTAAAGGCTTTACTCGTTACAAGAAAGCTTGGAGGGATTATCCTGATTTGGAATCAGCAAGACAACCTATTCAATATGGCAATGATGTTCCCATACCAGTGTTTACCAAACTACCAAACCAGCCACTGTCAGACTCTGAAGAGAGGCAGGGATTGGAGTGTATGGCAGGTAGTAGCAGAAGAAGTAAATCTGAGGGAAGCTCTTCGACGCTTCAACCATTAAGCCAAAAAGAACTCAGTTAACTCAAATGAGACTAACAGAATATCAACCAGAAGACTAGTGGCTTTTTATAGATAGCTCCATTAGAAGCTTGAAATGTGTTCTCTTGCACAATGGTAACTGTTATGTGTCTCTTCCCATTGCTCACTCAACAAAACTTAAAGAAGAATATGAAAATGTAAAAATCGTATTACAGAAAATCCGTTATCATGAACATCAGTGGTCGATTTGTGTTGATCTGAAGATGGTGAACTTCTTGCTTGGACAGCAATCTGGATACACAAAATACCCATGCTTCATGTGCCTCTTGGATAGCAGGGCAAAGCAAGATCATTGGACAAAAGTGTCATGGCCTACAAGGGAAGAAATGATTGTTGGCGCTGCGAATATCAGCAACAAGCCGCTGGTGGACAAGAACAAAATCATTCTCCCACCGCTTCATATTAAACTAGGATTGATGAAGCAATTTGTTAGGGCTTTGGGCAAAACGGGTAATTGCTTCAAGTACATTTGGAGATCATTCCCTGGACTGAGCATGGAAAAACTAAAAGCTGGAATCTTTGATGGTCCTCAGATTCGTAAACTCATGAACGATTCCAATTTTACCAAATGCATGAATGACACTGAGGCTTCGGCCTGGAAGAGTTTTGTCTCTGTTGTGAAGAACTACTTGGGCAATCACAGAGCAGTCAATTATGAAGAATTGGTGCAAGATATGCTTGCTAACTTCAGAAATTTGGGAGTTAATATGAGCATAAAGATGCATTATCTTCATAGCCATTTAAATAGATTTCCAGATAACCCTGGAGACTTCAGCGAGGAACAAGGCGAGAGGTTCCACCAGGATATGAAGGTGATGGAGGAGAGATATCAAGGCAGATGGGACATACACATGATGGCAGACTACTGTTGGAGTCTCCAACATGATTGTCCTGATGACACACATAAAAGGAAATCGCATAAACAGCATTTTTTGAAGCATTGACATTAATAACAATTAATAACTAATTAATATTGTATTAATTAAATCATACATAACTTTTTTCCTGTCATTGTTAGATATTTTTAATTTCTTTTTTGTATGATGTTAGACTGTTTACTTACTAGCTGTAACTAAAATAAAAATATTCTTGCAATTCTAAATGCTTTTCAAACGTGTTGCGTTAATTAATTAACTATTAAATATCTCAGAAACTAGAGCCAATCTGACAAAACCAAAGTCATATTTTTAATCAGCACCATAAACTTTATATAAAACCGTTCAGACATCGTTGGCACTAAAATCACTGTATACCAGTGAATTAATTTTTGCTGTGGGATTGTATCAAAGGCTTTTTGAAAGTCTATGTAAATTAAGTTGCATGCTTTGCTTTTGAAAACTATTCCAGTTGCCTATTCAAAACAAATCTAAATGATTTTGACAGGGTCTCAGTCTCATAAAAAGCAGAATCACAATATTGTAGGATTTCATTTATAATGGCAAACGTTCTAAACGTTTTTTTTTCTTCAAAATGACCCCCCACCCAATAATCAAAAACAGTATGTCTACAACAATTTTCAAAATAAAACCTTCCCTTATAACACCAGGCTACATTGTATTTTTTTTTCTCCAAAATGCATTTGTAAAACGCAAAAATTGAACAGACAAGAAATGATGAAACTGCAATCAGCAGATTCAAGTGGTCTATTGAAATGTAAAATGGTATTTCTAAGATAATAAATGTAAACCAAACCTTTAACAATTTGCAGATAAACATCTTCAATATTAGAAGAATGCAGGAGCCATTTTCCTCCTTAACAAATGCATAAAAAACAAAGTGTTATTTTGAGTTACACGCATTTTTACCAACTTAAAATACATATCGCGAACGTGACGTTAAGGGCTTTGAAGTATTTTTTCCACAACCAAATTTCTAGCGTCATAAAAATGCCACTACTAAGCATGGCAACCGCCATGCTGGCTTCACTCGCTTACACACCGTTGTGTTCGGTCGCCACTACTGTACTGGCACGTTCCTTTTTTTTGGCGTGACGTCATTTCCCCATGACAACGGTAGAGAAAGCAGCTCCATCTGCCAGTGGCCCGTTTCATGTCAATGTGATTCAAGAGTGAAAGGGTAGCTAAGTGCTGCTGCAACAGGATTGCTGTTAGGAATTAAACTTTGAAACCGAAAATACCAACGGTGCGATTAATTCCAAAGCAAAAGAACAAAGGAAGAAACTTTTCACGGCATTGCTTATTGACACAGTTATGGGGGTGAGTCGAATAATAATGGGAAGCTATGTGTTTGTATCCCAGCTTTTTTCCGGTTTACGTCGTAGCATCTGAATATTTGAGTGAATGTGGTTGCATTTGAGAGACATACCGTGTGCTGCGTTAATAGGTGGATGCAAACATGCTTTACTCGAAGCGTATTTAACCGTTTTGTTTTCGCCCGCCTAATTTAAGACATTCGAACAACTCTTTACGTGTATTCATTTGTCTATTCGTATTGAGAGTAGACAGGCCACAAAGTGGCTTTCCAGATCGGGTGTCGTACACGGGTGAATAATATTCACCGAGCCACAGCTAGACACACGAAACAAGAAAGCATGTCAGCAGAGGTGGATGTTGCTGTTTATTTTGTTGCACTTCTTAGCCAATGTGAATAGGAGTCTAGTCCCTTTTCAGTAAGGAAGCCGTCCTCTTTGTGGCAGATTCGCGCCCCCTTGCTCCCTCGCATTCTTTTGTACGTTTCCTGTAGGAAGCGCGCTTTCACACCTGTCACGACGTTTTCATTGGTGGTGGTCTGCCTAGTGTGGAAATATATCGAAAGGGATAAAACATATAATGCAGGGGAAAAGGCTGAGTGCTAGGAGCCACATGATAGAAGAAGCGACGAGGTGCGCGCGATTGGTGTGGCGAGGTTTTCCGGGTAGTGCGCGGGAGTTGCTCACGAGCTCCTAGGTGCTGTTGTAGTTGGAATAAGTGGATATATTGTACCTATTGCTTATCCGTGAATTGTGTAGCCATAACATGTAATTATTGTGATTATTTGTACCAATTAACTAAAATAAGGCGATGATTATATATTTACAGGGAACAAAGTGTGATTCGCCCTTGGCGTTTGCTGCGGCATAACTCCACGTGCGATCGAAACCCAGCTCAAGGGTATAATGCTCCGGACCTTACAAGGGGGGGGGCGATCGTCTTACCTGCCACCAAGTTGTTAGCAGGTTAGCGAGTCGAATACCGTTAAGAGTTTCTACTTTATTGTTGACACTTTGACTTTGCCGAATTCTTGTTCAGCTTTAACCTATCCATTTTCGTACCTGGGTGGGGCCGAGGACGTAAAGGACGGGTTTCGATGCCAGGTGGTCGAGGAAAAGCTACAGGCTATAAGCACTAAAGAATTGGGTTACATAAAAACGTGTAAAGAAGTGCACATTTGCGCACTGAAGAAAAGTTTCTGCAAGTAGGGTTTTGTGTAGTATGTATTTTTGCACGTGTGTGCTCAGAACAAAACCGTCATTCATATCAATTAATAATGATTACATGTACGTATTTCTTTTCAAACCAGCTTTATTTAAGCGCTTTAATAGATAGTAAGGCGCTGCTTCAACCACCACCAGTGCGTAGCATCCACCTGGATGATGCGACTATAGACACACTTGCTCTAGTACACCGGACAAACCTGAGCTTTTAGGTGGTGAAAGACAAAGCTAGCCAGTAAGGGAGAGGGGATGGTTAGGGGGCCAGACTAACCAGGCCATGGTGAGCAATTTAGTCAGGCCATCGAGTGCATGCTATTCATTTTGGAAGATCCACCGGTATCTTTTATGACCACGGATAGTTAGGGCCTCTGTTTTACATCTTATGGGAAGAGCAGCAGTGATTTTGACATCACTGTATCCCCTAACTTCCCTGGGACAGTGGGATACAAACCCAGATCACAGGCCTCTCCAACACCTATTTCAGCAACCTCCCAAGTTTTTCATAGATGGTCCCGATCCAGGTAATGACAGCACCCAAATTAGGTGGATTACGTGTTCTGAAGTGTAGGTGGAATGCCTGTTAACTTAAATGAAGGGAAGCACACTGTGAAAATTGGATTATGAGTGGGTTACATTTGTTTTACCTAATCTGGGATGCACTCTTATATTGAACTCTTTTTTTTTTTTTTTTTTTTTTCCTTGTTTCTGTACATCCTTGTGTAGGGGAAGGAACATGGATGCTGTGTACTTGCATTACAACTAACTTTTGCAGGCCAGTTCTTTCCTTGAGTTGAAATCCTCTACACCACCATTTATTCTGAAGAATGTGGATTCAAAATTAATCAAATATAGCACTATGTGGATTTTTATGAACATGGAAGTGTGTCCAGTAAAAGACTGATTTTTTTTTTCCTGCCATGAGTGGTTCCTGCATCCTTATGGTAGATTAAGTGGGTTTGGTGATGTGGTGATGGATGGCTTTATGTCTACTGATGTAGATTATTCATCAAGCTTGCTTGTTTAATATCAAGCTGTGCATTTTCCCCAAAACGTCCTTTAAAAATTCATAAAGTGCAATGGGCAATTATGGGATTGTCTAAAACTCGACAAGATTAAAAAAAAAATATTTAGCACTACATCTGTTTTGTGAAGTTAATCAACTGTCTGAAAAGCATTAAAGTAGAATGAATGTCTTTAAAGTTTAAGAACAAAGTATCCCAAGATTATTCCTTTTTTGCAAAAGCAAAGCCTGTACTGGAGAGGCATTTTAAATTAATTTAGGAAGTGTAGGAATTTATTAAACTGAAGTTAATCAAAGCTGGAATTCAATAAAAGATGAACATAAGCCTCTCTCTTCAGTGGAGACTGCATGTAATATTTTTGTAGTTTGTGACTGTGTAGGTCACTGTTTAATTTCTAGCCATGCTTTGAGATCAATGATATTGTTGTGTAGGTATATATAACATTGCATGTAATCTTTCCCAAGATTCACTTTGAGACATCCCTTTATTTTAAGTAAAAAATAAAGTAGCGTGTCATAGACAGATTTAAAGTGTTCATTGTAGATATTATGTAAATAATGATATTAAACAATTCAATGTACCACTTATGCAACTATAATAATAAATCATACAATCTCTCTGTTTAAATACTTACAGTGCAATAACAGTATGAAGACCTAGGCAACTGAAGGTCAGCATGTTCAGTGTTTTGTTTTACTGAATTATTCACACACTGTCACAATCTTTTATGATTTATGGTTCATTAGCCACATCGATTCAGGAGAGTAAAAGATTGTATAATTTGCTGTAAGAATTTTTAGACCTTACCTTTTTTCTATCCATTATCCAACCCGCTATATCCTAACTACAGGGTCACGGGGGTCTGCTGGAGCCAAACCCAGCTAACACAGGGTGCAAGGCAGGAAACAAACCCCGTGCAGGGCGCCAGTATACATACACACACCAAGCACACACTAGGGACAATTTAGAATCGCCAACGCACCTAACCTGCATGTCTTTGGATTGTGGGAGGAAACTGCAGCACCTGGAGGAAACCCATGCAGACACAGGTAGAACATGCAAACTCCACGCAGGGAGGACCTGGGAAGTGAACCCGGGTCTCCTAACTGCGATGCAGCAGTGCTACCACTGCGCCACCGTGCCACCCTCTTATCTTTTTTTGTTATTATTAATTCGTTAATATTATTGCCTAATTGTTTTTCTTTTCTTGTAACTTTCTCTTTCTCATCCTGTAAAGCGCTTTGAGCTACATTGTTGTATGAATGTTGCTGTGGTTGTAGCTGAACACAAACCTAAGCTTTGTCACTAAGGTACTTGTCATAATGTTGTCACATCAAACTTACATACTCCATTCTGGAGTAAACTTACAAATTTAGAAATATTTCTTTTGTGAACATGTTTTATTTAATAATATAGTTCTTGAATAATAACATTTCTGCAGTGTTTTAAACCCTTTTATACAGTGTTTTCCTATTGTTTGCATCATCCCAGAGCAGCTTTTACAGCCACGTTATTGTGCCATGCAGTGCAGGTGTAGGAAAGCTATTGCTTTTGTTGTAATCTTATTTCATAATAAAAGTTAACTCTGCTGAGGCACTGAGCAGTTGTTTTTAAAGCCACAGTTTAATTAAGGAATGTACAGTATAAGGCTTCTAAAGCTGTGCACATCATTTTGCTCATTCTTTGTATTTACCGTGTATCTCTTGTGTAATATTTCAGTTGAGCCTTTGAAGTATATCCCAAGTACTTTTGAGTACTGTTGGATAAGCTACTGCACATTTTTCAGCGAGACTGGTATTGTCGTTATATTATGCAATATGCTGTCAAGATTATTAATGTAACCTTTTATAGACATACACTTAAAGTGTAGCACTTTATCTCAAATTTATCTGAATCTGTTGATTTTCATTCTTAATATGTAGTTAGGTTGCAATTGGCAGATTATGCACATTACTTACTAAATGAAAACTAGCTAATAACATGTCTGTTGCCTACCATTATTGTGGGAAGTGTTTGATTGAATCATTTTGTAGAACTGACCTCGCTGGTTTAATTATAAAATGTCTTTTAAAAATAAATCACCAAAAAAGTAACTGGGAGCTATGACTTTATTTTAGAACTGCAGTGTGAATATATTGGTTTGATAACAATAAGACAGGCCATGATCATGCCCTGTCCTTACTTTGTGAATTGATAATATGCTGTACAAACAAAACAGGCAATGTTTATCTCAGGATATCTCGACATTGTGCCCCCTTAATCAAATTTTTTATATCTTTTTTTTTGCTTTAATTTTAGAACTCATTTTTTTTCCTTTTTGGGGTGATAATGCATTTAATTGCAAAAATAGGCTTCCACTTTTTGAGACTTTTTCATTGTTACAGTTAAAGCATGCATACAAGGTGGAAAAGAACAGTTTTCAATTACATTTACTATAGATATATTTACTAGAAATAAGAAAGGTATTCATGCTTAGAATACATTTCCTTTTTCTGACAACATAATTAGATAGGCAGTCTCACCCTCTCCATGCCCTGCATCTCTGGCTGAGTTGCAAAACATGCAGTTGTCACCAGAAAATAGAATGGATTTGAAAACATGCACCTTTTTCTTTGTGAAAAGAAAAAGAGGGACATGATACAAGTACAAAATAATATCAACTACAAAGTGTTGGAATTTTCTGTGAAAACATACTGTATATATTTCTAGGCTGGTTTAAAAATATAGAAAATGTTAAAGTTTGGGGAAAAATTACCAGAGGCAATTTCTGAAAATAACATTTGATTGCTAGTGTCTTTCCTTTTAAAGCATGAGTTAACACTCTTCATTATGATATGGAGGTAAACATTTATACATGTACCTAAAGTATACAGAATAATGATACTGAACAATTAATAGAACATTTATCTAGAATTTATAGTTTTAATGTTGTTGCAGCTGTGAGGTGTGTTTTCAATGCCACTATTAATATAAACGCATACAATTTTAGTTTAATGAAATATGAAGTGTTTATTTTGTACAGCGTATGGCACTCTTAACTGAGTAAGTCTTGAAGCATCTAATTGGTTTTCAGCTATATTAATATTAAATTGTAAAGCAAATAACTTTTGCATGCAGTACATACACAAACAGTTAACCCCTTAGTCAGTTGTGGGGCTACACGGGGGTCCCTAGTATACTTTATGGACTCCTGGTGTATATTGTCGTGTTTAAATATCAGATGGTCCTCAGTCTGGATAGCCATAAGAAGCGGTAGGCATACAGCCTCAGGGCTTCTACGCAGTGTCTGTATGTCCCAGAATCATTTCTTGGGGACAGCTGCACATTCAGTGGTAAGGGCTCAGCTGGTGGCAGGAAGACAGGCCAGCAAATTCAGTTTAAGCATGGGAGGTGAAAAAGAAGTCTGGTGTTAATATGTGTGGAGAAGTGAATGAGCTATTTGCAAAATAGGCAGGATTCACCCCTGTGTATAAACCTACCCTCCCTTTACTATAAAACACCATTTTTGTTGTACTTTATTTCATGTCACCAGGGAGTTGCGTTTGGAGCTTATTAGATAGTGCTGCAGTGTTGCTTTCTGGCAGGTTGGAATTAATGACATTTCTTTAAGCATTACTCTGTTTCAGAACAAAGAAAATTGAACATTGTTCTCTATTAAAATTTTGGCTGTTCTATGTAGTTCTGGTCATTTACAGATGGCATATGTGTGTATGATGTGATTAATCTAACGAAGATTCGTATATCCTGTATGATAGCATCATGTACAGCTAATTGTGTATTTCACTCTACTAGAGTAAGATTTCAGTATTCGCCCAACAAATGACCTCTAGCGGAACCCCCTGAAAATGTGGGTATTTTACACAATGGTTTAAATGTTGTGAAGTGCAAGAGTTATGCAACTGAAAGTTTAATTAAAGATAAATTATTGAGAAATATTTTTCTCTATTGCTGTTGAGAGTAACTCAATGGAATTTGGTACTCTGGTTCAAGATAATAGATTAACTGCGGAATGCCTTTTCCATCAACAACACTTACTGGTAACATGTCTTCTCTGCTTACTGCCACAGTTTTTCCTTCCCAGTGCTGCCAGTATGTTGGGTTTTTACAGTCCAGCTGTACAAGCAGAATGCTTGTTTTGTATGTGGCACTTAGATAAATAGGTATGTAGGACTTTATTTGTCCCCAGGAGGACATCTGGCTGTTTACAGAAGCTCAATAAATAAGTAGATCCATAAATGTATATACACATACAATAGTCTGAACACACACCAGAAGGACTGAAAAGGAAGAAAATGACGTAAAAAGAAATACTTCTGAATTAGCAGTTCCAATCACTGTGAGACATTATGCAGGCATATTGCTGTTGGTATAAAAGAGCTCAAGTACCATTTATTGACATACTTCTACTGAATAAATGGTCAGCTGAAAGTACTCAGTGTTAGTCTGTCAAAGAGAGAGGATGTACAGCATTGTTCATAATGGCATTCAGTTTTGTTTTAATTCTGTGCTTGGCTACTACCTCCAGGGTGTCCAGATTATGTCCCATAACATATCTTGCCCTTATAATTAGCTTGTTAATTCAGTGGACCTCTCTTAAAGTGACATTCCCAGCCTAGCACACCATAGTGTAGAAAATCACACTGGCCATCACAGAGTTGTAGAATATATGAAGGATGTCATTACCCACATTAAAGGAACGCAGTCTCCTAAGAAAATAAGAGATTCTTAAATAGCTCCTATACGTTATGAGACCAGTCCAATCTATCACTGGTGTGGACTACGAAGTACTTGTAGGAATGCACCACCTCCACATTCACTCCCTGAATAGTGATTGGACATAGAGGCTCTTTGGTGTAGCTAAAGCCAATAACCAGGTCATTGGTTTTGTGGATGTCTTGTTGCAGACAATTCTTTCTGCACTCAGAAACAAAGTTCTCCACCTGACTCCTGTCTCATCCCCCTTATTAATACGCCTCATAAGTGCAGAATCATAAGAATTTCTGGAAGTGACAAAACGTGGTGTTATATTTATAGTCTTAGGTTTACAGAGTAAAGAGAAGAGGAGACAGGACTGTTCTTTGTGGTGTTTCAGAGGTGCTGACATCCATTTGAGAAAGTCTCACAAACTGTGGCGTTCCCAACAGAGTCCATTGTCAAGGACAGCATAAGCTGATCCACCTGCATATCTCTGAGCTTACGCCAGATGCAAGTGCCACTGGTCTGTATTTTTTAGGTGAAGATGCACCTGTCTTCTTTTGAATGGGAACAATACAGGATATTTTCCACCAGCAGTGGCATTTTCTGAAGCCTTAGGGACATTTTATATCCATATCAGAAACACAATCCTTGAGGCTCCCAAACTATGGTTTCTCTGACAGTGGTGTTAATGTAGTAGGAATGGTGTGGAGAGACAGGCCATTGGAAGAAGGTGGCAATGGGAGGGAAAATCTATTGAAACATTTGTTGAGGGTGTTGAGATTTATCCATATTCCCTTCTTACACTGAGACCTGGTCTGCCTAAACCAGTAATAATGCCCAGTCCTTTGCAGAAATCCCTCATGTTATTCTGAGTGAGTTTGTTTTCTGTTTTAGCTTTGTAAGCTTCCCTTCTTTCACTTAGGTTTTGTTTTTAGAACTTGCTGTGTGTCCTTCATAGGGCTGTGTTTTGGCAAGAGTCTCGCAATACGATACGTATCATAATATAGATGTTATGATTCAATATATTGTAATATATTGCAGTGCTGTAAACAAGGTGATATTTGGCAATTTTTGTATAAATCTGTTTTTTAATCTAATTTTAGGAAAAGTGTCATAGTATAAAGAACACACCGCCATATGCATAAAATCTCTGTAAAAAAGTTAACTTTTTTTATGCAATCAGAACATTGGGATCTGCAACCGCATTTATTACTGTCCTTGTAACTTCAAACATCATAGTACTATTTGTGCACAAAGGAATTAACATGTGCCTATATCAATAAAAAAATAAAAGTGCTTGTACTTTTAGATCCTGATTTAAAGGTTTACTGTATGCCACATTATTTCTCAAGTAGTTAAAAGAAAATGCATAGTCCCTGTAACATCCAACATCATAGCACTGCAGTCTGAACAAAGGAATTAACATTTGTCAGTAAAATAAATAAAAGTGCTTGGTGTTTTATTTAGGTAAACAAAGAAAATGGAAATCATAAGCAGTGTTACATACATACAGTTGTGCTTGAAAGTTTGTGAACCCTTTACAATTTTCTATATTTCTGCATAAATATGACCTAAACATCATCAGATTTTCACTCAAGTCCTAAAAGTAGACAAACAGAAACCAGTTAAACAAATGAGACAAAATATTATACCTGGTCCTTTATTTATTAAGGAAAATTATTGAATATTACATATTTGTGAGTGGCAAAAATATGTGAACCTTTGCTTTCAGTATCTGGTGTGACCCTCCCTTTGCAGCAATAACTGCAACTAAACGTTTGTGGTAACTTTTGATCATTCCTGCACATTGGCTTGGAGGAATTTTAGCCCATTCCTCCGTACAGAACAGCTTCAACTCTGGGATGTTGGTCGGTTTCCTCACATTAACTGCTCGCTTCAGGTCCTTCCACAACATTTCGATTGGATTAAGGTCAGGACTTTGACTTAACTTTATTCTTCTTTAACCATTCTTTGGTAGAATGACTTGTGTGCTTAGGGTCGTTGTCTTGCTGCATGACCCACGTTCTCTTGAGATTCAGTTCGTGGACAGATGTCCTGACATTTTCCTTTAGAATTCTATGATATAATTCAGAATTCATTGTTCCATCATTGAAGGCAAGCCGTCCTGGCCCAGATGCAGCAAAACAGGCCCAAACCATGATACTACCACCACCGTGTTTCACAGATGGGATAAGGTTCTTATGCTGGAATGCAGTGTTTTCCTTTCTCCAAACATAACGCTTTTCATTTAAACCAAAAAGTTCTATTTTGGTCTCATCCGTCCACAAAACATTCTTACAATAGCCTTCTGGTTTGTCCACGTGATCTTTAGCAAACTTCAGACAAGCAGCAATGTTTTTTTTGGAGAGCAGTGGCTTTCTGCTTGCAGCCCTGCCTGCCATGCACACCATTGTTGTTCAGTGTTCTCCTGATGGTGGACTCATGAACATGAACATTAGCCAATGTGAGAGAGGCCTTCAGTTGCTTAGAAGTTACCCTGGGGTCCTTTGTGACCGCGCTGACTATTACACGCCTTGCACTTGGAGTGATCTTTGTTGGTCGACCACTTCTGGGGAGGGTAACAATGGTCTTGAATTTCCTCCATTTGTACACAATCTGTCTGACTGTGGATTGGTGGAGTCCAAACTCTTTAGAGATGGTTTTGTAACCTTTTCCAGCCTGATGAGCATCAACAACTCTTTTTCTGAAGTCCTCCGAAATCTCCTTTGTTTGTGCCATGATACACTTCCACAAAACGTGTTGTAAAGAGCAGACTTTGATAGATCCCTGTTCTTTAAATAACGCAGGGTGCCCACTGACACCTGATTGTCATACCATTGATTGAAAACACCTGACTCGAATTTCACCTTCAAACTAACTGCTAATCCTAGAGGTTCACTTACTTTTGCCACTCACAAATATGTAATATTTGACCATTTTCCTCAATATTTAAATGACCATATTTTTGTCTCATTTGTTTAACTGGTTTCTCTTTATCTACTTTTAGGACTTGAGTGAAAATCTGATGTTTTAGGTCATATTTATGCAGAAATATAGAAAATTCTAAAGGGTTCACAAACTTTCAAGCACAAATATGTGTGTGTATGTATGTGTATAATATATATATATATATATATATATATATACACACACACACACAGACAGTATATGTGTTAAATTCTGCTTTAAAGGTTCACATTCTGTTGTTGTATTCATGCCAGTTTTTAATTTCTCAAACGCAAATAGTTAAGAAAATGCACAGTTCCAGTAACATCCAGCATCATAACACATTTCTGCAATCTGGACAAAGGAATTACATCTGCCTATATCAATGAAAATTAAAAGTGCTTTCCGGATTCCTGAAGAAAATATTAAACAAATGTAAACAAAAAAATATATGCAGATAGTGAACATTCTCAAGTTCTTAAATTGGATTGCACATGTTATTACAGTTTATATGTATGTCAGTGATTTCTTTTTTTAATGTCAAGTTTTTTCTGGAGGAAGATAAGCTGGTCAACATGCTCGGCTTTCAGGACACTTCTTTGTATGGTAACGATATCTCCTGCGGTGTAGAGACGCTTTTGCCACGGATTCACAGGAAATTATTTGCTACTCTGGATAACTGAGCCTTAATTCTATATAACACTGAGAGGATGCATATCTTTTCAAATGAAATAGATTATTGACCAAGTTATTTTGGTTGCATGAGTTGAGGTTGGTGCTAAATTCGGTGTGTGAATTTGTTCCAAAGCGAGTTGAGAGAGATCCACTTGTTTAATGTCGGCCTTTTGCTGCTCCTTTAAATTTTGCAGACGGCATGCCTTTGTTGATCTCCTTTAGTGCCTTCTTTATTGTGGAAGCCAAAACGAGCCTACACTTAGACTTTGTACACTGCGGTGCTGGTTTAATTCCTCTGGATTCAGCCATCTGTTGTAATGTTACTAGTCAGCTAGGTTTGTCACTACCTGATCTGTGTTGCCTGCCTGATCCTCGCACACCTGCGTATTGAAAGCCTTCATATGTCAGCAGTGCACCATTACACTACTTTCTGTCTCAGTTAATGTTATGATAGCCAAAGTTAGATTACAGCGCTGCTATCTAGCGTTCAGGGATTTAAACGCAACACAAACTGAACCCACAGTGTGCCTTGAATCTTTACATGTAAGATAGTAATTAAAAATCAAAGTGTTTTTGAGAATTGATGCAGTATCACAAAACATAATATTGCAGTACTCAAGTGTATCAATGTTTTTTTTTTTTTTTTTTACACCTCTCGTCTTTCAGAGCCTCTTTGTTGTCACATTTTAATGCTCTCTTTTCCACATTCAGGAAACCTTTTAGCTACAAAGTAATCCAGGGCTTATTATTTGGAAAGCACCACATTGTCTTTGAGGGTACCACAGTGTTGACACAAAAGTTTATATGGTCTGTGGTGCAGTGGCTGAGTTTCTCAATATCGTCTGTATGTGACTTGCATATCATTTGCCAGTCTGTCCTTTGGAAGTAGTCATTCAGAACCATTTTAGTCTCCAGGCTTCCCTTCCTCACTGTCGTGATGATAAAAGGTAGCTATCTAATAACAGAGTTGTAGAGGGAATAAAGTGAATCAGATTGTGGTCAGAGCTGACCAAAGGTTCCAGTAGTATAAATGCATCTTTAACATTTGAATAGAGCAGGTCCAGTTTGTTATTTCCTAGAGTGGAACAAAAACAAACTAATGGACATTTGTGTTAGTTCCTTTCAAAGTCACATTGATGAAGTCACCACATTTTATAAGTGCCAGGTCAGAATGAGTCATCATTAAAGTGTTGATGAACATGTGAGTCATTTCTGTTGCCAAGTCCATATTTGCAGAAGGAGGAATATAAACATAAATAAGGATGATGTAACATATCTCCCTGGGCATATCACATGGATGAATTCCAACAGGCAGAATTTCACTGTCTAAATTACAATCTAGTTTTAATTATAATATGCTCCCCTTTACTCTGTTCCTGATTTAAATAAATGACCAGTCACCCACCTGTCTTTCTTCCACGCTGCACTGGGTCTCTGTTTGCTTGAATAAGATGAAATCTGTCCAGCATTAAAACAGTGTCAGGTATATAATGTTTAATGCCAGCTCTCTGTGAAACACAATCTACTGTACTTGTATGTGCCATGACACAATATAACCGCAGACAGTTCATCCATCTTATTTGACAGCGGTCGACCATTGCCTATTACAATCATGGTAGCCCAGTTCTAAAATCTTTTTACATTGCTTTTACTCTTACGCAGGCACATCGCTCTCACTGTCTTCAGACAAAAGACTCCTGCAGTAAAGTGAAACTGAGCTGCTTAGGTGCTCGTGATCACAGTACAAGCAGGTGATTATGGAAGTATTTAATATTTTTATTATTTTCTCAGTGTCTCTGTTATGTTTTCAGGTGTTGCAGACATAAGGTAGCCTTCAGTTCCTCTTCGTGACTCTATCCAAGTTCGCTGCCCATTTGAATTGCAGTCAAGACCAGCCTACTTCATTGTAGATATTCAGTCTTAGTACTTTAGCACATTATTACAGTTTATAGCCAACTTTGTCATCCTTTCATTTAAAGTGGATGATATATTACATTTTCACTGGTGAAAGTAAAATTGTTAAAAGACAGTCTAGTAAGCTTTTTTTTTTTCTTTTAAAGAATTGTTTAATATTGTCACAGTGCAAGGAGTAATTAATTATTTGATACTAGTACTAATGAAATATAATTGAGCAATATGCTTTGGTTGCGGTGTTTTTTAGAAGACCCAGTGGGACATGTTAAAAGAGACCATTGGTAGGCAATTCTCTTTAAAGTAGAAAATCCATTGCCTCCTACTATTCCTGTACTTAGTCAGTGTTTACTGGACATGATAAAAACACTGGGATAGTCCTCTTCTGGGTTGCTTTATGTCTTATCTATTATATAGATTTACTATGAAGTCTTATAAGGAAAACAAGATTCCAGCTCTTTAAAGGTGACTGAAACCACACACAAGCCTGTTTATAACATCAAGTCACAAGATTTACATGTCTTTGCATATTTTTGCAAAATAAGGTTGTGTCTTTTTTTTTTTTATTTAGTTTAAATGTTGTCTAGTATAGTTCCTCTGTGCATTATGACACTATTTTGACTTATTATGTTTTGTGCGTCACACAAAAAAACCTGAATATATAAATTATATATGTTGTAGAGAGCTGGGAGTCGGATCTTCCCCCAAAAACAAAACATTCCAATAGGGTAAAAATAATTCTTTTTCAGATCATTTTTGAAGTGAATGAAAGATATCAAGCAAGACATGCATATTAGAACAGCATAAATACTATTTGGATTTGAGCCATATTTGTTTACTTTGTGAGTGTCCTGTTGATAACATGGATTTCAGCAGTTATTGCTAATGGTCACAGACACATCTGACAGAATCATGTTGACACATTTTTCCACAGTTAGAGAATATATGTTTTGATCATTTTTTTGTTGTGCAGGTCCAGTAATTTAATGGTTGTTTGAGAGACTTTCTGGTTTAAATTCTGAAAGTAGTCTATAAATTATTTCTTGGTATCTAAGAGAATTGTGAAACGTTTATGTAATGGACTATAATAATGCATTTTTTTGTGGACTATAATAATGCATTTTTTTGTTAATTTCTTAAATTTGAGGCACAGTGTTTAATCCTGATAGAACAGTGCCCTTAGCTGCATTTTTGAAGCTTATTACAATTTATTTGTAATGTTCCAAAATGTAGTGCTGCTAGTAAGTAGAGTGAAGACAAATATATTTTTCATTTGTAAAAAGGAGACTGCATTTTGGTATAGCATAGCAGAATTTAATGAAGAGCATGGTATATTGTATATAGTGTATCAGTCTAGATAAATCGGTTTTTATGCATTATTTTCATACATGAAAATTTCCATTTTCAATATAACTTCATTGTGGAAGCTGAAGATACTTTCACAGTGGGATCTAAATTGTTGGATGAAATTCCTCAAAATATGAATAATTCAATACAGTGATACAAAGTTAAAAACCCAACAAAATGATCACTCTTTCAAATGTATATATTCTGAACACTTGCTACATTATTTAAACCTGTTTGTGGTGTATTCAGATTGAATGTGTGAGTGAATAAGTATGTGTTACAGTGTCACATATATCCCACACATATGAAAGCTGCAAAGAAAACAATTTTAATTAATGTTGTGGTTGAAGGCATTACAAAAAAACTTAAGAAAGCTCTTTGAGACTTATTTTCATGAGAGACTCAATACGCATCATTAGGTTTTTGAATATTGAGAAGGCTATTTTTATGAAGTATTTTCTAATGATGCATATATGGAGTAAACTGAGAAAAAATGTGTTATCAGAGATTTGAAAATGAGCAGTATGGTCTATGAATAATATACTATTTAATTATTTAAGGTGTCATAAAGTTCTGATGTTGTCCATTCTTTTTTTTTAATCTTTCATGACAAAGGGTATTTTACATGTCATGGATTTACTAGTGGGTTCCTTATAGTACAGCTATAGTTAAGCATATAAATTAGAAATCCCAGTAATGCTCTGTATGTTATGTTTAGCTCTGTGTTTATTTTGTGCATGCAGAGGAAGTCCAACAAAGCTAAAGAAAAGAAGCAGAAAAGGCTTGAAGAAAGAGCTGCAATGGATGCAGTTTGTGCCAAAGTGGAAGCTGCAAACAAGGTATAAGGGGAAAAAATGACTACAGTACTTAGCAGGAGGTGGCTCAGTCCCATAAAATACTTTGCATCACTTAAACTATTTAATGAATTTTAGTTTTAATTTGCATATTTGTGGGATTTCCATGGTAAAATCAGACTATCGGAAGCTATTTACTTTTGCAAGCAAAACATATTGTAAATTTTCAAGTTGACAAATGTGCAGCAAAACATTAGTTTCTTTAAATAGCAAAGTTAATCGTAAGTAATAGAATTAATATCTTTGTTGTTCCCGCTGTTAACAAGCAAACCAAAGCTGAAGTGATTGATATTCCTGTGGCTAACAAGCGTTCCAGCTAAAAGCACACATCAAATCAAAGCTAAAATTAGATTTCTTTTTACAATCGGTTGTTAACATACTTTTGGTGAAATCAAGAGGGCATAATAAATAAGAATTGCTGCCACTGAAATGTTCACTCTAGGGTTGCAGATCAACCATTCTCAACTTGCATCATTAATATATGTAGAAAAACCAGTCTCAACTTGACTAAATATATTAATTCATAACACAAGTTAAAATAAAAAAAATTCCTATGCAGCTGAATTAACATATCTTGCAATATTGCCACACCATGACATGTTAGATATTTGTTTGTAGTGAAAATGTAATGAAAACTATTTCCTGAAATTGTTCAATTGATTGTAGTGTTCAAATAATTTGAAGTGTAAACACTAAGTTTGAATAAGTATATTAAAGTGAAATTAGAATTAAAATGTGTTTTCTTGAAATATTTACCTTGCTTCATAAGAATTTAAGTTACTAAAAATGAAAAACAATATATGAAGGTTTGCTTTGTTGCAAATTGTATTCTTAAACATTAAAAAATAATTAGTTATTGTTAACTGTCAATGAAAGGGATCAATTTTAAATTCCACAGAACCTGAAATACAATTTTGTCTTGAAAAAGTACATTTTTTTAATACAGGCAAACTTTTCTTTTCTTTAACCATAGCTTGAAGATCCCCTGGCTTCATTTCCAGTTTTTAAGAAATATGACAGAAATGGGTAAGTAACTTGGTGGAGCATAAATAGAGGATTTTGTTTAATGTGAATCGTTATGTAGTTATTTCAGTTTTGGTATACTCCAGTAATATAGTTTAAAGTGTGTACCCATTTAATTAAAAAAAAAGCAGTTCATAGGGGCTGGGGTTAAGTTGTCTTCATCCTGTTTTTTTTTTTTTTTTTTGTAAAAATTTATTTGTATGGAATGATTACAATAAAATTAAAAATAAAAGGCAGTTCATAAGAAGTGCAGCAAATATTAAGAATTTTTGTGGTTTAGTTGTTGAACCCTCCTGCCAAGGTTCAGAAAAGCTTATTGATCAAACACATTACTCGCCTCAAGGAGCATATACATTTCAGTGTTTAAAAATAAATGAATACTGGACAAGACTGAGAATGTAAGGTGTGAGACTAGTGCTGGGAGGTATACCAGTTCATACTGAAAACCGTTTTTATTTTTGTTATGATATGGATTTTTCTTATACCGCAACACCACTTTAAATAGCCTTAAAAAGTAAAAAAAAAAAATTACTAGAATAGATGAAGAACATGCCAGGCTTCCAAGTGAGGCTCTACATAGGAAAAGGCAGGCTCTGCATTCAGAACTCAACCTCTTGACAACTAAAGAAACTGAACAACTAATTTATTAATCCAGACATCATTACTATGAACATGGAGAGAAAGCTCATAAGCTTTTAACTCAACAAATCCACAAACTAGAAGTTCGCAATGCAATTCCAGTAATCACCAACATGAACGGAGACAAAATCATTGACCATAAAAATATAATGCACACATTTAGAGACTACTACTACTACTACTTATATTCTACTGAGTTTAAAGAAGACAACACACAATCTAATGTATTTCTGGATACATTACAGATACCACAAATAGATACTTGTAGTGCGGAGGAACTGGATAAACCTCTGGCGCTATCAGAATTACTAGATGCTATAAAGTCACTTCAAGGCGGGAAGGCAGCAGGCCATGATGGCTACCCTGCAGAATTTTATAAGAAATTCTCCGCTCAGCTAGCTCCCCTCCTATTAGCCACATTTACAGAAGCTAGAGACAATCAAATTCTTCCTCAAACTTTTCGCCAAGCATTAATCACCGCCTTTCCTAAACAAAATAAAGACTTATTAGAATGTGCATCATACAGACCAATTTCACTTCTGAATAATGATGTTAAGATACTCTTAAAAATCATAGCTAGAAGGATGGAGAAAGTGCTGCCTTCAGTAATATCACAAGATCAAACTGGGTTCATCAAGGGTTGACACTTATTTTCCAATCTTCCATACCTGATTAATGTAATATACTCCCCAACAAAGTCAAACACCCCAGAAATAATATTATCATTGGATGCAGAAAAGCATTTGACATGATTGAATAGAAATACCTTTTCACTACATTAGAGAAATTTGGGTTTGGTCTGAACATTTGTGCATGGATCAAACTACTGTATACCAATCCAGATGCTTCAGTTTGTATTAACATTTGTTCAGACTACTTTAAACTAGAACGTGGTACCAGACAAGGATGCCCATTGTCACCACTGCTATTTGCAATCGCCATTGAACCACTGGCGGTTCACTGTCAAAATTCTTATCAGATAAAGGGGATTTTCAGAGAAGGACTGAAACAGAAAATTTCTCTATATGCAGATGATATGGTACTGTATATATCAGACCCACAAAATTCTGTGCCTGCAGTCTTAATAGCACTTACATAATTTCAAAAGAGCTCTGGTCTCAGAATTAATCTGAATAAAAGTGTACTCTTTCCAGTGAATTCTCAAGCATATAATATTAGATTAGATACTCTATCTTTTATCATTGCAGATCAGTTTAAATACCTAGAGGTTAACATCACAAGTAAACACAAAGCTCTTTATCAACAAAATTTCACCGTCTGTATGGAAAAAATTAAGCAAGACTTGCATAGATGGACATCCCTTCATCTCACTCTAGCTGGAAGAATTAACGTTAAGATAAATATTCTTCCTAAACTTTTTTTATTTCAAAACATTCCAATATACATCAATAAATCATTTTTTAAGCAATTAGATTCAACAATAACCTATAACAATAACAATTTATTTGGAACTCAAAACATCCACGTATCCAAAGAGCGACCCTACAAAGACCTAAGACAGAAGGTGGCATTACTCTACCCAACTTTCAGTTTTAGTACTGGGCAGCAAACATACAAGCTATAAAAACCTGGACACAAATAGATGAACATACACAGGCCTAGTCCGCAATAGAAGTAAAATCCTGCAGTACTTCTTTATATTCCCTGCTTTGTTCCCCAATAAATGCAAGTTATCGGCAATATACTAATGAACCAATTGTGCTTCACTCACTCAGAATATGGAACCAATGTAGAAAGCACTTTAAGATGGAGAAGCTTTTATCTGCTGTACCTCTGCATGAGAACCACCTTGAAAAAGCCTCACTGGGCACTCATTTGGGCCTGCACCAAATTAACATCATTCTGGATCAAAATGTTTAAGTGCCTTTCAGACAGCCTTGGTGTCACAATCCCTCCTAACCCATTATCAGCTGTGTTTGGTGTTCTTCCAGATGGGTTTAAAGTGGAGAAGGAAAAAACAAACTGTGATTGCATTCACTACACTTCTGGCACGCAGACTTATTTTGCTAAACTGGAAGAATCCTAACTTTACTCTTTTAAGTCAGTGGAAAACCTATGTTTTCTACTATTTGATACTGGAAAAAGTCAAATATTCAGTTAGAGGATCTGTGCAGGATTTTTTCAAAACCTGGCAGGATCTAATCAATAATATTTTAGAATAAGCTCTTAAAGCACAGAGGAAGCAATTATCTTCTCCTTTCTTTTTCTTCTCCATTCATCTTTATTGGTCTATTAAACTCATCAATTTAGGTATGTTTACAAGCCTTAGGTTTTACCTCGTTGGCCATGCTCCCTGTCTCTCAGGGGTGGGGGTCGACTTGTTTTTCAATCTCAATCCTATTTTTTTTTTAAATTGATTTTGTATGGAATGAGTATAATAAAATTATTAAAAATTAAAAAAAAAAAAAGCCTAAACAACGTTCAGATCGTAGCATAGCAGGAAACTGTTTAATGGGGAGACCTTTTTCACTGCTACACTGCTAAACACGCATGCAATGGAATACATGCGTTAGTGGAGGTATTGAGCGGTGAAAAGGAACTGAGAACATTCCAAAACTGAAGCTGTAGCAGACGATAAAGTTGAACATGATGAAACAGACGAACTTTTGCCGAAACAATGAGCTGTGTCTGTTGTCTGGAGATACTTTGGTTTTAAAAGGTCGGATGTGGACCAAACAACTATTTACTGCAAATGCTGTCGAGCTAAAGTTGTCAACACGAGCAATTTGCTGCACCACCTTAGCCGCAAACATGCTTTGGAGTGCTATGAATGTATGGAACTAAGATTGGCCCCCTCCACGTCCTCTGGTAAAACTGAAAAAGCTAGAGGACACTTGAGTCAGACGTCACTTGTAGATGCGCTTGCTAGAAATACTGCCTACGACAAAAAAAGCAGGCGGTGGATCGAGATAACCAACGCCATTACAATCCATATAGCTAATGTGCCAGTAGATAGAGATTTTTAACATTTACAGAAAGCGTAGATGGTTTACAAAAAAACTACTATTTACTCCTTTTCTAAGAAATGTTTGGTGCAATACAACTTTTGACAAGCATCTCTGGATATTTTACTAAGTCTAAATGCCTCTTTGGATGGTTGAAAACGTGTTGTCAAAATTATAGTTTAAGTTGTATGCAAAATTTGTTCAATTAAAAGGTTCTATATTTTGACTGCAACTGTCATGCAATGTTATTGGTGCCACCCTCTTGAAAACTATCACTTTATGGGGCCATGCAAACCTATATTAATACTTGCGTGCACATTAAAATGTCCTTTTGTACAATGTACAATTCTCATGACAGTGGAATTGGTTATTCTTAGCTAGTCTACTGCAGTAATTGCAGTGGAAATTGTGGTTAACATCCAATCATGCATGGGAAAAAAAAATACCATTGAATACCGTGAAACCAGTATAATTTTGAAGAATACCGTGATATAGAATTTTGGTCATACCGCCCAGCCCTATGTGAGGCATTACCGTTTCACATTAGTGATATGTTGAATATGTAAAATTACCAAATATTTACATTGAATTTGTGTCTAGAATGATCACATAGGTTAGTCCTGGCAATAACAGTAATAATTTATCTGGGCATGTTTTGCTGAATTATTTTGCTATAAAGATGCTGGGTAGATATTCTGACCATGTGTAAATTGAAATAAGCTTAATTAACTTTGGAGTATGCTCATATAATCTTGGAAGAAATGTTACTCTCAATTACCTTTACCTTTCAACCTGTGAAAATTAGGGATGCACCGAAATTTCGGCCGCCGAAAATTTTCGGCCGAAATAGCATTATCGGTTTCGGCCGAAACGTAAGAAAGCGCCGAAAATAAAAGCCGAAATTGTCGCCACGCCTCTCCCATCCTCCCGTCTCGTTCGCGCTGTCATTACGCATCAAACACGGAGTATGTCGGCGGTTTTGAAGCACTTCAAAGTTTCAGATGAGGACAGCAAAGTTGCAATATGCAACATTTGCTCTGCAAAAGTTTCAAGAGGGGGTTCAACAGCAAAGACATTTTCGACTACAGGTTTAATACACCACCTTAAGTCAAGACACGCAATTGAATTTGAGGAATACCGTCAAACAACGTTGGTTAAAACTAAGCCAACTAGCACATCAACACCCTCGGTTGCCACAGTTTTCGAAAAAATTAAGAAATTTGCAAATGACAGTGCTAAAGCACGTGACATAACAGAGAAAGTAATGGAATTCATTGCTTTAGATGACGAGCCGTTTTCAGTCGTGGAGGACATCGGATTTCGTAGGCTAATACACCACATTGAGCCGCGTTACACACTGCCAAGCAGACGGTATTTTGCAGAGACCTCTCTACCTGAAATGTATGACCGTGTTGCAAAACATGTTCATGAGCTCATGACCACAGATATCTCTGCTCTAAGTTTTACCACAGACATATGGAGCTCTGACGTTAGTCCAACTAGCATGCTCAGTTTGACAGCGCAGTGGATAAACGCGGAGTTTAAATTGCAAAACATTCTGCTTCATGCACAGGAGTTTGTCGGCTCACACACTGCAGCAGCAATATCCGATGCTTTGGCTAACATGTTTGAAACTTGGAACATAGACAAGTCTAAAGTGCATGTGATTGTGAGAGATAATGCACGGAACATGATAAAGGCTATGGATGACAGTGGATTAAAGAGCATACCTTGCATAGCACACACGCTGCAGTTGGCTGTGAATGAGGGAGTGCTTAGTCAGCGGAGCATATCAGAAATCACAGCAACTGGGAGAAAAATTGTGGGACATTTTAAGCATTCTCCGCTTGCTTATTCCAGACTACAAGATTTGCAAAAACAGTTTGGGATGCCAACAAAACGACTACAGCAAGATGTGGCCACTCGCTGGAACAGTACATACTATAATATATGTTGCAAGGATTACTTGAACAGAAGCGGGTTTTAGCTGCATACATGACAGATCACGACCTGCCAGCAACTTTGAGTGCACATCAGTGGATGTTGGTGGAAAACATTGTCTCTCTTCTCGCCCCGTTCGAACAGTTAACCAAGGAAATAAGCTCAGCTCAAGCGTCTGTTGCTGAAGTTATTCCACTGATCGCAGCACTGAAGCGCCTGCTTGGAAAAGAGGCGGAAACAGATCATGGCGTAAAAACAGCTAAAAAAACTCTACTGGAGGCTGTTAACAAACGCTTCCAAGACATTGAGTCCAACCCTCTTTACGGCATTGCAACAATATTAGATCCACGCTTTAAAGACCATTACTTTGACGATGAGAAAAGGCAGGATGTACGCGAAATGGTGCAAACAGAGCTTACGGCTCTTGAAACCTCTGGTGAAGCACAAGCCGCGACGGGGAGAACAGAGCAAACTGTGCCTGAGAAACGGTCACGTACAAGTGATGAGGCGCACAGTCCTTCGCTTTCTGTTATGTTTGACGAAATTTTACAGGAAAGCGTCCCAACCCACAGCGGTGTAAGAGCAAGCGCAGCCTCACAAGAAGTAGCAACCTATCTAGCTGAACTACCCATTGGCAGAAGTGACAATCCACTTGACTACTGGCGCGCGAACAAAGATCGCTTTCCTTTGCTTGCATGGACTGCGCGCAAGTACTTATCTGCCCCAAGCACCAGCACAGACAGTGAGAGATTATTCAGTGCAGCATCTCATGTTCTTGATGAGAACAGAAATCGTCTCTCCAGCCAGAAAGCTGAACAACTTTTGTTCATAAAGAGAAATCTGCCACTTTTGCTAAAATAAAAGCAGCCTAATTTGATGTTGTTTACAGTTAAAGGTTTGATTTATTTATTCTATTATTGCAATGTTGTTTTGCACAGTAATTTAAAATTGAAGTAAAACGTTTAATGCAGGTAATATTTTGCACAATTCGTAAAGGCACTAAAAGCTAGCACAGACTGAGTGATTTTATTCAGTGCAGTATGTTCTTCATGAGAAGAGGAACTGTGTCTTCAGCCAGAAAACTGAAAAACTTTTGTTCATAAAGATAAACCTGCTTCTTTTGCTTAAATTAAAAGCAGACCAATTTAGTGTGTATAGTTATGTTGTTTACAGTAAGAGGTTGGATTTATTTATTTTTCTTCTGTTTGTGCACTGTTGTTTGGTACAGTAATTTAAAATTGAAGTAAAAAAGCAGCTAGCATTTTTTTTGCACAATTTTGTTACAGAAAGAAATTTTATTTAGTTTTGTTATTGTTAAACAGCCTTATTACTGTTATTTATTATCAATAAAAGTTTGATTGCTTAATTAATTTGTAGTTTTTTTAATACACACAAAAAGAAAATATTTTAAACATGTTTTTTAATGAAGCCATTTTCGGTTTCGGTATCGGTTTTCGGCCAAGTGCATCCAAAAATTTCGGTTTCGTTTTCGGCCCAGAATTTTCATTTCGGTGCATCCCTAGTGAAAATGTTTGTAAAATTTTGGGCAGACTTTTTTTAGACTGACAAATCAAAGGTATTAACATGTTAAGAACAGTTCACACTTCTTACGCGTGTTTCTTTTTCAAAATGAATGAAATGTGTGACTTGAATATCAAGGTGTGCTTATACACTGTAATTGAACTAAACAGTGCTTCATCTGTTTATTAAATTTATTCTTAGGCAGTGCTGTGTTTGATCATCAGTTTTAAGTGTGATGGGGAAAGCAAATTTCTGTGTATGCAGTATCTTTTTGCTTACTTTTGAGTGTTGCAAATGAGGACTATGAAGCATTCCAGTTCAAGCATTCAACCAGTAACTATATATGTTTGGACTGCCTTTGGAGTTAGGAGCTGAGAATGTTTCATATTGCCGATATGTGTTTATTGTTTTTTTTTCCCAAATAGGATTTAAACACACTAAGGTTGTATATACTTAGTGTTAAACTTTTAAAACTAAGTCCATTGATTATTTTAGAAAAAAGAGAGAAGGAGCCAGCTTTTATATGAAATGCATTCTGGAAATTTTCCAAAACATATATGGCTTGATAATGCTTTAACCAGTGTTTATAAGCTATTACTGAGAATGCAAGAGAGGTATGTGAGTTTACACTAGGAAGATGTGTACCAATTTTAGGATTGTCTTTTAAGATGGCCGCTTAAGGTGTTTTGAAACATTCAGGTAATCGGATCATGTCGCTTGAATCATTCAGATGGTTTTAAGGTATGCTGACCCTTAAAGAAATGTTGTTCTCTGTTGTTTGTTAGCATTGTACCTTTCCTGATCCTTCAAGTATATTGTATGTATTTTTATTTTTTTAGGTGTAATCATAAGCAGTAATAATGATGATGAATCACTTGCTTATTATTATAATTAATGCATTCACTGATTCCATATATTCAAATGGTGCATTTGTGAAACATGTAAACACTCACAGTACTACAGGTTATATAAAAGAAGGTCTAGCAATGGCATTACATGTTTTGGCCTCTGATAGAAATGTGTTTGATCGGTTATTAGCAATTTTCCCAGAACGGTATGCATGGTGACAAATGTATATATTTCTCTTTTCCAGATGACTGTCAGTTTGTACAAGCTGAGAATCTGATATTTTCCTCCACATGAATTATAAGTAATTCTTCAAGAACAGCAAGGGTCCAATGCGGCAGCTGGTTTACACAGTTAAAGTCTGTAGCCAACTGGCACATAGGATAGCATGGAATGGATTGCACAGAATAGAAAATGGTTCCTTTTTTAATGGACAGGAGACCATCTATTTCATTGATGACTATAAATCCTAGTAATTTGTGATTTTGTTTGCCCAATGTAAAACCATAGCATCATAACAGAAAGAACCAGTAAATTGAATGGTTTCTATATCCCTGCACTTTGTCCCTTGTTGATAATAGATTTGTCTAGAACAAATGGTACTGATACAACTAAATATAAAATAACTATGGCATTTTGGGTATTTGTGGAGAACTGGCTTAAACCTCATATTTCATATGCTGGACAGGTTACATCTCATGGTATCAGAGAGAGTGGAAAAAGCAGGAGGGTGTCTGGAGACTTGTATGAATATGATTGTAATGGCCGCTCTATATAGCACCTGACCCGGCACAGACCACGCAGAGGCACGTGTAAAATCAACAGGCTTTATTGCACTTCTTCAGCCTGTGGACACACGTCTTCCCCATGTCCCACAGGCCCAACACAGTCCCAAAACACTTACAATAGAGCACCAACAACTCTTCCTGGCACCTCCACTCCTCCCAGGCAACCTCGTCCTCTACCTCCCGATTCTGGCCTCGAATGAAGGAGGGTTCGCCCTTTTATGGTCCACCTGGCAGTGCTCCAGGTGCCTGACCAGCTGGTCTTAATTGCACCTCCGGGTGGGGCTGGTAACTCGTCCATTGCGGCGGCTGGCTCTCCGCAGCAGCCCCTAGCGGCCACCCCATCTCCCAACCGGGCTGTGGTGGACGCCACGGGGGAGACTGGGGAAGGACCCACGGCCAGGGAGGCTGCTCCCAGGCGCCCCGGGGGAGGCATTGCACTGCCCAAGGTGGCTCCCCCGGGACGTATGCAGCAGAGGCGTCCCGGCCGGGCACGGGACCCGGCTGTCCGTCACAATGATATATGAAAAAAGCAACACATTACAATTAAAGCTCAAACATGTATGTAGTCCATATTTTGAAATGTATTCTGAATTTGTCAACGTTAACCACTCGGAGAGTGTTGCATCATCATGTTGATGTTTATTTTTAAAGTTGGCAACAGAAATGATTTAATTCGTTGTTAACACTCTGAACATGAATCATTCTTTATGCTGTGGTCTTAAACGAGACACCTTTGGATTTAATGGCATGTTCCTTTTGTAGACACAGCAAGCTGGACCGGCCGTATTCAAATGTTGATACCTTTAAATTAGGCCTAGGAAAGTTGATGCATTATTTTTTGCAATTAATCTGGCCCATTTAATACTGTACATTAAAAAAAATTGTCGACTCCAGGGCTGGCAATGAGGCAAACTTTTTAATTTTTTTTTTTTTTTTTAAACATTACAAAACAATAATACTGTAATGATCTTGCCAGAGACAGAGGGCCATGGGAAAGGACAACTACTGTGCACTGTGCTTGTAGAAGGTGCAATGCAGTATGCTAATGAATCACGTCAGCGGGAGGAGGAGGTCCTGTAAAAAAGGTTGGAAGGTGATGAAAATTGTGCTCGTTTTCTTGGAGCTGAGTACGGAGAAAAGGAGAGCACAGTGTACAGTAGCAGCACGTGTGTGGATAAGAAGCAGCAGTACGTTGTGCGTGAACAGCGTAGAGGGGAACAATAGTCAGAGTGGCATGCTTCAGGCTGTAACACTGAAGCAGAGGAGACGAACAGGGCACATTAATGACAGGTTGGACTTGTCTCAGAACACAGAGGGACTATAAGAAAGGACAGAGCAGGCTCTTTTTTCTTTAAAAGTCTGTGTTCCTTTAATGAGAGAAGTGACATCCTTCAAATTTTCTATAACTTTATGCCATGGTGGGCTGGGTTGGTAACATAACTTCAAGAGGGGTCCATCAAATCAAGAAGCTAATTAAAAGGGCAAGCTCAGTTATAGGACACACTGTGGTCCTCCTGGAGGTAGTAGCAAAGGAGGGAATTAAAACAAAGCTGAATGCCATCATGAACAATGCTGATCTATCTATATCTATCTATCTATCTATGCACGGTAGGGCTATTTTGCATCCTTCTCTCTTTTTCCACATAAAAATTAATAAATTTGTTTTTCAGAGCAGGATTTGCATTGTTCCCTAATACTGTAGTACTAGGGTGTTGTACCTGGTTAGCCATTATGAATGGGGTGAGAAGTCAAGCAAAGTAACACCTTTTATTGGCTAACTAGAAAGATTACAATATGCATATCTGAAGAAGGGGCTTGAGTTGCCCTTGCATATTGTAATCTGCTCAGCCAATAAAAGGTCTCATTTTGCTTGACTTCTCACTACACACCTAATACTGCAAGTTAAAATAAAGCCATTTATTACTCTACAGTTTATTCTCCACATTAACATTCTAAGAATTAAAATCATCTGATTATAATCACCTACTGTCTCTACTAAAGGCATTTGTTTCATGTTTATAAAAGTTTTGGCTTTGAGAAATTCTGCCATATGACTGCCATATTAGAAGGCCTCAATATCGGGCCTACGTTTGCTATTATTTTATTAAGTGTAAATGGTCGTGCTAAGATGCAATTGTCATTCTAGACAAAAAACAATATTTAGGTAACGCTATATGTTGTTTATATAGTAAAATTATTTTAATTGCTAAAAATAAAATGTAATGTAAATCATTATTTTCATATCATTTCTGTTTATAGAGTGTGTTTACTGTGCAGCCTTGACTTTGAGTCTAAATGATTGTGTCGCACATGCAGATTTGCTTGTTGCATTTCAGAAGGCTTCTGATGTCATGATTGTATTTAAATTCTCTAACATGAACAGCAGTGAAATAAGAATGCATAGTAACGTAACTTCTAACCCAAGTTTAAAGTGCAAAACTCAAATAAGCAACACATTAAAATGCTTAACTGAATGCTATCAATAATGAGAGTAAAATAAATATATTGTAATAATATGTAGCTAAGCATAATTGTGATATTGCAGCGATAACAGAAACCTGATGGGATGAGCAGGACGTGGAGGGGCAGACGTTTAACAGGAAGAACAGACATAACTGAAAAGGGGGGCTGCTCATTTTGTCAATCACAATTTAAACTCAAGGCCCCTTCATTTGGACGATGAGCCCACCTTAGTGAGGTCGTCTGGATTTGGAAAGCATTCGGGGATGATGTCTTATTTTAGGCAGAGTGGTGGCTCTGAAGCTAGGGATCTGCACTGGCAATCGGAAGGTTGCCGGTTCGAATCCCATAAATGCCAAAAGGGACACTGCTCTGTTGGGCCCTTAAGCAAGGCCCTTAACCTGCAATTGCTGAGCGCTTTGAGTAGTGAGAAAAGTGCTATATAAATGCAAAGAATTATTATTATTATTATTGTTACTAGCAAAATACCCGCGCTTCGCAGCGGTGAAGTACTGCTTTAAAATTTTTATTAAGAAGAAAAGTAAATCTTTTTAAACTGAGAGAAAATATACCAATAATTATTTGTTAAGGATCTCTTTGTATGCCACGTTGTCAGCTCGGCCCTCCGGTTGTAATATGACCAAGCTGTGCGCTGAGCTTACTTTTGAGCATGCCACGTACAGTTGGCCATGTGAAAAGCAATCTTGCCTCAAATCTCACAGCTTGGATTGCTGCTGTCATAATCGGTTTGAGTTTCATGGTTTGTTTCAATTACGTTAGTATTTGCAGGACTTGTTGTGTTGAAGTGACATTCGGCATCTGTCAAGCGTTGTAAGTATACAACTGGTTTCATCGATAACTTCGCATCCAGCTTTTGAGAGTTTAAACATTCATAAACTTCAAAGTGTCCACTACTCAAATCGTCACCTGTGAATTTAAGATGTTTAAGAGGCGTTGGCGGTTGTCCAAAGGTGTAAAATATTTGGCCATTTCGGTACACTTGAAAGCGACAACCGAACAA
>JANRMT010062796.1:31192498-31287438 GCA_026402145.1 Polypterus bichir lapradei | reverse complement strand
TTTTTTTTCCCCTTCCTCCACAATCCATACTGATGAACTTGGTTCAGTCTTTGAACAGACAACAGTTACTGCTGTCTCACAACCAAAATCCACATTGATCACGTATAACTTTGACTTACTTTTTTATATCTATCTGCCTCATGAGGACATTTGCATAACTTAAAATCTCACTAACAGTTATTATTTAATCATCATTATTTAAAATTTCTATTGATGATTCAGGTTAGGATAGAGGCATGCATTATGTACTTAAGCTTTCCACAAAATGGCAGCATAACTGATTTCTCCTTTCACAAACACATATGTGCATTGGCAGTTCTATGGCTAAGGAAATCAAAACTTTTAATAGAAGTAGTAGTATTGCCAATGCACAGTGTACAGTGAAATTCTTAATTGCATGTCTTGCCAATAAACAGTACATTGCCTCTCTCCAATACCACGAGAGAGTAGATATCAAGTTTGTTGCAAGTCATGCCTGTCCAGTCTGTCTGTGGTGATTACATTTTGCATAACAATCTCTTGTTGAATTGGCAGTGAAGACATGCATAGGCTATTTTTATTTCTTTCTTTTTAAAATTTTGTAATAACTTGGATTGGTATTATTACTTGAAACTTCAGATTTGTATTTTGGATACAGGAAAAAAATGGTTTTAATAATCCTCTGCCAAAATATTAATTGTATGTCAGTACAGTAAAACAGTTCAGTAACATTGCCATTTATTAATCAAAAATCCACACTACTTCAGGAATCACTTAAAATTACACTTCATTTTTAAACTACTATAAATGTATTCAAGCCACTTCAGAAATTGCTTTTTTGGAAAATGTTTTGATTAATTGACACCAACTGTGAATGTGTGAATCGACTATCTTCTGCTATGAGATATTTTTTTTCTGTTTATATGCAGGTTAAACCTGACAATTGAATGTCAGCGTGTCTCTTCTATGAAGCCAAGTGTTGTGGAATGGGCCTACGATCTAACCAGAAACAACATGCAGACACTGTAAGGGAATTTCAGATTTTTACATTACATCTAAAATATTTAAGACTATTTGTATAGTGTATCAGTAATTTGGAGTTTTCTTTCAGCTTTGGACAAATCGGCATATTTTGTGAGTGTCTTGCACCTGATGCCGCCTGAATGAGCTCTGAACTCTTGTAACTTTCTAAAGGGAAACTGCTTCAAAGCATTTAAAGAAATAATTTCAAAATGAGTAGCTGTTCACCATTCTGTAAATAATACATTTAAAAACTGATATAATGCATGGATTAAATGTTCAGCAAATTTTAACCACTTAACTACCTAGCGTATTCCTACTGTACTCTAAGTAAACTAACAGTCATAAATAAGTAATATTTGATACTGTAATAGTAAAGTCAGTCAGTCAGTCATTATCCAACCCGCTATATCCTAACACTGGGTCACAGGGGTCTGCTGGAGCCAATCCCAGCCAACACAGGGTACAAGGCAGGAACAAACCCCGGGCAGGGCACCAGTCTATTGCAGGGCACACACACCCACCCACCCCCACACTAGGGACAATTAGGATCGCCAATGCACCTAACCTGCATGTCTTTGGACCGTGGGAGGAAACAGGATTACCCGGAGGAAACCCACACAGACACTGGGAGAACATGCAAACTCCACGCAGGGAGGACCTGGGAAGCGAATCCAGGTTTTTACTGCGAGACAGCAGCGCTACCACTGTGCCGCCCATGATAGTAATGTGTAGTTTTGTTTTTAAATTTAATTTTTATCATAATTTAAAGCTGTCATGCTGGCTTATTAATTATCTAATATTTATTGCGCTAATGTACATTTGCATGAAACATTCTCTATTTAGGTTTACACATTTTAGCAGTATTACCAGTAAGCTACTGCAGTTAAAGATATTAAATATGCTAGGAAAAGTGTGACCCATTCTTAAGATGCCCCCAAGCATGGGCCTTGAGTCCTCTCTTTCCTGTAATAGCCTGGAATATTGTTTTAATGGCTAAGCAAATCAGACATCAGATTTTACATATAGAGTTCCAATATAAGTGCTTTCGGGGTGTGCAAAGTTTATTTTAAGGAATGTGAGGGCAATAGATGATGTTCCAGTTATGCCAGTAATGCCTTAGCTTTGAGAGTTCCATACTTTTTAAGGAAAGTTAAAAATGTTTGTGTAATTATTGCTTGCCTTTGGCATCGGTTTACTGAAATAGATTGTGTTATAAAGCTATCCTTATGCAAAGATGATGAAATGTGTACCTATTACTAAATAGTACACAATTTGTACCATGTGGAAGAGAATAAATGGGGTTTATTTTTTATTGGAATTTATACTAAGACAGTTATGATATACAGTAAGTAACTTAAGCTGTTTGAAAAAATTAGGCATTCAATAAGCAGATATCTATTATTAGAGATTTTTATCAAGGAAGTTTTACTTCAGTACAGTTAAATCTGGGATCAGTATTATTTTGAATACCAAAATTACAAGCTAGACTTGCAAAGAAGAAGTGACCAAATTTAAAAAGTCCTAATTAGTGTTAGCTACCCCAACTAGGGTATTTTCAAAAGAAATGTAATGGTTTACTTTATAAAATAAAGTATATAATAAACAAGAACAGTTGTGCCATTTGAAATGTGTGAATTAATTTAAATGTTTAAAGTGCAAGTATTGTTGATTATAATAAACGTGCCACTTTTCACATTGTAGGTCTGTATGGGGTAGATCCCTTGTAAAGGATCAAATCTCAAAAATAACATTTGTAATCACTGAAATTGAAAAAGTCTAAAACAATACCCTACTTGTTTGTTTGACATTTTTCATCTGTAACTTTCTGGGAGTGGCTTGTACAGGAGTAGGACCATAGGTGAAGAATCAAATATCAATAATATCATATTTGTAATCAGCAACCTTTGAAATAGCGTACATTGACACTCCATATGCCTATATTACTGACCTACATTTTTTCGAGGTTTTGTGATAAGGAGTAACTTTGAACACTCACATCCCATTGGGGGGTAAGGTATTATGCTTTAACTTACTAATAATATTCACATTTATAAATTGGATAGCATATTAAAGCACAAGGGCATATAAAAGACATTTTAGCACAATACACTATTCACTGTTTTCTATAAGTCAGTAGGTCATATATTAATTCTGCTGTTTTTGCTTAAGCATCAGGATAATTTTAAGTCATGTGTTATAGTTAAATGAATTACAGTAGTGCAGTGGGCTGGCGCCCTGCCCAGGGTTAGTTTCCTGCCTTGCGCCCTGTGCTAGCTGGGATTGGCTCCAGCAGACCCCTGTGACCCTGTAGTTAGGATATAGCGGGTTTGATAATGGATGGATGGATGAATGAATTACAGATACAGATACAGATAATGGCAAATACTTTAGATACAGTATAAGATTTTTTTTAGTAGATTCTTAGAAATTTTAAAGGTTTGTGCCAATAAAATCAGGAAATGCAGTAGGTACTTATAACAGATTTAGTAGGCACATAATACAAATAGAGCTACACGTAATGGCACCATTTTAATAACTACTGCCTCACAGCTTCACATTCTAAGCTTAGTCAGTGTCTGTGTGGAATCTGTGTGCTGTGCCCGTATCTACATGAGTTTTAGCCCACACATCTCAAATATATGATTATTGGGTTAATATTCAATTCGAAATGAGCCCAGAGTATTTTGAGTGTGGATGTAAACATGTATTGCAGTGGACTGGTGCGGCATCTAGGGTGGGTTCCTACATTGTGTTAAATGATGCCAAGATATCTCAGTAAGTGATTTAGGAAATGGATGGATAATTATTGTAATTTTGCAAGACTAAATGACTTTTTGTATAGTGTTGTTTGCATTTTTATTGGTTTTGAAGGGAAATATTGTAAAATTTTATAATAAATTGATGTGTTCTTTTAATCATCTAAAACAAGGCAGCATTTTGGGTGGATTTTTAAAGACTCATTTAATGTAATATACCACATTTTACAATCAGCCTCAGTTGGTAATGTATTTGTTTTGTAGAGTTTATCCCTTGTAGGAAAGTGAAAAACTGAAAACTTTTTTTTTTTTTTTTAAGTTATGAGCAGAGTGAATGGGGCTGGAAAGACAGAGAAAAGAAAGAAGAAATGACAGATGATCGTGCCTGGTACCTCATTGCTTTTGACACAGACAACTCTCCTGTTGCTTTCTCACATTTTCGCTTTGACGTGGAGTGTGGAGAGGAAGTTTTATATTGGTGCGTGGCTAAATTGCAGTATGAGAACTCGACTGATGCATTTTCAGAATATGCTTGAACAACCTGAACATAACTTTAGAGCTAAGGTCTCCTTTTTAATTTACAATGTTTTAGAGTGATACTTGAAATAATTAAATTTTATGAACTAATACATTTTACTAGGTGCCATGGTGGTACAGCGGTGGGAACTGCTGCTGTAAAACTCTAGGAAGCCAAATTTAAATCTTAATCAGTCACAGGCTGTGTGGTTAGAACTTTCTCTGAGTATCTGCATAGTTTTCCACGGTTACTGTGATTTCTTCCCACACCCCAAAGTTGTGTACCTGCTCTGTGGCCCATAATTACAATATGCAACAAGTTTAGCTAATGAGTGGGTGAATGTATTTTACCTTTTAATGTAACATCTTGTAATGACATACAGAATGTTCTATTTTGTTACAAATTTTGTTAAACTGATGATGGATCTAATTCATCCTAAACCACCAGTTCTAGGGACATTTGTGTCTTTAACACAGGGTTATTTATGTGTTTTATAAACCAAGGATACTTTAGGGAAAAGAGTCACCAAACATTGCATGAATAATGTTTAGAATGGGTGGGCATAAAACAAACTAATCAGGCCACCTAAATGTTAACTTTTAAATGATTCATCTATGGGCTTTCCATGCCAAGTTTTAATTATTGATTTCTGGGACAAGAAAGGGGAGTTTCTGACTTGTTTGTATCCTACTGGAAAATGTTATGTGCTTAAAGTTAGTTGCGCATGTACGCAACTCCACATGCATGCACCTTAGATGGAACATTTGTCAACAGTAGGCAGCTGTTTCTATTTAATTTGGTTTTCAAGTATGAAGTATTCATTTCAGTTTAGTTTTTGCTTTTCACTCAGCTTTTATTTTTATTTTCATTTAATTTAACAAAATGATTTTTGGCCATTTAATTACAGTATGGAACACCTTCAATTAAAAGAAGTTTTTATTGCAAATTACTCAATGAGACTTGTAACGTTTACCCCACACATCCTGACATTACTGAGCAAGACACCGTTTTATTGTAATTATGAATAGAACATGTTTAGTCTGTTTTATAGCATTCATGTGAATGAATTATTCTCTGTACATTTTTTTGAAATATTTAATAAGAGTTTTTTTACCTGAAAGTACTTGTTATAAAACTGTAAATTGAATTTAAACATTTCAAAAAGAACTATCACTGGCTTTGAAGTCAGGTAATTTGTTTAGAGATATTCAGAATATTCATGTGATTTTTTTCAGAAATATATCACTTTGCCCTAAGTGTTGGATCATTGTTTTTGTTTTGGTATCAAGGGGTCTTTAGAAAACAGACAGAAATTAAAATACCTACAACAGTCTTCTTGCCATATAGGATTCTTTATCTCATTATGGCACCTTTTTTCAGATTCAGTACCCATTCCAAACTTTTCTCTGGGGAAGTATCAGTAAATCAACCTAAATAAGCAGCATTTACAATAAAAGGATAGCTATATTAAGGTTAAATAAAATGTACCTTGTTGTCAGAGTTGTTATACTGTAGGTTAAAAAATGATGAATAATTTAAGTACTTTTAAACTATTAATAACATCCTCTTTATGAATAAATATAATGTCTCGTTTTGTTTATAGTTATGAGGTCCAGTTAGAGAGTCATACACGAAGAAAAGGTCTTGGAAAGTTCTTGATTCAGATACTACAGCTTATCGCTAACAGGTAAGTAGACAATGAATATGGCTTTTATGAAGGATGAGCAAATGTTTTTCTTTATTCCTTAGCCCATGTTAAGATTATTCCTTGGAATTTAGGGGTGGGAGTTTGGGAATGTAATACACCTTGTTTAAAAAAGAAAAAAAAAGTTGAGGTGTTGGGCAAGTCCTCAAAATTTTGGAGTTATTTGGAACTAGTGTGTTGGAAAAGTAAAGTGTACACCATTGGATGTGCTCAAATATTGTCATCAGATTTCATTGTAGTGATTGGTAGTAGTAATTAATTAGTTGGTTTATCAGGTCATGCAAGTACTATTGTTCTAACATTGTTTTTTTATAGAAAATATAACAATGTTGCATCTGATATGCAGTCACAGCTATGTGTTTGCCACAGTTTGATATGATTTGTTCTTATTATACCAGCAGATAACAGAAAATCTTGAGAGAATATCTGAGCAATGTATTGGGTCATTTTTTACATTTCTACTGAAGCCTAAAACTTGTAGGTGTTCTGCTTTTGTGTAGGTAGATTTCTGTACATACTAAATAGTGGAGTGTAAAAGAAAAGGAAAGGTACCATATTTCCTTATTTTGTAAAATTTTTAAATAAAATATGATGAAAGTAATGGTCTGAATTTAATGTCATCCCACAATCAGGATAGGAAATAAGAAGTGACTTTAATGCAACTTCAAGGTGACTTTAATGCCTTCTATTCTTCAGTACAACAACAGCGTAAAATCTAACTGTTAAAATTGCTGCAGCATAATGAAGATATGTATGTAATTGCACAAAATCAAAGCTATGTATTGTAACAAGCCCGCAAATATAAAACAGATGGGTGCTTTTTATTAATATTAAAAGTTGGGATAAATTTTAATAATTGACTTTCATTCAAGCATTAAAGATTGAGAATCACAAAGTAAAAAATACTTTGATTCCATAAAGAAGCCATGAGGATAACCAAATAGAAATGCTCCATGTTTTGATCGGTGCTGTCACTTTATCCCCACTATTATTTTCAGCTAAGTTTATAATTTAGGTTTGTGTTTTGCTGATCACCACATTAAGACTTGCAAAGAGAATTTTTATTTATATTTATTCTACTTTAATATTTATTCTACTTAATTGCACCAGATTTGTTTCAAATTATCATGAAATTGTGTTAGGCCTGGAGAAACATTTGGAGAAAATAGAGTGACTTCTACAATTGTCTGCAGTAGCCATGTACGTTTTCCATGTTTTACTTACTTTATATGGCCTTAGATTTTGGTTTTGTAATTAATTTCTTACACGTGTATATATACATTAACCCCCAAAAAGTTTAGGACTCAGAACTGCTTAATGCACAGTTCTATATCGAGAAAAGCCAGCTTGTTTTTTTTTTTATTCTTATTTATTGCGCAAGTTTTCAGGATTTACAATATAAGATATCTGTCTAGAATGTATTGCTTTAAATCATTATAAAACAATTAATAGTGTTAGCATTGCCATTAGTTATATATAGTGTTAGCATTGCCATTAGTTATATTTTTTATTTAAGGATTTGGTAGAAAAATGTGAAAAAGCCGTTTTGCAACTGTTGTGCTTTGACATAAACCTAAGGGCTGCTTTCTTTGTGGTTAATCAAATCACATATTTTCATTAGTGGTTCAAACTCATTTTTATTAAACATCAGTAGCAGATGATGAAAGAGGGTGGAGGATGGAAATATGTATTGTGATGCACTAAACAAGCGTAGACAGTCTAGGCAATTTTGCAAAGTTTACTTTCTAGATTATTAATTGCACAATATATTTTTCTGCAAATATTTTTTTTTTTAAATTTGCTTAATGCTTAATTTGTAGTACTCAGATGAAGAAGGTGATGTTAACAGTATTCAAACACAATCATGGTGCTTATCAGTTCTTCAGGGAAGCTTTGCAGTAAGTATTTTTCATTTCATTTTTTTTAATTATTGGTTTTGTTCATGCCTTCTGATAATTCAGAAATTAAGACTGCATTTACTGATATTTTGTTTATTATTGTTAAGTGCATTGTCAAATGTTGCATAAAGAAAACATGATCATTGTATTGGCTGATTTTGATTTTATTACTGATTAGCTTATCTCATTACCTAATTTCTTTATACCATAATTAAATTAGATTGGGAAGAGATTGCTGTCTCCTCTTTGGCTGGTTCTTATTGAGAACATTTCGCCTTTCAGTGACTTTAGAAAATAAAGAAGGTATAAAAAGAAAGATAAATGGAGATTGATGAAACATAATTCTGCAATAAGCTGTAAATTAAAAATCAGCTTAAAGGTCTGGTGGATTATGTCAACATTTATTCAAATGCACAAGACCACTCTAAATGAATACCTGTTAAGCAAGAAAGTTGGCAATAGGCTATTCCAGATTTCGTGTCCGCCAGCGGCTGCATTTTCAGTGCTGATATCAAAATGGACTAGCCATGGTGTTTTTCACCTGATCACTTCAAGATATGCCCAGACTTGCGGTAAACAATGTAAGTCGTATTATTCAAACATTGTGCCAAATATTGGGAGCTAAAAAGGAGAAAGGCTTCAAAATATATGTTTCAAGCTACATCCACAATTATGAAGGTAAGATCCTGATGTATTAAAAGCTTAAGTCTATGAACTTGCATGGGCCAAATATTTGATTACATTAGGGGACTTTAAAAATAAAAACTTCAATATTCATTACACTTTATTCAGGGACAGGTAAATATATATGTAAGCTTAATACTGCAGTGTCAGTGGACAAGTTATATCAGACAGGGATGAGTCACCAAAAGAATGAACTGGCATTACGTCATCAATAGCAGGAGTGCCTATAAAATCAGCAGTTCATGTGTTTTTTCCAGTTAGTGCAGCAAAAGCTTTTTTTTTTTTAAATAGGGAGCCACCTCCACCATGTAAAGAGAATTGAATCCATCCATTGTGCTACTTGGCAACAATGCTACAGTACATAATAACATGAGTCTGCTGGGCATCTTATCTTGTTTTTAAAAAAAAAAAAAAAAAAAGGCAAATGTTTCTGACTGAGCCAGCAAAATTGTGAATGCCAAACCTTTTTCTTTATTATTGATATGGATACTTACAACTATCAATCAGTAGCCCAATGTGTTACATATAATTTTTCCCTTTTATTCCTAAGCGTAACAAATTAATTGATCACAGAAAAAACAGAAGGACATTATAAAATAAAGGTAAAATTCCCTTACAACGAATATCTTTACAACGAAATTTTCATTTTTCATTTTTATGGTCCCAACAGTTTCCCAATATGATGCGAGTTTATAGAAATCTTGTTACTATGACGTACATTCATGAGATACTTTCATTACAACGAAGTGCACAAAAGACCTTGAAATGCCTGAATGAATCATCCACAGAGCAGTTAGTTCTGTGGCCGCAGCTCAGTTGTGCACAACGATCCCCAAACAGAAACATTGTAACTTTTTTTTTCTTTCTTCGAACTTTCCTCTTACTTTTTCTTATGCCTTTTTTGTTTTCTGTGGTTTTCAGTGATACCTTTTGCTTATTGCTCGTCAACATTTAACTCATTGTCACCCTCCTATAGAAAAGGCAGACACGAAAAAACTACATTTTTGCAGCCCTCGATTGCGGCAAAAAGAAAAAAAGACATTTCCAGTGAATTCGGAATTTCGCCATCGACACTGTCAACTTTCTTGAAAGGCCGAGCAAAAAAAGAAGAAAAATCTCGGGTTGCAAACTTATGTGAACTGCTGCATTTGAAGACGTCGAAAAAACAGTTTTTATGTGGTTCAGTGATGTTCATTCAAGAAACATTCCTATTAATGCGGCACTCATTCAAGAAAATTTGAGGTTTGTAAACTCTCTTGGGACCCCCCCCAACTAGACTGCACGCCAAAGAGCGTCCTGAAGTCCGATCTCCCCGTCTATGGAAGACTGTTTATCTGTTGCCGGGGCAGCAGCAGGCTCAAAGCTGTGCTGCGTCTCTCAGCTATGCTGCGTTCTTCCACCAAAGCAAACAGAAAAGATAGAGATGAGTGATGCAATGAACATTGTAAATGCAGGTAACAGGATTACTTGATTACTGACCTGACCACGACCTTGCCTGACTGCTGTGTCTGTGTATAGCAGAGTGGCAGATCACGCTACAATAAATAAGTGCGCCATTCCTGTTTCAAGCTGAATAAAGCTGGTTTTGCTAAAGTACTGAGATTCAGCCTTGTTTTTTGGGGTGCAAGACAGAGACTTATAGCGTGACCCCGATCTTTTATAATTTGCTTCTGTGTCGCCTCACTGCAGCGCTATGAGCCTGTTTTTGCCCTGTCCCAGCAACGGACATACAATCTTCCACAGATTCTGCAATCGCACTTCGGGACGTACTTCAGCGTGTCATTCACGTTGGGTGTGGGGGGGTCTCAAAAGAGTTCAGAAACCTCACAATATGAAGAAAAGGATGATTTGGCTCCTGATTGATAACTGTGCTGCCCACAACATGCTTCCGCATTTAGATAATGTTCGTGTTGAATTCTTCCCACCCAATTGCACATCAGTGCTTATGCCATTGGATCTGGGCATCAGTCGCACCCTGAAAGTGTTTTATCACAAGGAAATGCTGAGAAAGATTCTCGTCAGCATAACTTGTAGGCAGGAGATTAAAAGTAACGCAAAAGATGCTATTGAAATGATTGCAGACACCTAGGCGCAAGTTAAAGGAAGCACTGTAGTAACAAATACAGAATCTCATTACAACAAAATTTTCATTACAACAAAATATTTTTTAGGTTCCTGGGCGTTTGTTGTAACGGAATTTTAAATATATAGATTGTGGTATTGCATATCACATTCTGACAAGGTCATCATAGGGTTAGTTTTTCCCAGTAACTTAAGGGGTACACTGAGTAGTTTACCTTATTTGCCCTTTGTATTAAGTCTTTACTGCTTTTTTTTTTTTTTTTTTTGGTTAAAGTATTTTATGTGGAATTACTACCTGATAATGTCTTTGGATAAGCATTTGACAGCTGTATATTATTTTAATCCAATTAACCCACTGCTGTACATTTCATTGTTTTGTCTTTTATTGCAATAGGTTTGAAATTGATGACTCGTCACCGAGCATGTCTGGATGCTGTGGGGATGAATGCTCCTATGAGATTCTGAGTCGAAGAACAAAATATGGAGAGGGTCAACATTCTCATGGTGGTGGACATTGCGGAGGCTGCTGCCATTGAGGGAGGAGCTCCCTGTTTTTCTTTGTATTCATCAGTTGTTTTAAATCATCCTTTAAATTACATTAAATCGTTCCCAGCGTTATTGTTGGTGTGTGCAAAATGTTGAATGCCATACAGCTTTAGGTGATTTTTTTTTTTTTTGTCTGAACCATTTTCATAGTTCATATTTAAATTTCCTCTCTGCATGGAATATTTATGAGGAATATATACTGTATTATCTCCCATCTTTTTTAATTTTGACATGCTACTAGCCAATGGTTGGTGTACATTACTTCCCCTATCCACTTTGTTTCTACTCCGCTAATAGTATTTCTGTATATTTGTGAGTTTTAAACCAAGCTTTACTTTGTCACTCTACAACAGCCTACAGCATGTGCTTTTCAAGAAGTAAAACTGCTTGAGCAAAAAGGATAACTGATACCCAGTTTGTTTACAGACTCTAGCCACTTCCGATCTTAGATCTATTTTCTGGAATTACTTAAGAAATGTAAAAACACCCTCACTACCTCTCATGTTTGCCTTTTCAACACTATACATCTATGTACTGTAAGTGTCAAACGTCGGTGAAGTTTTGCTTTACTGCCTATCTGTAAACTTTCCTCAATCAACAAATTACAAATATGTGACTGACAATCCTTCCCCAACATCTTGGCTACCTCGTGATCTCCGTATCCAGAGACTTTTATTCTGGGACTCAAAGAAAAACATCAAGGGTCATTGAGGTTCCCATCTAAACTGTAGGGAAGGTCCAGCAGCTGATCTTGAGGTACTGTACATAGTTTGTTGTAAAATGTTTGACTTGAAAGTAGCAAACATTCTAAAGCAGGGCATGCTCGTTAAAAATAGCCCTTTTGTACGGTATAACACCCTGAAACTGATGTTATTATTTAGAAATGTGTAGGTTGGTTAAACTTCACTTGAATGAGTGGTGCTAAACAAAAAATATTTTTAAGGCACACAATATTAAATGGCTCTGTTGACTACAGTGAGCATATTTGTTTGTCATTTTGGTTGCTTTTTACAAATTAAGTTTTAAGAAAAGCACAATACCATTAAGAAACAACTTTATAATAAATGTGAAAATGTACTGTATCATGCTGTATTTAACTATCTTAAGTTTAAGAACAAGTTGCTGCGATATGAAGTAGTATCTAGAAATGTTTATCTTTCCTGTTTGGTGCTACATTTAAAATGTAAAATAGACAATTTCTTTGCTGTCTGCAAATTTAAAAGCTTTCTGGTGATCTTTCTAATAGCAGCCATACATAAATTTACTTAAACTTTATTAGTTTTCAAGTGCCACTGTCTGTTTTTATATGCGCAAGTCTAAAACTTTCAATAATGAAAAGACCTTATCTCTTGGGAGAGTTACAAGAATGATAACATTTTACTTCTGCCAGCTGTTTATTAAGTGTTTCTTCAGAATGGACAGAAATCTAGATTTTATTTTTCTTCTTACAAAGGCCTTTTGTGGATATCTGCATTTTTTTTTTATTCTTGCAGAAAATAATACCATGACATTTTCTGCTTTTATTTATTTTTGTATTAATGTGTTATGTTTCATAAGTCAATCTTTCTTTTTTATTATACAGTATTAGACTGTGCAGTTATTTCTTAAAGATAACACTTTCCCTCTACTTTCCCTTCTTGCCTGTAGTGATTAAGGGAAATTTGAGTACATGATATATTTAGATTTAGGTTCAATAAAGGTTGAGGTTGCACCTTATTTTGATAATTTTCTAAGTATTGTGGAAGCAGAAAATGTATAAATCTGTCGTGCTTCTCTTTAGAACTCTCAGGTTGAAACTCTTAGAGATGTTTCCTCCTCATTAGAAAAATGCTGTTACCCACATTTTGCTTTGTATCAATTTTCATTTCTTTTCTCTTAGTCTCTTCATCCCAAATTTAGAAGTTACTTAATTTACGTGAAGCATCATTCTTGTCGGAAGAAAATTAAAGAAATATAATTGTAATTTGTAAGAAAAGGAAGATTTTAGTGTATGTATTTGTATCCGACTATTTCTTCTTAGTCTACTTATACATCACAGCTTTTAGTTATTTTACTGTTTAGTGATATTTGAAATTTCATTGGATAAATTGCTCAGTATTAATAGAAAGTGTTAAACATCATCAATGAAACACTTATTTCAATAAGAAAAATCATGTGCTGTATCCTTTAAAGTGTGAAAAGTAGCGTGTTAAGGCAATAGTCAGACATCATACCTTTGTTTGCATATGTTTGTAGGTAGTAAAATCTGTCAGATATGGAAGTTTTAAATGAGTTGGTCATCAAAATGTGTGGAAGCTTAAAATCAAATATGCGCCTACTTCCCTGCTCTCAATAGCAAGAATTAATTTAGGGTGTGTATGTTTATCATCTACATAGGGTTTTGATATGAAAGTTTTAATATTGTATATTTCTGATGGTGTCTGATGTAGAAATTGCCAGTCTGGCCTGTCATGTGTGGTATGGATCTGGTGTTACATTTAATTATTTTTGCCGTATCTCATTTTTTATGCAAAAAGTCTGGTAAAAAAAAAAATACCCAAAAATTCAGGAAATACCATATCTGTTTCTTTGTCTGCTATTGTGTTTATTAAAAAAATGATACCGGTATGTACAGTATATATAATACTGTGTGTGTATATATTATATATTGTGTATATAGAAATAGTGTTGGATTTGCAGATTGCAGGTTTTGTCATAAAGGAAAACTTGGTATACTTTGCAAAAAACCTTGCCATGCTTTAATAATTCTGTTTTTTATAGACTGCAATGCAGTCAGGATGCTCTTTGTATTGAAACGTTAAAGAAAAAAGTTGTCTTGTTACAGTACTTTTTAAACTTTTTTTATTATGACTTGTGTACTCTGAGTTTGGTCCTCAACTTTCCCCTGCCTTGTTTACACGTATGACACATTTTTTAATGTTTAACATGTGTGTCCTCTTAAATCATTTACATTGGCCATTTTGAGAAATGTTAAGATAAATATTTTGTTTGATTTTAGTTAAATGAGAAAGGAACACAACAAAGCAGTTTTTTATTTTGTTTTATTTGTATGTTAACAAATAAACACTTTGACCCTAAAAATAAGAGTCCTTGTTGTAGTTTGTCATTGTGGTGACTGATAAGGTTTTTTTTTTAATTTTTTTTTTTATTTGTTTTTATTGCCCATAATTTACAAATTAACTATGGATGATCCCTCGAAGTTTGCAGACAAATAAATAAGTGACCAGCTGGGTCACAAAAAGATTTGATGTAGAAGAGACAGTGTATCTCTGCCATAATTATTCATAGTTTGAAGGTATTGAGTGGAGCCAGACACAATAACTGATTGACTTTAAAAAAATAAATATTAATATTTACACTTCTGTGAATATTTGAAATTACCAAAATACAAAAAAGTAAACAAAACACTAAATATACCACAATATTTGGTAATATTAGTTTATTGTACCATGGATTGGTAAATTTTCAAATTTTGGCTGTTAAGCAGTGTTCTGACTTTGCTGCCCTGTATTTGAATTTATTGTATAATAATGAATATTTGGGCTGAAAAATAAAGGTTTGGAATTTGTTATAAAACACATGAGCATTGCAATGACACAGTTGCTAGTAATGCTTCATTGCTTCAGAAATCTAGGTTCAAATCCCAATGTTGGCACTGCCTATATGGAGTTTTCACGTCATTGCTTCTGTCTGTAGGATCTTCCTCCTGCTTCCAGAAGCCATTATATTGTTTGGCTGTAGTAAAGTGGCCTGCTGTAATTAAGTGTGGACAAATGTATCCTGCATGATGAGCTGCTGTGATAGTCCCCACCTTGCCCCCAATGCTGCTGGGATAGACATTAAATTATAGGGTGCTCCAACAATTAAGGGCAAGGTATCAACCATCACCTGTCCTGTGCTATATTAATATTTTGCTAAACAGTAAAATTTGTTATGCTAGAGCAGGTGGCTTTCTTACATAATCGATTTCTACTGAATCTATGGTGAAAGGCTTTGAAGAGATTGTGTCTGGGCTCTTAATGTAACATGAACTGTTTCTATCTACATCTTTTTCTTGAAAATGTTTTAGGTATAGAACTTAGATTTGAAAGGTTTAAAGTTCTACCTTCTCTTCACAGAAATCCAACAATTGTAAAGTTCTTTACTGGATTAGATTAAGACTGATAAAATGTTTGTTTTCTGGTATTGTTTTCAGCACAGGTGTAAGTCTGATTTGCTTCAAGTACACACAGGCAAGCAAGATGTCACGTGTGGCTTTAACAAATTACCGTACTGCCTCCTCCTCTAATTTTCACCCTCCTTGGTTATCCTTGGTTGTTGTGTTAACAATTATAAACAATACTATATGTTTGATTTCATAATATTAAAGAATTAATCAATTGCTTCAAAAATAAATTATTTGAAAAGTTATATAATGTTTTAACTACCTTTTTGGAAGTATATGGTAAAATATATATATATGTGGGGAAAAATAAAATCATGCTCAAAATGTGAACAGAACTGTATAAAAGTCCAAAATAAAATCAAAGAATCCTCTTTAGCTGGATATACTGCTTTATTAGTTCTAATGTTAACCATTATTATTACAAATTAGCTGTCCAAGCCCACTGTAATTAATGGACTATTAGTCTAGCCTTTAAATGCTAAAAAACTTACTTTGTGCAGCTGCTCAAGTTAATCTGCCTTGATCCACTTATTGTTAATAAGCATAAAAGCAATTCATACTTTAAAACATATGGGAAAGCACAAACAGAACTTGTAAAATGTGAACAAAAAGCAAATTGCACTTGAATGCTATTAACATATTAATAACATTTCTTAATGTATTACTGTAACTGAAGAGAAGTCATAATGAAGTAATTTAAGAATTTAATTGCATTGAGTATTACAGCAATAAATAATTGTTTATGTATGAGACAATTAGGCTAGGTCATCAACTGATAGATAGACAGATAGATAGATAAAGCTTGATTTGTCCCCAGGGGGAAATCTTTTTTTTTTTTTTTTTTTTTAAACAGAAGCTCTTTAAATAAATACACACATACTGAAAACACACCAGAATGACTAAAAAGGAAGAAAATGAAAAAGAAAGAAAACTTCAGACTTGCCTCACTGGGGTTGTGACAGCCATTATGTAGACATAATACTATTTGTATGAAGGAGCCCTAGTAGTGTTTCTTGATGCATTTCTGCTGAATAATTTGTTGGCTGAAAGTCCTCAGTGTTAATGTGTCAGAGAGAGGATGTGCAGCATTGTTCGTAATGGCTCTCAGTGTTGTTTTAATTCTGTCCCTTGCTGTGACCTCCAGAGGGTCCAGTGTGTCCCATAACTGAGCCTGCCTTTTTAATTGCCTTGTTCATTCAGTGGGCCTCTCTTCAAGTGATGTTATCTGCTCAGCGCACTGCAGTGTAGAAAATCCCACTGGCCATCACAGATTTGTAGTAAATGTGAAGGATGTCACTGCCCACATTAAAGAAACGCAGTCTACTAAGAAAACAGCACGTACTTGGGCCTTTCTTTTATCGTTCCTCTGTGTTATGCGACCAGACCTACCTGTCATTGATGTGGACCCCAGGGTACTTGTAGGAGTGCACTACCCGAATAGTGACTGGGCATAGAGATTCTTTGGTTTTGTTGATTTTAAGTTGCAGGCAATTCTTTCTGCACCAAGATACAAAGTTCACCAACTGATTCCTACACTCTGTCTCATCCCCCTTTTTTTTACAAACCCCATAAGAGCAGATTCATCTGAGAATCATCATTAAGTTAGAGACAATTCACCTTTGCTTATTGTTTCCATATACTGCTACTATAAACTCTTGTTATTTTAAAGCCACTGATTTACTGAATTGGATCAAGGAACTGTCCAATTTTTACATTTTTTGGAGCACTATTAAAATGTCTTCCTGTTACTATCTTAGCATCAGTCTCATAAAACAAATCACAATTACATAGTTTATTATTTGTTGCATAGATATTCCATCAAATACATTGATCATTATTATATACAATCAATAAAATGGTACAACATCCTGTATTACTTATCCTGCTTTTATGTGTTTAACCTTTAAAGTTCTTTTTAAAATAACACTGCCGAGTACCTTGTGTCGCATGCCATTTCCCCAGTGATTCTTCCAAAAGTTGATATATTTTGGATGTGTATTTGTGTCCTGAATAAATCTACTTTCAGTATTTTGCAATATAAAAATGCATTTCCTTAATGAAAAATTCCTAATACCTCTGGCATTAACTAACAGAAAAATGAAATACTATAAAAACCTTAAAGTTTAATATATATGGCACACCATCAACAACAAATGCTGACTTTTTTGCCATTACTTCTAAGAGTCCATCTATGAATGGATTTCTCTGAAATTTGTTCAGACCTCTTCACCCACAATGTTTGTCAATTTTCCTTGGACTGTAGGTTTACACTTCTTCGCAGCAATTGGTTTTTTTTCTCTCAGATTGTCCCAGTCCATCAACATTAATTCTAATACAAAGTAGACCTATACCATTCTCTGGCATTTTCCAGGTCAAAACTCTTACCATTTTTTCTCTAAACTGAATGATTACCACTTAGGAGTTTGTTTTCTTTTTCCCAATCCATGTTCTAGGAATGAGGATCAGAAAGTAAAAGCAGTTAAATGTATGAAGCACACAGGAGGGGTGATTAAAAGACAATAACCAGAGTGTGGAGACTTTGCATGTCTGTACCTGCACGGCTGACTTGCAGTCCTCCATCTGTTAGTTTGAGTAAGTGTGTAAACATGGAAGTTCCACCTTATGAATGCATCATTACAGGATAGAGAGATGGTTTATTTGTTCCACGGGGGACATTTGGATTTTTACAGAAGCTCAATAAATAAATAAAACAACACCCCAATCTCCGAAATACACATCAGAATTACTAAAAAGAAAGAAACCTTTGTAGTTGTAGTCATAGCGAGGCATTATAAAGGTGTATTGCCATTAGTATAAAGGAGCCCCAGTAGTGTTTCTTGATACATTTCTATTGAGTAATTGGTTCAATGAAAAGTACTTAATGATCACAGGATGTGCAGCATTGTTCATAATGGAACTTGGTTTTGTTTTATTTCTCTCCTCTGCTACTATGTTCAAAGGGTTGAAAGTGTGCCCTATCGCACGGGTGTCAAACTCCAGTCCTGGAGGGCCGCAGTGGCTGCAGGTTTTCCTTCTAACCTTTTTCATTAGTGACCTGTTTTTGCTGCTTATTAACTTCTTTTGCTTTAGTTTTAATTAACTTGACTGAGGCCCCTTGGGCCGGAGTTATACTTCACGCCACGCGACGCATGCTACAGAGGACGCTCCTGCTACGCAAGCGTTGTAGTGTTCATACTTGCGCGCGTACTTTACGTAAATCTGGAGGAATCCACCAGGTGGCAGTGAGAGATATTATCATGGTGAGAACATGTTCGGCTTCTCTGTGTTGTGAATTGCCTAGAACACTCATTAAATTCTGATGACACCTTACCGCAATATCTCTGAAAATTATGTTTATTGATTAAATCCATCAATCCAGGGATGTGTCCATTCCAGCAAGCATTGGGCACGAGTAAGAAGCAATCCCTGGATGAGGCCTCTGCTCATCGCAAGGTGAATACAAGCACTCGCATACACTAGCTTCATTTTAGTGGCACCAAATCCCCAAATCTGCATATCTTTGGAAGGAAACCGGAGCACAGTGTGGAATACAAGCAGGAAATACCAGCAACATAACTCCCTGTGAGACAGCAGTGCTATCACTCCACCACCGTGACACCCCCATCTGTGTAATTATTAACAGTATTCATTATTTAAACGAAATTATATGTAAAATGTAACATACACACTTTAATGCATTTCATCATGAAAGTGGTATAAAGTGAAAATCTAAAGATTCTAAATGTGCAGAGAGTTGGCATATCATACATTTAATTTGTTCTGTGTGGCGATCTATTGCTGCTTTCCGCTGCTGTCAGGTCCAAGAAGCTCGTAGCGATTAAAAACTTGGATGACGTTTATGATGGTCTGCATTAATGATAAAGTAAACTACGAGGTTAAAGTGGACATTTCGAGATTAAAGCCGAAATTTCCACTTTAATCACAAAATACACATTTTCACCGTGTCCTTAATTTTGTCCTCTGTGGCTCAAATACAGCGCTATACATTATGTTGCTGTTGTTAAGTTGCAAAAATAAAAAAAAGACGGCACAAAAGATGGTATGTGAGACTTTTAAAATGTATCGTGTCATTATGATCGGGAATATGCGACGATTGAATATAAAAGCACCACGAATGCATCTGTATGTCGGCATTTTGCTTCACCACATCGAAGCATTCATTCCGTAGGATCTGCATAGAGGCTTTCTGTCACATGTAGATAGTAAACAGAGACACTGACGTCACGTTCCAACTTTTAGCACACTGCGCCCCCCAACTTTTTGCTGGTACTGCAACTCGCGCATGCGTCGCGCTAATTTCTGAGGACCTGCTCAGAGGACGCGTGAAATGAACGCTGGGAATGCGTGGCAGCCATGATGCGGGCGCGTACGCGTTCTGAGCGTGAAGTATCGGCCCTTAGTCGTCTCTTTTCCTTAATTAGCAGCCAAACACTAATGAGACACAAAACATGTCACCACATGACCAGCTCACCTGTGCCCATCACACAATATCTGAAAATAAAGAAAGATGAAGGTCTCAGTAAGGTTCTCTCAGGTCACCAAAACATTGTGACGGTGTTCTTAGAAAAAATAGAAAATCAACAGTTTTGGAAATGTCTGCTGTGGCAGAATGGGAGCAGAAACAGGCCATGGAATTAAATAATGGGTTTAATTAACAGCAAGAATCATCTTCTCATTAAGAGATTGGTTGGAGTGAAATTGGTTGGAGTTTGAAATCCCAGTTTAGCTGGTCATCTGTTGGCTTGTTTCACATCTCATTTCTGTTTGGCTGTCATTTAATAAAGAAAGGAATATATTCAGAGGACTGAATCCTTAAAAACAAGGCTATTAAAGTGAAGGGAAAAGAAGTTAAAATTACCAGTGAAAACTGGACACTGATTAGGAAAAGGGTTAGAATGAAAACCTGCAGCCACTGAGGCCCACCAGGCCTGGAGTTTGACACCCCTGCCCTATCACTGAGCCTGCTGCCTTAATCAGTGTGTTGATTTGATGGGCATCTCTTGAAGCAGTGGCACTGCAGACAGTAAGATTTCTTTCAGCAGAATGGATGAAGACTGCCAAAATTCTTGGAAGAATGTTAGTAGTGGAGTATGATTGTAAGTGTACTGGAAAGAGAAAAGTGCATGAATGGGTGGAAGAGTTTAAAAATGGAAGACTTCGTGTAACCACTCTGCTTTTTTTATGGTGTACCTGGAAGAACAGGTTTGGTGGATGAAGACTGATCAGGCCTTCCAACAACAGCATGCAGTGTAACCAGTATGGATCCTGTGAATACTTACTCAAGAAAGGGGACAATTTACTGTTTCTACCTTGGCTGAACAGCTGGACATAATTTGGTCAATGCCATGTATACTTATAAGGAAAAAATAAAATCCTAGTTTTACAGTTCCTGAGTTCAGAGTTACTACTTTATGGATATCATTCACTGTATTTCTTTTCCACCATAAAATCTTAAATTCAGTTGTCATTTATCTTTCCACCACATATAAATGAATGTGGTGGAAAGATAAACTACAAATGAATTAATAACTCCAAATCTCATTTTAATCTATTGACGTCTTATTTTCATATCAAGCCCTTCTGCATTCATTTTTTGCATAGAATTAACTTTACCATACTTTAAATTTATATTTACTTCTCTCAGACACTTGACAAGTTTCCTATTTACAGAGATGAGTGATGTTAAGTATTATGCATTCTTCTTGCAACTGAGGTAGCGAAGGTTCTAAATTTCTGCCTCTTTCGTGCTTGCAGGTATGTATTATGTGTTTGAGGTAATTTGAATAAACTGATTTATGGCTATGTTATCATTATGTCCCTAATAAACCGATGTGATGTTGCTTAAAATTGTACATAACTGAACAGTAGCCATTCTCGACATTCGTTCAGAAAGTAAAAAGTTAGTGAAATCTTCATTAAGGGGCCACATTACTTTACTTCTTGCGCAATGTATCCGATTGATCGAGCAGCGAGGTTGCCCGAGTGTCAGGGAAAAACATTTCCCGTCCTGCATTGTCATTTGCGTCCTAAGAGGAAAAAGTACGTAGTGCTAATGATATATTTTTCACCCGTTTAGCCCAATGTCTCTGTTCTTGGCGATGAGGGTCGAATAATGAGATAGGTCCAGCTCCAGACCTCCGCAGTCCACTAGTCTGTTGCCAAAAGAAACCTAAACTGGACCCTGTCGATGGCGTCTTAGTATGACGAAAGAGTCCACGTGGTTGTGTTTCCGGAAATGAAACGGATGCGCGCTGGAATCGAGTTGTCGGAAGTGACCTCATCGTTGAGGCGGAATGAATGGGAATGACTTAGAATTATTGCGACTCTGGGAAGGACCGCTATTGATGCAGACGACACCTTTGTGATATTTTGAGGTATTTTGAGTTTATAATATTGTCGTTTAGGTTTTCAGCAACGTGGGTACTGGGACGTTCTTGTTAATTGCAGAAAATGCCACTCATGCTCACATTTGTGCACACTTCTGTAGCAGTTCAGTCTGAATGCTTCGTAGCGGTTTGCGGTAAGGCAGTTGTGAGGTTACTTGGACTCGCCATTCCAATGCAGTCTGCGGAATATTTAGCTACCTTGCACCAAATATAACTTAATTATACTTTATGAAGACAAGTGCATATCATAATTAAAGGAAAAAATAATGCATTGTTAGATTTTCGATAGCTTCGGTAGCCACGGCCATGTACACGGTAGTCGATTGTAATTTCATGCTCCAGTCACACATCTATCTATGTATTAACAAGTGCAGCGTGTTACAGACATTCAAGGGACGGTTTCCTTCCCTGTTTCCTTAATGCCTCCGTTGCCGGTCTGGCATTATGCCGTGTCATCAAGGTGACCTCAAGTCACATGCATTGATGCTAGTTCACCTTACACAACATTGTTTTTACACAGCAATGTCTGTAACATCAAGCTCCTATTAGGAGTATGCAGTAATTGTCTGTGAAAAGAAATCCTTCAAGACTGTAAAATTGGAAATGGTTTCTGATGCTTTGTGGACCTGATCCTGAATCGTGGGTTTTACTGTATGATATTAGTTTTTCCTTGGTAATGAATGCATTTAACTAAGTATCTGATCCTCGTTTTGAAAAATATACAGTTAGGTCCATATGTAGCTGGACAGTGACACGGTCTTACTGAAAGTGATGTAATATGTGACCTAGGTGTAAGTGAAGACATTCAGCTTTAATTCAAGGGTTTTAACAAAAATATTGTATCAGCAGTTCAGGAACAACAATTGTTTTCAAAACGTGTTTGAAAATCATTTGCAGTTAATGACTGCCTGAAGTGTGAAGTTCATGGACCTCACCAGATATTGAACTGCTAGTGATGCTTTGCAAGGCCTTTACTGTAGCTGTCTTTAGTTGTTTCTTGTTCATTTGTCATCCATCCATCCATCCATCCATTTTCCAACCTGCTGAATCCGAACAATCCACCCAACCTGCATGTCTTTGGACTGTGGGAGGAAACCCACGCAGACACGGGGAGAACATGCAAACTCCACGCAGGGAGGACCCGGGACGCGAACCCGGGTCTCCTAACTGCGAGGAAGCAGCGCTACCACTGCGCCACCATGCCGCCCCTTCATTTGTCATTGTGCCTTCAATTTGTACCTTCAGTTTTGTCTTCAGCAGGAGAAATGCACATTCAGTTTGGCTGAGGTCAGGTGATTGACTTGGTCATTAAAGACTATTCCACTTCTTAGCCTTAACAAATGCTTAGGTTGCTTTTGCTGCATGAATAGATACTATACGGTAGTCCTATACACTTCTGTTTTAATCCTGCTACTTCTGTCAACTATCATATCATCAATAAACACTAGTAACCTGGTTCCATTGGCAGGCATACATGTCCATATGGCTTAACACTGCCTCCACCCTGTTTCACAGATAATGTGGTATGTTTCAGATCATGAGCTGTTCTTTCCCTTCTCCATGCTCTTCTCTTCCCATCATTCTGGTACATGTTGATCTTAGTTTATAATCTGTGCAAAGAATATTGTTCCAGAACTGGAGAGGCATTTTTGGATATATGAGGTCTGACAATTAAGTTCACAAACTTATTTTAGAAAAACTGCCATATACCTCATTGCTGAACATGACTACGATCACCTTCAAACTACTCCCCTTGAGAACCTATGCATCGATGCCAGCACCTAGTCCTCACTTCAAAGCAATTTTGGAACTCTCTTTGTGGAATGGCCATCAGAGCTGTCGTCATATTACGCTTGATGTGCTGAATGTCCTCAAAATGTCTTCCTTTCAATATTTCCTTTATCTTCAGGTAAAGAAAAAAGTAATTGGGGGCCAGATCAGGTGAGTGGGGAGGGTGTTCCAATACAGTTACTTGTTTACTGCCTAAAAACTCCCCTCCCAGACAGTGCCATGTGAACTGGTGTTTGTTCGTTACTCTAATGCAAGCTCCGACAGTCTCGCGACGGCACACAAGAACACGTAACAACAATAATGAACGGCTCTCACCAAGACTGCCACAAGTCGATAAGAACACACCGGTGAGACACTGATATACAAAGGTTATAAAACCTTACCGAGCTGTTTGTAAAGTGCTTCCAATGTAAGCACAAGGTGGCAAGTTCATAGACTTAATTGTCAGATGTCGTATTCTGGCATTCCTATTTTTGAGGCCCCCTTGTGGTAAACCCTCTGTATTTACTTTTATAAAGTCTTCTCTTCTCTTGATGTTAGTCTTGGACAATGACTTGCCAACCTCCTGGAGAGTACAGTCCTCTTGAGCTCACTAGTGAATTCCTTCTGTTTAAAAAAGTACCAGATTGTTGATTTGACCATTCCTGATGTTTCTGCCATTTCTTTGATGGTTCTTATTTTGTTTTCCCAGCCTAATATTGACCTGCTTTACTTGCATTGGCAGCTCTTTGGACTTCATGTGGGGAGTTCACAACAAGTTCCACCCTTCACATCCACTCCAAACTGTTTACCTACTCAATTGTTTCTGAACTAATGACGGATCTTCCCGCACTTGGTCACTGAACATCTTGTCAGTCAATTGTCCAATCATTTTTGTCACTTGATAAAAAGGGGATGACATACAAAATGCGCTGTAATTCTTAAACCATTCGCCCATTTTGAAGATAGCACTTTCGGTACACTCAAATATTTTTGAGTAAAACGTTAAAACAGCAATAACTTAATGAATGTCCAAATACTTATGGACCAGTCTGTATCTATTTACCTTTGCCTTGTGTTTTTATTGATTCTGGTGTCAGTGAGTGGCAGTGTGTTGTTGTAAGTTAATTTGACGTACAAGTAAGTTTAACTGTAGTCTGCACATGCGCCGATACTAATACATTATACAGGGGGTCCTCGGGTTACAACGTCTCGACATACAACGTTTCGAGTTTACAATGCTCACTCCCATAAAAACTTAAAAAAATTGAGACATAAGAAGGAATAAAGGTAAGGATTTTTTTTACACTTATTTTTTCTGTTACTACAGTACAGTGTACGGTATGGTATATTTATGTCCTTTTCCTTTTTCTGTGGCTTAGTTGTGTTTTTATGTTCTAGATTATGATTTTGCAAATGTGTTAGGATAGGTAAGTGACTTAGGCTTGGGCGTGTTTCAACTTACACTAAAATTTGGGTTACATCACTGTTGTAGGAACGGAACTGTGTCGTAACCCGAGGACCTCCTATACTTTGTTTCAAACTTTTCCTTAGTATCCACACAGTTTTGTGAGATGGTAAAGATGGCAATGCCTGAGAATAGTCTGATGTGGCTTTCATTTTAGAGTGAACTTTTTTTAAAATTATTAAGTCAGTTACCAGTCTTATACAACATGCACCAGTCTGTATAAGTTCATGTCATTTACATAAATTTTCTGTTATAAGTACGCAGAAGGAATCAAAAGTTACATAGGATCCTTTAGTTTCACCGCCTGCTTTCTGTACAATGAGCTGAGAAAACGCATTCAGTTCAGATGAGCCAGTTTGAGATAAAATGTCGTAGATGTTTTTTGATGCACAAGCAAGTAGTCTGCGTTATGAGCTTTTGTTGGACCTGGCTTGTAGCCAGGGAGTAGATTCTGTCTTAATCAGAACATTTACTGCAGTAAGTATCATATGACACAACATGCCCACTGACTGATTTACCAATGTGTTACCTCTAGAAGGGAATCTTTTCAGTTCAAAAATGCAAAGACTACATAAATCAAAATTCAAAAAGTTAAGTCAGCAAAAATGAAATCATCATTAACTTGGAAAACTTAGTACACTACTTACAAGTCAGAACTCAGTCAAGGGTATTAAAACAACAGTAATGGATAATTCTGTAAGTGAAGCACAAGGATGTCAATTGTTACTCGGGCCTTAGTGAAACGTGCTAAATAGAATGATTGCAATAATCAGTGGCGCTTCCAGGGAGAATACTTTACTTTCTCCAGCAGGTGACAAGTGAATTGCTGACTTGAGAAAAAAAAAACAAACAATTTAATTCCCAAAAAGATTATTTGCGTTGTTGTTGCAAACTGAGACTTGATATTTTAGGTAATTCAAAAATAAGTACTGGTTTTGAAGTTCACGTTATTTATGGCTTAAAGTACTCCGACATCTATTAAACCATCTTTGGCATGCTTCTTACTGCTTGTTATCTGTAATTGTTAAAAGGATGACTAATAGTGACTTTCAGACAAGTGTGTCAAGTACTGTATTGATAAAAATTAGCAAATGTCCTTAAACTTATACAAAGGTTTTTTGGTATTTTTATTGGCAGTTTTTATTGGAACTGATTTTGCTGACAAATTTACATACAGACTTACATCAAATACAGAGAAAGAAATAAAAAACATGGCAGGCACAAAAATGCTGTGCCACAGGAAAATCTTTATATAAACATATTTTTATAAATTTCTAATACAGTGTAGATTTGTTAGGAATGTGTATATGTAGGTATTTAATAAGCTATTATGACGTTCTTTTAACAGTATTGGCATAATATTCTTGTTTTTTCTGTTCATTAAAACACATTCTAGCAGGCGGTAATCCGTCATGAATTATGGCATAACTCTCCCTATAATAAAGCAGATCAGCAGAGATCAAAATTAGGGACTCGCTATTTATTTATTTAATTTTTTAATTTTTTTTTATTACATAAAGTCTCTTCAAAGCTATATGCACTTCTGTACTGTTTCCAAATTATCAGTTTGGCACACGTGAAGGGCAGTACTGCTCTTAATACCTCATTTTGAGTAATGGGAAATGGGGAAAAAAATAATATAGTATTGCATTTTTTTTTTACTTCTATGTCATGGATGCACTGAGAATAAGTATAGAGATTTTTGAACCATCTCTGGTAATGTAGAATTAATGTATTATGACAGTACCTAAATAACAAAATATATTGTTGCTTCTGAATTTTCATAACTAGTGAACCAGAAAAAAGAGGAAGGGAATTTGGAGTCTTGCATGTCAAATAACGAGGGCAGCAGCAACAGCAGAGCACCCACAGAATGTTTCAGTTGAGCTAGAATTCCTGTCATTTAGGGTAAATTAAACATAATAAGTTGGAATCTTTTATTATAAACATACAGAACATTAATGCAATCAAGATGGAAGGATTTCTGTTAAGGTTTTTGTCCGTAGTTTATATAAACTACTGAATATTATCTTCATGCTTGTAAATCTTCCATTTATTTGGTAAACCGTTCCAGCACTAGATAGAGCTCAGTTATAGTAGCAACATAAGGAAAGAAATCTGCTAAGAAAAAGCACAGTGCTTGGCCGCTCCCATATACTAACACACTGACTTTCCAAGGGGTAACATTTTGTGTTTATCACAAGTCTCTTTCATTATTTTATTTAAATTCATAGTAAAGACTTTGGGTGACCAAAATTTTTGTATGATTTATGTTTTATGTACAGCTTTGTTTCCTGATGCAGTCAGTATGACCCTCAGCATTGCATATAAATTGTTTAAAGCATTCTTCTTCTTCTTCTGGCTTCTCCCATTAGGGGTCGCCACAGCAAATCATCTTTTTCCATATCTTTCTGTCATCTGCATCTTGTTCTGCTACACGCATTACCTGCATGTCCTCTCTCACCACATCCATAAATCTTCTCTTAGGCTTTCCTCTTTTCCTCTTCCCTGGCAGCTCTATCCTTAGCATCCTTCTCCCAATATACTCAGCATCTCTCCTCTGCACATGTCCAAACCAATGCAATCTTGCCCCTCTGACTTTGTCTCCCAAATGTCCAACTTGAGCCGACCCTCTAATGTACTCATTTCTAATCCTATCCATCCTCATCACACCCAGTGCAAATCTTAGCATCTTTAACTCTGCCACCTCCAGCTCTGTCTCCTGCTTTCTGGCCAATGCCACTGTCTCCAACCCATATAACATAGTTGGTCTCACTACCGTCCTATAGACCTTCCCTTTCACTCTTGCTGATACCCGTCTGTCACAAACCAATCCTGACACTCTTCTACACCCACTCCACCCTGCCTGCTCTCTCTTTTTCACCTCTCTTCCATAATCCCCATTACTCTGTACTTTTGATCCCAAGTATTTAAACTCATCCACCTTCACCAGCTCTACTCCCTGCATCCTCACCATTCCACTGACCCCTCTCTCATTTACACACATGTATTCTGTCCTGTTCCTACTGACCTTCATTCTATTCTGTGTTTAATACTGTAGTTACTTTTCTGGTGAAAACACTTTTGTCTGTTTTAGTCCTTTAATACATAATTGTGAGCTAACATAGTATAGAAATATGACTGCGAAACATGAGTTTGATTCTGTATTGTTTTATAATTTCTTCAATAAAATATAATGCTTCATTCTTCACAGTTTCCTTTTTTTTGTGTTTGCTTCTAACAGGAGGAATCTTAATGTTAAAAATGAAGATGAAATTAAAGAATGTTTTTGTTATGTACTTCTTTGTCTCAATCCTTGGGCTAATGTATGCACTTATGCAGCTGGGTAAGAATTTCAAGTATTAATTTTGAACCCTTTATTAATGTTACAAAATACAGTAAAAGAAATATTAAAAATGGCATGATGTTTTAATAATGGTAATGCAGGAAAAGATTTGATGTACAGTACTTGTTTTTTTTTTTGTAATATTTCCTAACTTGGTCTGAGTCATCATAACTTGGATTGACAGTCAGATTATAGCCAACTGCTTTGTTAAGGAGTTTTTTTTTTTTTTTTTTTTTGCTGAAGTTTGCCATCATCTCGTTTTATTAAATATATTTGAGGGAGGCAACAATAGGAAAGCTGACTAAGATTTTATGTAGTTATTTATTTTCTCTTTGAATCTATACCTATCCTGCAGTTAAAAAATTATGCTTAGGATGTGAAACTGCAATGAATGTCAATGCAATTCTAAGTACATCTTCATTTGAAAACTTTAGATAGATAGATAGATAGATAGATACTTTAGGAGATCTATGTGTTCGAATGATGAATACTTGTCAAAGTTTGTAAAATTTACTTTTATACTTTAAACTGATCATTTTAGTCAGTGTGACACCCTTTTCACTTGGCTTCAGATTTTGCACCTCTATCTATGTGGAGAAAATATAATAGTTTACAGAGAAAAGAGTGCCACATGAGAACTTCACAAAGTGGTTTGGCTGGAGAGCATCTTTTTATCTGATTGATGATATATATTTTTTAGCTTTATTTTCTTTTGAAAGTTCCCTGAACTACTGACCTATTGGATTCTGAGGCACTGCAACAGAATCCATATGGTAAAAACCTCAAATCTGATTCTTTCCATCTAAAATCATAAAATTAGTAGGATCTACCAAGATCTGGCAAAACAGCTTACGACCTGCCTATACAAGTGACTGTTTGTAAAATGTACTTCTGTAGACCAACATTCTGGTGGAGTATTCTCTCATCAGTCTTATCCTAATGTTGCTAATTTAGTGCTGAGCAGGATTCTCGTCTTTTCATAAAATGGATAAATGGTTTGGGTTCAGTCCAGTAATCACTGCTTAGGTAGCTATGTATTTTCATACATTCTTGGTGATTATTGAGCCAGAGAATGGTTGCATATTGGTTGGGCGTGCAAGTAAGAATTTCACAGTACTTTGTACATGTGAACAATTTATTCTAAAAATCTGGTCTAGATACATGAGTTTAGTAGCTGTATGCCAACCGTGAAGACGGGTATGAAGTTACAGATGAGGACTTCAGATACATCTGGCATGAATTGCAGATAGTGGCACCATCCTAAGAGTAACTGGCAAACTCCAGTTTCTGAAGAGGACTGTAATTGGTAAAACGAGTTAAGTGCCTTGAGCCACATCCATCCATTATCCAACCCGCTATATCCTAACTACAGGGTCACGGGGATCTGCTGGAGCCAATCCCAGGAAACACAGGGCGCAAGGCAGGAAACAAACCCCGGGCAGGGTGCCAGCCTACCGCAGGGCACACACCCCCCCCCCAAACCCGGGACAATTTAGGATCGCCAATGCACCTAACCTTCATGTCTTTTGACTGTGTGAGGAAACTGGAGTACCCGGAGGAGACCCATGCAGACATGGGGAGAACATGCAAACTCCGTGCAGGGAGGACCCGGGAAGCGAACCCAGGTCTCCTTACTGCGAGACAGCAGCGTTATCCACTGCGCCACCGTGCCACGCCTTGAGCCACAATAAACATAAAATGAGTCCCAAGATACTGTATGGAAGAGTTAGGTTGGTAGGCTGCCCTGTTCACACTGATGTTATCTAGATTGATTTGCTTTTTTTCTTCCTTTAGTTCCCTTAAGAATTTTACTCTTGAATTTGTGGTTTGAAGCGTGGAAGAGAGGGCAGCGTGTTGGCCTTAGTTAGTATTGGAAACAAATGTTAGAACCTGTTCTGCCAAGCCAGTCTTGTTTACTTTGGAGAAGTATGCTCATACTTGAACAGCCTATCCTTTATTCAACCCTGGCTTCATAAACTGGCAAAGTTCTTAATCTGACCATATATCTTGTCATCCTTCACTTGCACATTTGGGGCTATGACCAGTGTTCCCTCTGAATTTTTTTTTTAACTGAGAAATGGATATGTATAAAATTTGAGCAGGTACTTACTGTTTATGACTGAATTCCTCAATCTCCCTTTAAATTTCAAGCCCTGTGAAGCAGCAATACACAAACTGCACCAACACCCATGCAGCTTTGAGGGAACATAGACTTTAATGGTCAGTTGGTGCCAGTTTATTATCAATAATCATTAATGCCAAATCTACTTGTTTTACTTGCTGTTTTTTGCTTATTCTCAGTGTACAGTAAACTTTTAATCAAAATACATTATTTTAGGTGGAGACCATTGTTTGTTGTTCCTGTTTTTTAACTGGTGCTACTGTGCATGAACTTTGTTTGATACGCGCAAATTATTTAAAATATTTTACAAAATTACCTTCAGGCTATGTGTATAAGGTGAATATGAAACATACGTAAATTTCGTGTTTAGACACGGGTCCCATCCCCAAGATATTTCATTATGTATGTGCAAATATTCCAAAATCAAAAATAGTTCTGGTCCCAGGCATTTTGGATTAGGGATGCTCAACCTGTAATAATATGTTACAGAGAAAGAAACTATTAGTGATGATACTGCTCGTATGTTTTTCTTTAGGACAGCCATGTGATTGCACCCAACATATGAAGCAAAATAGTGACTTTGTTCGCAATCAAGACAGAGCTATCAGCAAATTGCAGAATGAGGTAAAGAAATTGCAAGCTCAGGTCAAGCCAGAAGAACCTCCTAAACCTATTTTACCTATAATATATGTCATCACGCCCACCTTTACAAGGTAAGCCAGCCAGTACGTGTTCAGAACAGAGTTTCTACACATAACCTGCTATATACGAGTATTGTAGTGATATAATATGCTAAACTTCTAATGATAAACTCTCCTAGCTCATCCTTAATTACTTATATTTAAATGCTAATGGGTTGTTAGAGAAACCTTTTAATTGTAATAGCGATGTTGAAACCTGTTATTCTACTCAATAAAGCTAGTAAATAATCTTTCCTTGGGTTAGAAGGTTTTGGTTTTCCCAGAATTGAAATCTGGTTTAAAAATAACCATAACAAAATGGCTTTATCAAGAAACACTTTAGTCTTTCGTTGTTTTATGAAATGTAAAGTACACAATGCAACACATTTACAAAAAACTGAAGATTTTATGCAAGTAGCAAAATAGTTCGAGCCAGGATACAAAAAGATGTGAAAGTTCAGATCCAAAATAGGTTAAGTACATCAAAGTTTGTAGTTTGAGAAAGAGACGCCTTACAGGTCTATAGTTTGCTGATGGGACTTGGTGGGTGTGCCGAACTGGAGATGTGCTAAGGTGTTTCTAGTTTTTGTAACCGTCTCTGGAGAAGCGTATAAGACTCAGAGACTTAAAGTATGACTTTTAATTAATTAATTAAGGCTTTGAAGGAGAGAACAGAGAGGGAGTTCATGTTGGATTCAATAAGAAACTAGGGTGGGGAGTTACTTGGATGATTCAACCAACACAACACATGTCATAGGATAAATGCCCAATGATTTAACTTGGAGTTTAGCAGGGACACCCCCAGTATCACAAATCAAATCAGAGTGCTTAATGGAAAGTCTCTTACCATTACAAAAAATGTCAGAGGAAGATGATCTTACTTCAACCCAGTACTTTATAGCAGGGGAAAAAGAGAGCATGGCACTAGCAAAATGAAAATGCGGGAGTGTATTCATTTTGATAATTTTCATTTTGATAATTGCCAATCTAGGATGAAATGACAGGAGGTGAAAAAACACTTTGGATTCCCTGTCAATACCGAACATACAGCAGTAATTGTTTCTTCTGATGTCCTACAGAAAATGAGAAGTTGATGCCCAAATATTTCAACAAGTTAACCATTGGAACAAAAGTTGGAAAAACTGACTGATGACATAGCGAATGTAAAAGAATAAGAGCAGACTTCAACCAGTTCATTTTATAGCAAGACCGGGTCTTAAACAAACTGAGCAAACTAAGGATATGGTGGAAATCAGAAGGAGCATTATCAACAGAAAGTAAAATAACATCTGAATGTAAAAAAAAAATGCTATAGAATTATGATCTCTCGCACTTCTAAATTTGCTTGATTTTGTTGCTCGCTGTTAGGTTAGAAAACGTTTAGAGGCTTTCTAACTTCTGGCTGTTTACTTTTTATCAGGCTGGTGCAGAAGGCAGAACTTGTGCGTTTGTCTCAGACCCTAATGCATGTTCCCAGTCTTCACTGGATTGTGGTAGAAGATGCTGCAACTAAGACTAGTCTGGTGGCTGAGCTTCTAAAACAGAGTGGATTACAGTATACACATCTCAATGTTGAAACACCAAAGGATTTCAAGTTGAAAGAAGGGGATCCCAACTGGTTAAAGCCTCGTGGCGTAGAGCAGAGGAATTTGGCTTTGCAATGGCTGAGAGATAACCGAGAGCTAAGCGATGAAGGTGTGGTATATTTTGCTGATGATGACAACACATATAGTCTCCAGCTCTTCCAAGAGGTAACTAAAAATTGAAAGATCCAGATGTTTGTGTTTAAATGTTGTGTCACATTTTCTTCAGTAAATTAAAGCAAAATCATTAATATCGTGCAAGTATTAGCAGTGGATCAAGAAATATTAATTGTTGTTTGGCTGAAGGGATCATAATTAATCTTTTTTTTTTTTCTTCTAGAGATTCCAAACTCACCAGCCTTGGCTTAGTTTTAATATACCATCGTAGTGAAGGATAAAACATTAGAGTGTTTTTGGTAGTACTTTATTGTCTTTCAGTAGACCAACAGGTTTCAGTCCAGCTCAGTGAGGGCTGCAGGACAGCTTTGTAGCAGTTACCAATCTCCTTTTTTCAGAACTTTTTTCTAAATTTAAAATTATTTCTATGACACTGTGATTAAAAAAAAATGTGTGTTTTGAATTTTTAACAAAAAACTTCAACATTAGTTCTGTTCAAAACACAGCTGTTTCTCATTATTTTGATATTCTTGCATAGGACATTTTTCACATAATGCAACTATTTAATATGTGTCTTGTGGTATACAGGGGGTATTATTCAGTATTTACCTTCACATTTGAAACTAACAACATTTTAGAAAAAATAAAGTTGTAGAATATTATTGTACTTCTGGCTTATGAGGAATGCACCACATCTTTTTGCTTAAATGCACACATTATCAGGATTATGTTTTTTATTTAATAGGTGGTGTAGAAGCAGAGAAGCCTAAAATCTTTTTAGCCAACAGTTAAATATTTTTTGAAAGGGTAAAGAGTAAGTGAAATTAAAAACTCATTAAAAGTGACTTTTAATAATATTGCTAAACTAGAATTTTCTTGGATAACATTTAGAGCGCTCTTTCAATTTGGCATATTGACTTCTTGGCATGTTGCCAAGTCTGAGTATTTAGCCAGTCTGTTTATTTCTTCATAGCATTATTCTTCCTTGATACACTCATTGTTGATATGCATAAAATGAATTAATACATTAAGACATACAAAAAAGCACAAACAGAATTTCTAAACTGTAAACTAACAGCAAATTGCACTCAAATGATACTAATTGATTAGTCTAATAAAATTTATTTTATTATTGTAATTGAAGAGTAGTCATAATCGGAAGTAATTGAAGAATAATGAATCATTCTTGCATTGACTATTATAGCAGCATTTGATTCTTTATGTATGAGAAAATTGGGCTAGGTCATTAAAGTGCATACACTCATTTAATTAGTTTTTTTAATTATAGAATGTATTTTAAAATATGACTAAAGATAAGTGTAACACAAATTTTTTGTTATAAATTTGAGAATATAAGAAAGAAGCAATCCTGTAGTCGGTACTCTTCAAAAAAGGGCAACTGCTCAGTGACAAGCAAAAGGCTTGTGTAGCCAGCTGGTTTACCCGTCACAGTGGAAGCCATCAGTTATTTTATCAAACATTCAAATGTGTACATTTAAGCCAGTTTATCCAATAGTCTAAAACATACAGAGTAGTGTGCCTTGTACATCAATGCTGAAAATCATACTTCTTTCTAAATATTTCAATGTTCTTGAACTGTTTTGCTGTATGTTCAAAACTGGCATACATTTTCCTAATATCTTTCAAGAGATATTTTGATTTCTAAATAGTTGTATAGTAAAATACATAAAAATAAAAAATTTTTTTTTTTTTTTTTTTTTTTTTTTTTGGCAAAGTGCCAGTTATTAATTACACAAACAACAGAAGTAGAAATTGCCAGAGATCCCACAGTATAGTATTATCACAGTAAAATTATATTATGACAATATGGAATTTTGAAAAAAATTTTACCAAAGTATTATGTATTGGGATTTACTTTTGTGGTTTTTGTAGTTTATTCTATTTTCTATTTTACTAAAGGAAAAGAAGAAAACATATCCCTGCAGGCAAAATGTCAGATGTGTTAAATCTAACGAGAAAAACTCTTGATTCAATCCATTTCCACTTCGTTTTCCTTACTTGTTGTCCATCGGCATTCTGAGCAGTAAGACTCGGAGTAGTCAGGTGCAGTCCATATAGTAATCTGAGCATTTCACCGAAAGTGACTCTTTGTGAGATTAGCTGTTGTGTTTGTAGTTGGGTTGTCAGCCAACTGATGTGAGACTATTTATATTTAAACAATATTTTAAATATTGTGGTATTCAAATTTATGTTTAAAATTCTTGGGCTACATATATGTTGTTTACCATCAGATACTAGCGGTTCCATATAATTCCCCTTTTCTTAGTCAGTTAGAACATTTCTATACATGAGCAAGATTAAATGAACACACTTCAGATTCTCTTTTCTAACATCACTTTGTTGCAGTCTTATGTGAGGCTGAGCTTTTGACTAATCATGATGGGAGTAAGCAAAGGCTCCAAAGTGGCGTGTGAATATATGGTGAAGCTTCAGTTGAGGTTTCTTGTTTTGTCTATTTCTCATTGATTACATTAGTTTTTGAATTCTAAATTTAGTATACAGAACCCTCCAAGCACTCTTGACAGCTATAGTTTAAGAAACAGACCTACTTGTATTTTTTATAGTCAAATTGTATGTTTCATAATAAGTTACCATAATATTTTGAAAAACAGAATGAACATAAATAAATATGTGTGTTATGGACACCTCTTTAGTATTGCTAACATTTGCAGCATGTCTTATGTTGGAATAAAAAAAAAAATAATAAATTTGACTATTTCAGAATGTAGCCTGTTGAAAAGAAATTTGCTAAAGTTTGAAGCACAACATCTATTTGGATGTATTTTGTTAATAACACACTGGTAAAATTTACTGCATTTTTCAATCAAACAAATGGTAGATTTACATGACTTCACAGTTTCTAAAAGGGATACATGTTACAAAAATGAATAGAGAAAAAAAATCCTAATACATATTTTCTGATTAACTTTTTTCCAATACTCTATTCACTATGCCATGTATTTGTAAGTTCTAAAGTTTTTTGAATTGTCTCCACTGAGGAAGCTCACTTACAGTATATCTGATTTTGGTTCAGCTATGGTTCTTCTCATTTCTTTCACTATGTGTTTACTCCTTGAATGCCATAAGTGTGAGTTAACGCTCACTCTCTCTTCTTTTTTTTTTCCTTCTTACAGATGCGTTTTACAAAGCGAGTCTCAGTTTGGCCAGTTGGGCTTGTAGGAGGAATGCGTTTTGAGCGACCACTTGTTGAAAATGGAAAGGTGACAGGATTCTATACTGCCTGGAAACCAAATCGACCATTCCCTATGGATATGGCAGGGTTTGCTATATCCTTACAGCTGCTCTTGGCCAATCCAACTGCTCACTTCCACCTTGAAGCAGAAAGAGGTTATCTTGAGAGCAGCTTGCTCGAGACATTGGTTTCTATTGAGGAGCTTGAGCCCAAGGCTGACCAGTGCAGAAAGGTATGGATACTGTTTATGAGCTGTATTGACAGTGTGAACTGGGAAAAAAAAAAATCTAAAAGTCTTTATGAAATATTAACCAAAGTTATTTGAGTAACAAATATGGTATGGTCTTAAATGATTGATTAACAGGGGTGGACAACTGCATTTGGTATTCAGCTGGGCTACCAGCTTTGCATACCTGGTAGTCCAGGTTTGCGTTTTGGGGTGGGAGGGTTGCCAGCAACTTTTTACAACAACATTTATTTATAATTTTTTGTTGTACATGAATACATAACAATCCATCTTCTTCCGTAATATAAATATAGGGTGGTCCAGATCTAATTATGCAATTTTCATTACGCTATAACTTAGTAAGTTTATTACGTAGAAAATCACCCGAAAAATCCCAAACCATCAAGAAGTGTGCGAACTGACGACATGAAGAATCGTGTTTGCGCCGAACTGGAGTCATCCCTGCATAAATCAAAGTCATCCAGATGATCTGCATAATTAGATCTGGACCACCCTATACTATATATACTTGTGTATAAGTCGGGTCTTGAAACCTGAGAAATCAATCATAAAATCAGACCCTGACTTCTACGCCTGTTCAGAAATATGACACTTGCTTTTTTTTTTTTTTTTTTTACATCTTCTTGCTTCCTCCAATCTCGCACCAGTTTCTCAGACACGTCAAATTTTGTTGCAGCAGCGCAGTTACCAATTTTTTTTGTAGCTTCAACCACTTTTGATTTAAAACCAGCTTCATATTTTCTTCTGCTCGAACGCTCCATCATAGATAAGGTGTATGAGGGTGTGAGATGCAAAAAACACAAATCCGTGCAAATGTTGCTTCGGAATAGTTTGGGTATTACCGTGTGGCCACGTAGGCACAATACATAGAAAAAAAAAGCCAGCGTGCTCTGTGATTATTATTATTCTCTCAGGTGGCCATTAGAATAGCATTCTCTTGGGCTAATAGTGTGAGTTTTTCGCATTCGACTTATACAACCGACATTATAAAATACCGGAAATTATATAGTAAAATCAAGCCCCAACTTATCTGCAGGAGAACTTAAACCCAAGTATATTATTTTCTGTTAGGAGCCCTGAGTAGATATCAGTTAATGGCGACAATGTTATTTTTTATATTTCTTCTCATACCCTATTTTTGACTGCATAATTCAAGATCTGTTTGTAATGGAGTTTAGCTCTCTGATTTCTAAAGGTTAATGGCCATTTCCTAAGGCTGAACACTTGAAAAATTGCGACAGGATCATTGTTGAAACATTCAAGCCATCATATGATATCAACAAGCTGCAGAATATTTTAGCTTATTTTCTCAGCTGTAGCAATCCCTGTCAGTTGAACAGCGTTACCTGCTGCATCCATTTTTGTTTCCATATTGTACATTTCATGAAATTGCTTAGCACTGCATCAGCATTTGTTAGGCCTTGCAGACTGACTGGGCATCATCATCATTCGATTCACTAAAAAGTGAGATAAATCATGTGAGACGTCTTCTGTTGAAAGAGATAACAATACCATGTGTACTGCACAAAAAAAGATGAGTTACTATAAATATATGAACTGTTTATCAATAGACTGTCAGGAATGTGTTGAATTGGTTGGCCTGCAGGCAGGTGTGATGATAAACATTTAGATCAACAACAAATCATAGAACTTCAAATGTGACATTCACTTTGTGCAATGAGACTGAATCACAATCTTTACAGATAATGTTAATGATGTTATCTTAGGGCTTGTGAAAAGAGTACTTCAACCTGTTAAATATCCCAGACACAATGGAATTAGAAATATTATTAGTTTATTAGAATTTATTAAAATGTCCCTCTATTTACAGTAAGTTCTGCAATAATGGTCCTCTTAATAGTATTTTAAACTGGGTGTCTGTGTCTTAGCAGGAGAGCCCTAGGCTTTTAGTATCCTGATGTCCAGGCTAAATTGCCGTCCATGGCCTAGTCATTCTGGCCCCCTAATCATCCACTGTCTCTGATTGGCTCTCTCTCTCTCGCCACTTCACCACCTAATAGTTCATGTGTGGTGAGCGTTCTGCCTCAAAAATGTCTGCCATTGCATCATCCAGGTGTATGCTACACATTAGTGGTTGTTGAAGTGGCTTCCTACTTACCATGAAGAGCACTTTAAGTAATGAGAAAAGCATTATATAAATGTAAAGAATTATTTTTTTTTTATAATTATTGAGTGGTAGATAATCTTGTATGTGTCGGCATCATTTCAGTCTGTACCTATTCTAAACAAAGATAGTCCTCCTCTTTGTTTTACATTTTAAATGCCCCCTGCATTTTCAATAGATATATTATAATTTTACATTAAAATGTCAGGGTTGCATTATCTGCACATTGAAATGATTCAGTATTTCTCTAGCACAGCAATTTATTGTCAAAATTCCAGACCTGCTCACCAACTTGGTCCAAAATAGCTGACAATTTTACTTAAGACTTTGGGCTCATTTATACTTCACGCTCAGAACGCGTACGCGCCCGCATCATGGCTGCCACGCGTTCCCAGCGTTCATTTCACGCGTCCTCTGAGCAGGTCCTCAGAAATTAACGCGACGTGTGCGAGAGTTGCAGTACCAGCAAAAAGTCGGGGGGCGCAGTGTGCTAAAAGTCAGAACGTGACGTCAAAGTCTCTGTTTACTATCTACATGTGACAGCAAGCCTCTATGGAGATCCTTCGGGGATCGATGTGCGCACTTTGCTGTTTGATGAATGGCTCAAATACAGCGCTATACATTATGTTGCCGATGTGAAGTTGCAAAAAAAAAAAAAAAAAAATAGACGGCACAAAAGATGGTATGTGAGACTTTTAAAATGTATTGCGTCATTTATATATGTCTTTTTTATTTTTTAATTTTTGCAAGTTAACAAAAGCAACATAATGTATAGCATTATATTTGAGCCACTGAGAAAAAAATAAAGGACACGGTGAAAACGTGTATTTTGTGATTAAAGTGGAAATTTCGGCTTTAATCTCGAAATGTCCACTTTAACCTCGTAGTTTACTTTATCATTAAAGCAGACGGTCGTAAACGTCATCCCAGTTTTTAATCGCTACGAGCTTCTTGGACCTGACAGCAGGTAAAGTAAAACAATAAAAAATAGATGGCACAAAAGATGGTATGTGAGACTTTTAAAATGCATCGTGTCATTACGATCGGGAATATGCGACGCTTGAATATAAAAGCACCACGAATGCATCTGTATGTCGGCATTTTGCTTCAGCAGCGGAAAGCAGCAATAAATCGCCAAACAGAACAAATTAAATGTATGATATTCCAACTCTCTGCACATTTAGAATCTTTAGATTTATACTTGCTATCTCTTTCATGAGGAAATGCATTAAAATGTTTATGTTACATTTTACATATAATTTCGTTTAAATAATGAATACTGTTAATAATTACACACATGGGGGTGTCACGGTGGTGGAGTGATAGCACTGCTGTCTCACAGGGAGTTATGTTGCTGGTATTTCCTGCTTGTATTCCACACTGTGCTCCGGTTTCCTTCCAAAGATATGCAGATTTGGGGATTTGGTGCCGCTAAAATGACGCCAGTGTATGTGTGTGCTTGTATTCACCTTGCGATGAGCTGAGGCCTCGTCAAGGGACTGTTTCTCACTCGTGCCCAATGCTTCCTGGAATGGACACATCCCTGGATTTATGGATTTAATCAATAAACATCCTTTTCAGAGATATTGCGGTAAGGTGTTATCGGAATTTAATAGGTGTTTTAGGCAATTCACAACACAGAGAAGCCGAACATGTTCTCACCGTGATAATATCTCGCACTGCCACCTGCTGGATTCCTCCAGATTTACGTAAAGTACGCACGCAAGTATAAACACTACAACGCTTGCGTAGCAGGAGCGTCCGCTGCAGCATGCGTCGCGTCGCGTGAAGTATAACTCCGGCCTTTGACTCTCCATTGGATAGTTCTCTTGAAACTGTTATATTTAAGAAATTTAAACCAAAAACAAATACTCTTATGAATTAGATCTCAGTGGGGTAAAGAAAAAGGCAGCAGGATGCAACTGAAAAAAGTTTCATCCATTGAACCAGATGGAGATTCCAATTAGTTGTCCCAGATACTACACATTTGGTTAAGATATAATCCATAAAAATCCAAGAAGAAAGTATCAATTTGCTTTTATGAATAAAATATACAATGAAAGTGAAAAGTAGTGCAAAAAGTATAAGGTTTAACACAGTGATTGTTTTTTTTCACATAGACCAGTGACAGCAATCGTGTGCCAGAGTTTCCTCCCTATTCTGATATTATGTACTTACCATTTTAACTACGTAATATTTTCAAGTGCTGTTAAAAACCATAAATTTAATGTAGTCTACGAACGCACTCGATTATATTTTTTATTGCTGTTACTTTTTAATATAACTCACTGTTGCATAAATATTTGTGAAATAAAAATTTAACATCTAGTGGAAATAACTAAAAAAAATGACACTGCTCCAGCTTTCAACTCGCTTAACAAAGTCATTGAATGCACCTGAATGCTGCTGTATGTCATGCGTACGTTTTGTAATTATTTTACTAGTTTTCTTTCAAAAGAAGTTCCAGTAGTCTCATTGGCAGAATTTTACCCATTGTGAATGACTGTGCATATTGTAGAAGGATGTTAGACTATAAGTCCCGAGGTTTGTGGATTAAATGTCATCACTGATTTCCAAATCACGTATCCTGCCAGTGCATCACTTGTAAAATATGCCAAACAATTGTTTTATAATGCATTTATAAAGAACCTTAGGCAGCTGGTTACTGGAATGTATAAAATAACGTTTGTGCTCTGTGCTAGATCAAGGACTCCACACGGGACAGACTTGTCCTTGTTTCAAGTGATTTTAAATTGGATAAGGAGGTACTGGTTGAGCAAACTTGTTTCAGGTTTTTGTTTTTTTTTTTTTGCCTAATGTTGTATAGAACATTATTTAATTATTTGAAACATACAATCCTATATGAACAGCATTATGCAACTCACCCAGTTCTCAAAATGTACTGAAGAGTACCTAAGCCAAGTCTACAGCAGCAAAAAAAAGAGAGAAATCATACTTAACCTCACTTCAAGGTCCACTTAACACATTTTGTAATATTTTGCTTTTGCAATAATAGAAATTGGCTTGGAGAAATAGTAAATATTAATGTATGATTTTTACATTTGGAAGTATTCCAGGCATTGATAATTCATCTTTAATTTTTGTAGGTTCTTGTATGGCACACACGAACTGAGAAGCCTAAAATGAAGCAAGAAGAAGCCCTCCAGAAACAAGGGTTGGGATCAGATATCACTATTGAGGTATAGCTTAAGCCCTGATCTGCACCACCCAAGTGAGAAAAGACGAGCAGGACTTGGAAGTCCCAGACTGGGCTTCCGGAAATACTTGGCATATGTAGAACAAGGAAACTGGTATGGAAATAAATGCAAAAGAAATGCTCTTTTAATTCTAATATTGTCATCATGAGAACAAGTCCCCAAGTTAAAAAAAAAATACCCATTATGCAATAATTACTGGGTTCTCAAATATTTTTGTTCTTTTTTTTATATAGAGACTTTGGTGTAACACAAACCACAAAAAAAAAAAAAAAACAACTCCACATGTTGCATTGTAATTTGCTTACAATACAGTATTTTAAAAATATTTCCTAAAGCTGTTGTTGGTATGTATAATTACCATAGACATAGTTTGTGACATAACATGTACGTCTACAAATTGAAAGGAAGTGTAGATGCCAAGGATAAAAGAATCATGAAAGTTTAAGATTAAGATTTTATATTACCCAGGTTAGTTTAGGTTAATTCAAATTCAGTAAAACTGGCCAGTGAAAAACAGCAAGTGACTGTCATCTGGTTTTGGAATCTATCCATATCACGTCAAAACTGTTAGGTTTATTAGAATATATTATAATATGAACAACTGAATGTAAAGTAATTGATGCAGTGTTTCCTATCAAATTCAAATTCGGTTTCTGCACCATGCAGCACCCATCTGGAGAGCCATGAAGTCAAATAACCCATTATTGGTAGTCCAAAATACTGAAGTGTCTAGAGTGTTGACAGGAGACCCCACATGCTTGTTTAAAGAAAACATTAATACATTTTTGTCAAATATTAACATTTTTTCTAATTTTAAAAAGAATATGATATAATGAATCTGTTGAAATTTTCCAAATTTAATAATATGGCATGAAGCGTGCGCATTGTAGGATGAGGTATCAGAACAGATAGCAGTTTCTGAAAATCGTTATTCCACAGAGTTGCAGAAATATTGAATGTTGGAGGAAATCCTTTATGCTCTTCATTAATTATGCAAATTGTTTTATTTGATGCTCTTCTCTTCCAGTGATCATCCTCTTTGTTTTCAGCATGGTGCTAGAATTTGAGTTAAAGAATGACACTAGACTTCACTGGCTTATCACTTAAGACTCAGAAATAAATCAAATGCTTCTTATTAGATATACAAGGAGAATATCTGTGCTGGGGTGCTTTTTGAATTCACACTTTGTACTTAAGGTAAGGGAATTTTGCATCTTACACGCAGCAAATAAATAAAATGGCAGTATAATTCAGTGCTGTTTTGGTGTGCTTTAACATGCATATCTGTGCATTGAATAACGTGGGTTACTAGTGTAGCAAACTATGAAAATGTTACAGGAAAAGAAAATCCAAGGGTACAGATGAAGCCATAGTTCTGCAAACTTGCTTATTTTATTCCAAGCCAAAATTAGTTATTTCAGGCAGGACTATTATGCGCCACTGTAGATAATTCATATTATATTATAACTGCTGTTCTTTAGAAAACATTTTGCCATTAACCTTGAATAAATGGATTAAGTGTAGCTAGAAATGTAACTAACTTTTTAGATGAGAATATATTAGTCCTAAATAATGTATTTTTAATAATTGTTGCTATTATTAATTGTATTTTTTTCTTATTTATTTTTAAAATTATCTTTACTATTAACTGGTCATGGTAAAGCACAGAGACATACTGTGAGTCCTGGCTTATTGAACAGTTGTTTAAATTATTTATGATGTCTGTCAAATATGTTTCAAAAAGTAAATGTAAAACATTCTTGGTGTTGATGAAATACTGAAAGTAGAAAACACAACAGGAGGTTAGAAACTTGAAAGTACACCTTATGAGAAAAGAGTTGGGAGTTGTAGCGGGCCTGTCTGTCACTATCCACGTGAAGTGATTAAGGGGGCTCATAGGATATCCGATCTTCTAGCACGATTCTTCAAGTACAAATCAAGAAAGGTCATTCTTAAGCTATGCCATACACTAGTGAGGCCTCCATCGGAAGATGGTGTGCCGTTCTGATCTCTGTATAGCAGCACTGGAAACGGTACAGGGGAGGTCAACCCGAGTCGAATCATTTCTTTTAAAGTGAGCAAAGCTTAACAGGAGACATAAAAGAAGTGTTTAGTACAGAAGAACTAGTACACTGAATTCCAGGTATTGATTTTAAATGAATGTATCAACAATAAGATGGACGACTGGTGGAAGCAGGTTAAGGATTGCATTTGCACAAATGTTAAGGATTTTCTTCACTCATATTACCATAGATAAGTGGAATAAGTTACCAAGTAGCATGGTGGAGAACTTCAGAACTTCATGTGGTTGTGGTTTTGTAAAAGTCTGGCGGGTAGGAATGGACAAGCTGTGTTGGGCTGAGTGATATGTTATCATCAGAATTGTTCTTACGATTTTAAGTGATTGAACACGATCTACACTACAAGGAAGATTATTGTTAAAATAGAAAAGGTCTGAGATGAAATGAGTTTAGAATTACTTGGACTATCATATTTGTTTCTTTCTTCTTATAGCTGTACATATTACATATTTATTAAGACACTGTATGTTTTTTTGTTTTTCTTTTGTAAAGTGCTTGTTATACTTATGGCTGAGCATAGTTTATCGAGGTAACTGTGGCCATCTTTACTGCTGTTACTTTGCACTCCCATATAAAGTGTCATTTGTTTGTGTGTCTGTGGGTGGGTGTTTCGTTTTTTTTTTAAGCACTGAAACTTGTAAAGTAACTTTTTAAAGATACATTTCTATGACTTTAATCTGATGTTGTAAAGCTCTCAGATAAATAAATGTTACAGAAATGTATGAATGCTACTATGACTTAACAGTACGTTATCATGCAAATTGTGGAGCCTTAGGACACGTTCTCATTGCCTAAACATATTTAAACATTTATCACTGTGACTTTCATAATGGGGATTACTGTTTGCTACATCAGGCATGTGATGTCGGTCTTCTACAGACATTTGAATTGGGTTTCAAAGTCATATCTACAGTTACTAAGGTGTTGTACCATGTTAGTCTATTAATTTTTTACATTTAAGATGTCTCACTTCAAGGTTTTCCAATGTTGTATCTGTCCTGGTGTCGATATAAACACAGGGAACTCCAGTTTCTGTATTACATCTTGCCTGAAGAAGGGGCCTGAGTTGCCACAAAAGCTTGCATATTGTAATCTTTTCAGTTAGCCAATCAAAGGTGTCATTTTGCTTGACTTCTCACTAAAGTCATAGACTATTTCTAGCTTTGTAAATTGAACACTTCACTCTTATTTTTTGATGTGTGCTGCAGAGTGCCATGGGTAGTGATTTTGAGGAGTGAATGTAATGATTCAAGTAATAATTCAGTCTTTATTAACCACCCTGTTCTCTGCAGTTATCCCTCAAGTCTAATGACCGTATAAAGCTGTAATTCTGCAGGGTATGAAGAAGCTGAAGGTGACGCAAAACATTTCAGACAACAAACTATCGTTCATTAAAGATGTCATAACCAGCATTTGGTTTAATTTTACATACAAATAACTGAACCACAAAGCAGAAGTACTCCTTCTTTTCTTTGTTTAATGCGGTGTGTATATCAGTGTAAAACATTAATTAATAGTCTGAATTTATTTATTCATATTCAGGATCAGATATGCAGACTCTTCAAAAGCAGTGCCTAGAGCTGGATTTGAAATAAGGAGTAATGAGGCAACAGTGCAGACCATTGAGCATTGTCACTTAAAAATTAAATTCAAAACAGGGAATTTGAATGTTTAAGGGGATGTCAAACTTGACAATGGCAGTTGCTGGTCTTGTTGCCTGAGCACATCAATTTACATGAAAAATAATCGCTGGGAATGGGAAATGAGTGATTGCATGACGACTTTCCAGCCCAGTTTCAAATTTCCAAAGTATTGCTGGCTCGTCCTCTTTTTTTTTGACGGTTACATGTGCTGTCCAATGGAGCTGATGGTTTACAGGTAGTAGGACTTAAGCCACAATTGTGTTAGTTATGTAAAACACGAGACATCAGACAGACAATCCTGTCTTCTGTTGTAAAGTGCACACACTTGCATTCCTTGGTCCCTCGTCACTGCATTACATGAATTGTGCTTTCATTTGTTGTCGGCTCTCATGACAGTTGTCTCACAGAGTCCGTCCCTACAACGTTTGATAAAATCAAACCTGGTCAAGTTGCGTGCTGGTTAGTCAGAGTTGCTGGGAATGTCAGACGACATGAGTGGCAGTCCTGAGAGTATGGCATGACTGGCCTTAACTCTGTAAGATTATGATAATGAAGACTACGACTGACGACTGAGGATCGCTGCTGAAGTCAGGTAAAGTGACAGGGCCTTAAGCTGATGAGGAGTCTCTAGACTTGGAGGTAAGTGCCAGTCTACAGGTAATGAATTGCTCTCTTCTTTCCGTTTTGGAAGGAGGCCTCAGTGTGTCATTAGTTAGAAGTGCAGAACTTCTCATGGTTGACCTCCTACCGCATAAACTTGAATAGCCAAACACAGAAAACGTATTGTTGACGTAGCTTTTAACTTAGAGGACTGTATGTATGCTGCTTAATGTGTGAATTTATTTTCTTAGTAGAAATGTTGTCATCTTTTTCATTTGACAAATCGCACGCATCAGTGCACATGACTAAAGTACTTCCTAAAGTTGAACTGATAATTGAGTTCCTTTTACAGCTTTGTGCTTTCCATCAGATTACCTCATTGGTAGCAAGCACTTTGAACAAAATTAGAAAGCAGAAGCATAGCGGGCATGCACAGGAAAGGAAATGTAAATAAGAAACCAAAATCTTTACGGCATTGCAGTGTGCATTTTGAATAGTGGAGGGAAACTCTGAAGGGATGTTATAAGAAAATAGCAATGTACTAATTAAGAAATATCCACTGATGACTTAAAAACAGCAGCCACATTATTGGGTAAGCCATACTGTAGATGATATTATGACTCTGTTTAAAGAGATTAAAGTTGAAACTCCCACCCTACCCAAATTATTCAGCTGTGTGGCACTAAGATAAGAACCCAAACTTATGAAGTACCTGAGGTTCTTTCATTGCTAAAATTGTGCATTGATGTTGAGTTCCCATTACTATAGTGAAATAAGTAATGTTAAATCATGATGTTTCCTGTAAAGAGACTTCATTTTGTTTGTTTATAAATGTGCATGACTCTTACTATTATTACTTACTTGCCTGACCCTTTTACCCAAGGCGACTTACAACATTTCACATGCAAGTGGATGTGGCTTGACCTTAGATCCTGTCTATTGATGTATATACAAAGAGGCAGATATTTTCTTTTAGGCATAAATGACGGCTGGCTGGTCAGTGAAGAGCCATTAAAAGTAGGAAATTTAGTTAAGCTCTTGTGCTTGTGTTTTTCAAATTATTTACTGTCGTTTGGTTTTCCTGGTTTGAAAATTTTTCCAATTAAAATTCCTGCTTACGTTGTACACTCATAACAGTCCTCATAAACTTGCTGAATGTACAGTACACGCATGATTGTTTGTAACTACTGCAGTCTGTTTTTGCTTCTGTGACTGCAGGTTTGCAGATTTTGAGTTTGACCCTCTGCCAGCTTTCATGGCTGGGTTTTGATTATCAGATAAAGAAACAAGACCTAGAATTTGAACTCTGCTTTTTTTAATGCTGTGCAGAAGTACAAAATCTCCTGGACTTCTGTTACTGAGAAGGTTTACCTGACGGAGAGAAAGATGGAAGCAGTCTGAGTCGGAGTGCAAACAGCACAAGGTTCGTTTAGCTGAGTGAATATACAGGTGCTGGTCATAAAATTAGAATATCATGACAAAGTTGATTTATTTCAGTAATTCCATTCAAAATAGTGAAACTTGGATATTAGATTCATTCATTTCACACAGACTGATGTATTTCAAATGTTTATTTCTTTTAATTTTGATGATTATACCTGACAACTAATGAAAGTCCCAAATTCAGTATCTCGGAAAATTAGAATATTGTGAAAAGGTTCAATATTGAAGACACCTGGTGCCACACTCTAATCAGTTAATTAACTCAAAACACCTGCAAAAGCCTTTAAATGGTCTCTCAGTCTAGTTCTGTAGGCTACACAATCGTGGGGAAGACTGCTGACTTGACGACCATTGACACCTTGCACAAGGAGGGCAAGACACAAAAGGTCATTGCTAAAGAGGCTGGCTGTTCACAGAGCACTGTGTCCAAGCACATTAATAGAAAGGCGAAGGGAAGGACAAGATGTGGTAGAAAAAGTGTACAAGCAATAGGGATAACCGCACCCTGGAGAGGATTGTGAAACAAAACCCATTCAAAACTTGGGGGGGATTCACAAAGAGTGGACTGCAGCTGGAGTCAGTGCTTCAAGAACCACCACGCACAGACGTATGCAAGACATGCGTTTCAGCTGTCGCATTCCTTGTGGCAAGCCAGTCTTGAACAAGAGACAGTGTCTGAAGCGTCTCGCCTGGGATAAAGACAAAAAGGACTTGGACTGCTGCTGAGTGGTCCAAAGTTATGTTCTCTGATGAAAGTAAATTTTGCATTTCCTTTGGAAATCAAGGTCCCAGAGTCTGGAGGAAGAGAGGAGAGGCACAGAATCCACGTTGCTTGAGGTCCAGTGTAAAGTCTCCACAGTCAGTGATGGTTTGGGGTGCCATGTCATCTGCTGGTGTTGGTCCATTGTGTTTTCTGAGGTCCTAGGTCAACGCAGCCGTCTACCAGGAAGTTTTAGAGCACTTCATGATTCCTGCTGCTGACGAACTTTATGGAGATGCAGAATTCATTTTCCAGCAGGATCTGGCACCTGCACACAGTGCCAAAGCTACCAGTACCTGGTTTAAGGACCATGGTATCCCTGTTCTTGATTGGCCAGCAAACTTGCTTGACCTTAACCCCATAGAAATACGCCAGACCCAACAATTCAGAAGAGCTGAAGGCCACTGTCAGAGCAACATGGGCTCTCATAACACCTGAGCAGTGCCACAGACTGATCGACTCCATGCCACGCCGCATTGCTGCAGTAATCCAGGCCAAAGGAGCCCCAACTAAATATTGAGTGCTGTACATGCTCATACTTTTCATGTTCATACCTTTCAGTTGGCCAACATTTCTAAAAATCTTTTTTTTTGCATTGGTCTTAATTGATATTCTAATTTTCCGAGATACTGAATTTGGGAATTTCATTAGTTGTAAGTTATAATCATCAAAATTAAAAGAAATAAACATTTGAAATACATCAGTCTGTGTGTAATGAATGAATCTAATATGCAAGTTTCACTTTTTGAATGGAATTACTGAAATAAATCAACTTTGTCATGATATTCTAATTTTATGACCAGCACCTGTACTGTAGTGTTATTAGCCTCGATTAATAAAGTGTGTTACGGTCCATGTCAGCACTACATCATCACAAAAAATGACCCTTTGTGTAAATCCAAGCTAATTATGGTTCATGCTGGAGTCTGGCCTGACACTTGCATGCTGCTAAATACAAGGTAGACAACTAAGCAGGTATTTACTACATGCTGAGTGTTTTAAGAAGAAATATAACCTTATGCAAGTTGCATTTTTTTTTCTCTCAAAGATACTTGTAGTACTAGGGTGTACCATGTTAGCCATTATGAATGTAATAATAATACATTTTATTTATTCATAGGTGCCTTTCTAAACACTCAAGGACACCGAACAATAGATAAAACACACATTATAAACAAAACTAAAATACAAAATTTAAAATCAGACAGAGCAATTGTAGTCAAAGAGGAAAAAGCAGTCTTAAACAAATAATGTTTAAGTTTAGATGTAAAAAGTGAGAATGGATCAATGTTTCTGAGCTCAGAAGGCAATGAACAACAGAATCCTTTGCACTCCTTAGTGGTAAGATGGACAAAGGGGACAGTCAAGTGGATGGAGGAAGAGGATCTAAGGGTGCGAGTGGGAATGACAACATGGTGGAGGTCGGACAGATATGGAGGGGCAAGGTTGTGGATAGCCTTAAATGTTAACAGAAGAATTTTGAACTGAATGAAGAACTTAACTGGAAGCCAGTGAAGCTGCTGCAAGACGCTTGTAGTACTGTAATGTAATTTTGATTATATCTTGCCTGAAGAAGGGGCCTGAGTTGCCTTGAAAGCTTGCATTGCATTTGTCATTCCAGCAGATGGTGCATCACAAACATTTGTAGTAAAGCATTTTATTCTGCAGATGTTTGTGATGCACCATCTGTTAAACTGGATACACACAGACTTGTATCCTTTATTTAAGGTGGATTTTGGACTCTCTTGCTAAAGCTTCCAGAGTTTTGAACGACTGGATGTGCAGAACTGTAATGGCTGCTGGTTTTCATTGTACCCATCTCCTTTAATCAAAGGCAAATTCCTTGACTGGTGACATCCCTCATTAAGACAGACTGCTTTCTTCTTGAGGATCAACCTGTGGTATGAAACTAAGTGTAATGCTACTGATGCTACACATTGGTCCTCAAGTTTGCATTCAGTTGCTCGTTCAGTAGTAGTTTGTTATTTACTGCTGGAAATTGTTATTTTAACTGAAAATTTTTAATTATTTTTTTAATTTAAGGAAAAAAAAGAAAACAATCAATTATGTCTTAAGTAAGTAAAAAATACAGAGGTGCTTATTGTCTGAGAAACGCTGAACTCCAGCTGCAAGACTGTTTCGATGTCTCAGTCTGAGCTCAGAGCTGTTTCATTCAACCAGACTTTTAAAAAGAACACCCATTAGCCTCCAATTAAGCGACTGGCTGTGATGGAAGTTGTACATCCACATTGCTCAGTTAAAAACACTTCTCTATAGACACACATGCGTGTGTGTAAGTACTCATAAAGCCTTAATAGGGATGTGTTTATTTAGACTAACAGCCAGACAGTGAGACAGTTGTGTTTAATACATTATTTGGTATTAAAAAAGAGTAAAATCCAGCAGACAATGAAATCATTTAAAATAACCTCCATAGTTTAGATGGTGGCTTCTTGAATATTTCCATAGGGCACACTATTTTTGTTTTTTTTTGTTTTGTTTGTTTTGTTCTTCATTATTGACCAGCGTGGCGAGACTGAGCACTAACACAGTATTTGATGAGAAGTGATTTAGGGCTCCTTGCATGTCCCCCGTCTTGTAGGCAAGAATGGCATTTGAGACCTGTGAAAACACCCAAACAAAAAGGGAACGGTAGCAGTGATGGACAAGGTTATTCATTACCCTGCTGTTATTTAAAAAGAAAGAAAATACATGCATTTTTACAAAAGCTGCCCATGTTTTGTATGTTTATTACATCATTGTCTAGTCTTTTTAATCATGTCTTACATATTTATTAAATGTCTGCACCTTTCAGTATAAACAGTAGTCATAATGTAAAATGTTGTATCCGTGCTGGTTTGTTCATGGCTGTGTTCTGGTGATTTATGGGTGCCGCCGTTGGCTTTGTGTTTTGCAGCTGTATTTTTTGTTTGTGCACGTCCTTTTTGTTGCCTTAAGGCTGTATCAGTGCTGTTGAGTCACTTTTGCACGAGTGGCAGAGAGACTGTGAAAATAAATAAAATAACAGTACCAACAAATCCCTTTGTGTCTCTTATTTGCCTCTGACACCTACTGCCTCTTACAAAGCTCAGCCTGTGCTATGGTGGTTGGTAGATATGCTACAGTAAATCCTTCATACTAAATATTAGATGATTTTAAACGACCTGATCTCTCTAGACCCTTTAAATCTGTAAAGATGAGTAAACTTGGTAAGTGTAAAAGATTAGAAATTGATGGTCATACAAAGTGTTAAATATTGACTATTAAGGATCCATTTGTATATGCAGAATGATATTCTAAATAGCACAGGCAATAATGGCACTTAAGGTGAAACACTTGTTTGCTACCTAATTTAGTTTTTAATATCAGTAATATTGTATACAGTACTAGATATTGTAAATTCAATCAGTTCTGAATAAAGATAAACATTTATAAAAAACCTGCATTTACACCTTCTGTTCTAAAGCTGTCATACTGTATTTTCATCTCAGTAAACATCACAGTTACTGGATACAGTTGTGTTGCATATTACACTTGAATGTACCAGAGCCGATTGCAGAATGATTCGTGTTATATGTGTAGGTGTTTTATGTTTTAATACACAAGACTCATTACATGAAGAAAATAAATTAAATTCTTTATTTTTTTTTCTTTTGAAAAAATTGTAAATTCTCAGGATTACATGTCAGTCATTAATAGTAAAACACTGCAGTTGAGAGTTACAGACCTTCCTGAGAAAGTGTCAGTAATTCACAGTTGCAGCACAGTTCATGTCTACATGGCATATGTCAAAACTATTGACTCCTGAAGAATGCATTGTGGCTTATGGGTTAGTAAGTATATCACATTGACAAAAACAAATTCCTTGGTTAACACTTTCTTTGTCGTTCTGGATGCAACAAGCTGCCTCTTTCTATCAGGACAGCAAATCAGTACCACTACATGGGCTGTCCATTTATTCCAGATATGCGTCACCAAGCTTAAACTCACTGTTGCTTTTCCCACACTAGACCAGATGATTTATCCCAAGCACTGCTTTTTTTCTGTTGCTTAAGGCACACAAAGGTAGAATGGAGTGAGAGAAACTGCACTTGGTTGGTTCTAATATTCGAGTTTGGAATTCTGAAAGAAATCCTCTGACAGCCCGATGGATGCTTTATTGGACAATTCCACTCTTTGTAACTGAAAGTGCTAGAAGTGAAGACATGGTGTTTTGTGTTAATTTGCAGTAAAACTAAATCAATACTACCACCTGCATTATGTGCTATCGTTTTTGTTATATCTAATGATGATCCTTCTGTTCCAGAGGCCACATGACTTCAGCAATTGGACTTCAATCGAGTGGGCTTCCTGGAGCAAAAGCCAATGAAAACCAAAGGTAAAATGCTACACTGCACACTGAAATAGCTGCATTAAAAAGTATAAATAAAATAACAAAAATGTCCTTAAGCAGTAAAATGTACAAAATAGAAGATATTTTGCATATAAAAATAAAAGTGCAAATGTTTTTATGGAGAGAGTTATGGATCTGGACTGTTTCTTATTAAAATATAAACCTCTATGTGCACACCCAAATTTCTGCGAGGCGGACGACTTAATGATACAGGGGACTCCCGGCCGCCAAAGCTGTAAGGTACTGGAAGTTGGGGGAAACAAAGTTGTTTTGCTGTTTTTATTTACAGATCATTATTTTCAGTTTGCAAGAAATTTTTGAATTCCCATAGAATGGAAAAATGGGCATTCGCACTGTACCCAACTCTGGCATTTGAACTTCTGTCATGGAGAATTTGCTCTTATGACACAAGTTTTGTAAAAGTCATTAAGTTCTATACAGGAATACACATATTGAAGTTGCGCGGTTTGTTTTTAAAGTAGTAGCTGTAGACGTCCATTGCACAAACTTCGGGTAATAGAAGCAGATGTTCATCATGCATTACTGGCAATCTGTATGCTCCAGGGTAAGCCTAATGATTAGCTGATTTATTTATTTATTTTTACCAACCTGTATAACAAGCAAGTTTATAATACTTACCTTTGCTATGAAAACAGGTGCATGAAACAAGATTTTAATATGCTAGAGATGCCTCTTGTGTACCAAACACAAAAGGAGGCTGATATTGTTGAACCCAGAGACTTTAAACGGCACGCCATCTTTACTATTGAATTTGAGCGCCTTGAAACTGTCCCCGGCAAATATGCTACTACAGATGGTGAATGGTTCATTCTTCTGAATCAAATGGCTATATGTAACATATATTTGTTATGCAGTCAAATAAAAACAAATGTAAAATCTCGGATGCCACTTTCCAGTGCAATTACACCTCCAATTTGTGGTATTGCCCTGCTTATTTTGTTTGTTAAAGATATGCATTGGCGCACTTCCCTTTATTGAAGCCTAGTTTGTTGTTGTCAGTTGGGTAGAAAGATGATGGTAAATTTGTGGTGGTGGTCATTATGTCAGACAGTAGGTCACTTTGGTCCAGAAAGTTCCGATTGTCCCAGTGGGTTGCATAAAGGGTCATTGGGGCCCCTTGCCTGCTCAGAAAAGCCTCGACATTTGGTATTGTGGTGATAGGCGGATTTCCAAGGTCAGTGCTCCTGTCTCGCCACTCTTCTTGCTGCCTGTGAATCTTCATGTGGGCATTGCGACTCTTTATTTTGTAAAACATTCTATAAAAGAACAGTAGAAAATCACCAATAATCTCGCACCAATCATGACTGATCTCAGTTAAATACATGTATATGTGGAAATTCAAACCTAAACAACATTCCTGCATTCTCCTTAGAGCTGAAGCTGCTCATTTACAGAACATTTGTTTGAAAAGAACTCCTAATGTTTTAAAGACAAGTGTGAACAGTGCTGCACTTTTCTTGGTAGCAGTAAACACAAAGGCTGCTTTCATCTGTGGCTGTCCACTTCTGTTTACAAAGAAACAAACAAGCAGTCTCAAAAATAAGACATGGAATATGCTCTACTGATGTTAAAAAGCAGAGAGGGAAACACATTTGTGCACATATGTCTTAAACATTACTCCTTGAGTAGGAAAGGAATTGATTCTTCACTGTGGAAGTTGTGATGTTACACTCCATGAGACCCCTGATGCCAAATTATCTTGCTACCAAAGTGATACCATGTTGTAATACACTGGGAATATTAAGTCACTGCAGCATTTTCATGCCATTATGAAGATTTTTGCACAGTTCATCCCTTTCAGTTTTAAATTTTGCTACTTACTTTCCACACTGTTTACAGGGAAAACTGCCCGTCACAGATGGACTGGCAGGCACTCCTTCCACTGCAGGCTGAGAATCGGTTTTCTGAGAGCATGATAAGACCTGAAAACATATTTGTAAGGATTAGTTACAAAGTGTTCAGTATTAAAAAACCTACAATGTCACCACACATTGGTAATTATTATAACTTATTTGTGTGTGCGTGTAAAGGTGGAGCACATTAGACTGAGAGAAATTGTCCCGCAACTAAAAAGCCAATAAATATTTCAAAGGAGTGTGTACTCTCAGTTGTGAACGGACTTCATGGCTGCTTGTTTTATTACTGTACACCCTGAGGGAGATCAGCTGGAGATCGGGACGGTGGCTGTGTAATGGAGTAGAGCACTGATGCAGTATTTTACTTGAGCAGTCAGTATTTGAGCCTTAGGAGACAGGGCCTGTTCCCCAATTTGTTTCTACTCAATTTAATTTTGGGGGGAAAAAAAATCATACTTTATACATCTTTTATTTGTTTCTTTTGGTATAACTACAGTTGCTGGCATGATATTTGGCCAGCATATTCCATAGAAAGGTTTTAAAGTAAATACAAATCAGAGAAAGTAATTGTATTCATATGAAAGAACTATTTTTAACTTAATATTACTCCCTGGTTATTTAATAAATGTTAAGGCCACAAAAATCATGTTAAAAAGGTTTAGCGTTTTGCTATGCTTACGCAGTTCATAAAAATACCAGCAATAAGACTTGACTCAAGCCGCGAGGTACGGGCGACTTACCGGACTGTAGGGTAAGTCCTGCTTTAGGCCATGTCCTGTTCTCTCCATCTCTCTCTCCAAGGCAGCACGTTGCTTTTTCTGCTGCTGTAAAATCTTCTTGGAAAGATAATAAAACTCCACACACTGAGATACACGCTTTGTCTTCACCTAAAATTAATTCAGAATGAATGTTTTTTTTGTTTTTTTTTCCTCACTCATTCATATATAGGTGTATATATATTAGTTCATCCAGTATATGTGAGTATATTTCATTTCTCAGTACCTTCAAGCTCCAGAGTCCTGGGCTCGGACGACAACCTTGGTGCTTCTTGTGTGGAGTTTGCATGTTCTCCCTGTCTTTACATGGGTTTTCCTCCCCAATCCTAAAGATGTGTGTTAGATGAACTCAAAATTCTAAGTTGACCCCATATGAGTGAGTATGGGAAAATGATGACTGGATTTCATTTCTCTGATGCTAAGTACAACTAATCACATACTGTATTTTGCTTAACAGGCTTTACAATGGAACAAAACCAAATGTTTTAATTCCATAAACTCATGTCTGTTTAGCTCGTATCAAAAGGTACAATATATACATTTGTAATTTTTAATGGAATATATATTTTTTGCCTTTCTTTTCTCTTGTTAGTCAGTACCATTCCTATCAGTAGGGATTTTTTCCTTCATGTTATTTTCTAATTATGGGAAGACCGCCATCTATCTATGCAGTTCACATCAAGTAGTTTTATTCCAACCCAGTTTCTGTGTTAAACGTTATCCAGTTCTATGGCTTTCATTCTGAAATATTAAGTAATTCTTTTATTTTATCAATTCTTTACTAATAATGTTATTCAAATGATTTCTGGACCCACAGCAGATTAATAATTTTGAGTCTTTAGTTTTGTTTTTTTTGTGTTCTTTTCCACTCTTCACAAGTTTAGCTATGGTTGAGATGCTGTTTTTTCTGTCATTTGCATCTCATTGTTAATTAGGAGCTGGTTAAGAAAACAAGAATTTTTATTTTTCCCTTCTTGCAGGTAAAAAAGACTACTAATAATTAATAATTACTATTGTCATTGCAAAATTTGATATGTGTGCTTTTTTCACCTGTTATTCCACCTATCAACAGCTAGATGAGAGTCAGTCTGTTTATTCTGAAACTCTGACAGTAACTATAAGAATCCTTATATAAATTATTTAATAAAGTAATTTGTTTGACAATTACTGAAGTAGGCAGATGAAAACACTTACTGTATATGGCACTAAAGGAAATTCATATTGCTGGATCTTGAAATTGTTGCCTTAGGTAAAATGCAGTGATTGTCATATATTTGAATGTTGTATTTTTTAAATAAAACATTTAGCTATAAAGTTCCTTCATTCCAACACACAATGGTTATTATCCTGACATAAAGCAAGAGCTATGAATAGAATGCCAGTCCCCTCTTGAGCAAACTCACCAGAATACCCATAATAGACCAATGCAGAGACATTAGTTAACTTATATCACATACAGACATTTTTCTTTGGGATGTGAGGATGACTCGGAACCTCTCAGAGAAAACCCCCATATAAAGGAAAATGCTAATTCTTCACTAACAGTGGCCAGACTGGGATGGGAACCCAGGTCCCTTTAAATATGAGGCAGCAGTCACAAAATAAAATAGTCATATACAGTACAGGCCAAAAGTTTGGACACACCTCCTCATTCAATGTGTTTTCTTTATTTTCATGACTGAAAGCATCAAAACTATGAATGAACACATGTGGAGTTATGTACTTAACAAAAAAAGGTGAAATAACTGAAAACATGTTTTATATTCTAGTTTCTTCAAAATAGCCACCCTTTGCTCTGATTACTGCTTTGCACACTCTTGGCATTCTCTCGATGAGCTTCAACAGGTAGTCACCTGAAATGGTTTTCACTTCACAGGTGTGCCTTATCAGGGTTATTTAGTGGAATTTCTTGCTTTATCAATGGAGTTGGGACCAGCAGTTGTGTTGTGCAGAAGTCAGGTTAATTGGACGATCATTTATTTTTCAACAGGACAATGACCCCAAACACACCTCCAGGCTGTGTAAGGGCTATTTGACCAAGAAGGAGAGTGATGGAGTGCTGTAAATGGTCATGAAAATAAAGAAAACACATTGAATGAGGAGGTGTGTCCAAACTTTTGCCCTGTACTGTACATTATCTTTATTTTATATTTTCATATTGTAGTACTAGACTTTAAATCATCTTTGAGAATTTACAGAGTACCACTTACAGTTTTTTGAATCATGCAAAAGTTCTTCTTATGCAATGCATAGGCTTTGTTGAAGAGCTTCCGTTCATTTGCTGTCCAAACATCACTACCTGGTAAGTACAAATTTTTCTTAGATGATTAAAATCACATGGGGTCCCACATAAAACATGCTTGATACATTTGTAAAAACATCTAAAGTGAGTGAATGTGCAACATTAACAATCTCTTCATATTTTCTAGAGATTTTTATCCAAGAACCTGAAAGCAGTTCACCCAAATTGCCCACCATTACACTTAGTCTGCAGCATGGTGATGCTCACCTAATCCAAAATAAGTCACCTGTACCCTGATGAACTAAGCAGTAACTTTAAGTAAGATAGAATAGAATCTCAAAAGGAGTTTAGCATAAAATGAGAGTAAATGCTATATATTAGATAGGATCCTGTTGAGCTGTGTGATCGAGATGTCACCTGGTTCATGTTCACAGCATAAAGATGTAGCAGATGTGTGGTTCACTCATTCCCATGAACTGCTTTCTCCTCTATAAAACATTAGTTTCAGCACTGGACATGGTTCTGTTGTGAAGGATAATACTGTACATCTCCCATTTTATTCTGAATAGTTTTCTTCTAAGCTCTGCTGGCTGGAGTAATGAAATTCAATAAAATGCTTGGTATTTTTTAAAAATCTGAAAGTCAGCACTAGCACAACAGGGTTATAACTACTACACATACAGAGTAGATTTAAAATGAGACAGAAATAAGTTGAACACATACGATAAGACAATGGGTCATAATAAAAAAAATCAAAAAAATAGTCAAAAAATGCTTCAAGCTTGTGTAAAGTAAGGAATTATTAGGGCTTCAAACAGTTAGGTGCATTGGGAATCCTAAAATTGTCCCCAGTGTGTGCTTGGTGTGTGTGTGTATGCCCTGCGGTGGGCTGGCGCCCTGCCCGGGATTTGTTCCTGCCTTGCGCTCAGTGCTGGCTGGGATTGGCTCCAGCAGACCCCTGTGACCCTGTGTTAGGATATAGTGGGTCGAAGAATGACTGACTGACTGACATTAATGTGAGACAACCCTGTTTGTAGCTACTCATGGGAGGGATTGCGGTGAATGTGTCAAACAGGAACACATGACATTCATCCATTTCCTGAACCCATGTTTTCAATAACAGGGTTGTAGGAGAGGGCAGTCTATTCCACTGCCTCATGTGCCAGGCAGTTAGCAGTTCTGGAGGGATGGCAGTACAGAACACCCACACTTTCACATGTGGAAACAGTTTAGATGTGCCAGTTAGTCTAATACTCTTAAAAAAAAAAAAACAAAATATGAACACAAGGTGAGCGGGTGAGGAATTGAACATAAGAAACAGGAACTGTGAAACAGTGCTGATCACTGCACCATAGTCTCACTCTAAATTTAAGGAATGATCTGGAAATATCAGAGTAGCTGGTTATTGTTGAATAATTGGAAGCATCTTACCAGTGTAGTGGTAACCAGAAATTTTGTGTGTTTCATCTTTATAAGGTGAGCCAAAAAGCAACATTTCCAGAGCACCCTGGAAGGATGATAAAAAAAAACAAGTCTAACCAACTGATTCATCCAGTCTAAGAACATTTACATTTGTCCATTTAATAAAAATAATTTAACTGATTATATCAAATGAACATAATCACATACTATGAACATTTTGTGATGCAGCAGAAAATCACTGTATTGACGAACATTGCTCTTTAAGCCTGTGACATTTTCTTTCTTTGTGCTTTAGAGTGAATAGTTAACATAGCTATAAATTATAGACAATAAAATGGGGTTCTCCTCACCAGCACATTTCCGTGGGCCTTAAACAGACAATGCAGAGCCAATTCTTGGTTGGTTCCACCTCCAGGAACAGCACTGCAGCTAGCTAGGTCCAGGAGGTTCTCCACTATGACAGAAAAGCAAAGTCTTTATGTTAAAAAATAAGGACCAAGTCCAAATCTCGTCCACCTACTTGACATGTCACTTGTGTATGGCAGTATATCCCATATTGTCTGGCACACCTGAATCATGAAAACGACTATGCCACAGTATTGCTCATAGATCAGTGCTTTTAATACAGTTGCACCATCAAAGCAGATCACCATTCTTCTAGAACTGGGACTTAGTACAACCCCCTGCAACTGGATTTTAGACTTCCTAATTTCTAAATTCCAACATATGTAGGTTGGAAACATCAAATCCTGCCGATGTTGATGTTGTGCCGCCATCCATACACCTTGTTCACCTATTGCCATGTTTAAAACACAGCTCCAACTCCAACATTAAATTTGTCGATAACACCACAATCATAGGCCTGCTCGCTAACATTGATGAGGCGGCTTACAGAGAAGATGTCTGCCTTCTTACATATTGGTACCAGGACAACAATCTCTCTCTTGATATCAGCAAAACCAAGGACTGGACCATAGATTTCAGGAAGCAGCAGGAAAAACACACTTTCATCTACATTGGATATCCACAAATGTTGGAATGCCTTTCACTGGTAACCTGAAGTGGGTACAATGCATCTCCCCTACCATCAAGAAGGCTTACCAATTCTTTTACTTCCTCAGATGTCTGAAGAAAAAAAAAAAAAACAGATGTGTCCATATATGCTCATGAACTTCTAGAGGTGCAGAGTACAATCCATACTCATTGGCTGCATTAGATCCTTGCATGGCACTTGCTAAAAACAGAACGGAGCAAGACCATGAGATCTTGCTGTTGCAGCTTGAACAGCTGGTTGGGCTTAAAGGGGCTGCTCTCAGCTTTGCAGTCATATCTTACTGTGTTTTTCAATTCCTCTTTCTCGTCTACCTCTCCTGTTAAATGTGGTGCTCCTCAGGGATCCATTTTGGATTTCAGGAAATTAAATATTTCTTTTCACTGTTATTCTGATGATTCACAGGTTTACATTCCTGTTTGTAACTCTGAAATTAATCGGCTGCACAATTGTCTTTTTCAACTAAGATCCTGGATGGCTGACAATTTTGTTGATTTCAATCAAAATAAAACAGAAGTGCTGATAGCTGGTCCCCCTGCCAAAGCTCAAATTGGTTTTGAACCTCTCGGCTCTTTTGCTGACTTTTGCAAACCTCAAGTCGTAATCTTGGTATCATTTTTGACAGTAACCTCTCTTTTGAGAAACAGATTAACTCCGTAGTCAAGAGTTTCTATTTCTAGCTTCGTCTTTTAGCTAAGGTCAAACTTTTTTTTTTTTTTATATAATCGCTGAGGGATCTTGAGAAAGCTAATTGTGTGTTTCACACCAGCCATCCAGAGAGTTTAGATCTACTGGTCAGTTGTCTCTATTGGTCCCTTGCACTAAGTGTAAAACTAAGGGGGACAGGGCTTTTGCAGCTGCAGCACCTCGTCTGTGGAACTCTCTACCTCATTACATTAAGGGGTCACCTACAATTGAACGATACTGAAGACTCATTTCTGTTTTCTAGCTTTCAGTGACCTTCACTGATACTGATGGTTTCTCTACTCTTAGTCATCTTTTTTCCTCTTCTGTAACTCACTGCTGGCTGTATTTTGTTTTTATTTCTATTTATTGTATGTTTTAATGTAAAGCACTTTTGCTACAGCTTTACTGATATCATTTTAAATGTGCTCTATAAATACATTGACAGAACTGCAAAGCACAAATGCACAGGGTAGTAAAATTGGCGATGGGCACAGAGCCTCCTCCTGTTCAGGACATATAGAACACATGCTAACTTACAAAGACAAATTTTATTATTAAAACCTTGGCCATGCTGTACTTCACCTTCTCTCCCTGCTCCATCCCAGCAAACGTTATGTGACCAATAGCATTCACAGCACCATATTCAGGGGCAGTTTTTATCCATTGATAAGGGCTGTGATAAGACAGCCCCCGGGCACAGACAGACAGATGCTGAATGGCCAAAAACACACACTATTTATTTACAGAAATGTCCTGCACACAACACAGTGCTTCAATCAGCCCAAACTCAGTCCCCTCTTTCCTTCACTCTTCATATTCCTTCCGCCTTTACTCCTCTCCTCCCAGGCTTCGTCTTCCTCCTCCCAAGTGGAGAAAGACGGCCTCTTTTATAAGCACCCGGATGTGTTCCAGGTGCTCCTTGACGATCTTCCGGTGGCACTTCCTGGTGTGGCGGAAGTGCCACATGAGCACCCGGAAGCACTCCGGGTGTCCCTGGAATTCCTTGTACCCTCGGAAGTGCTGACGTCCAGGGCTTCACAATCCTGCGGGGGCCCCTCTGTAGTGACCACGAGCCCCAATAAGGTTAAGCTTTTATGCTCCGTTCCCGTGGCCCCCATGCAAAACAGGGCTGCTGCCCTCTTGTGGCCCAGGGGAGGTATAGTCCCTCTCTGGGTCCTTCCAGCCATCTGCCAGAGGGTACTGAATAACTACATACTGTACTTAATGCTGCATGAGTGCTGCTTGTAAATGTCCTCTGCTGTTGTATTTAATGTATGTACCAGCTACCTGTATTTGTATTCATTGTCCATTTTTGATGCAGTCTGTGGGAGACATGCATGTAAGAAGTTCATTGTACTGCACAAAGGAAATGGCAGTGGATTTAATCAAATTCTGGTTAAGGCATACCAGAACACTGACAAGGAAACTGCTGGATGACCGACAGACCAAACATAAACTGCTGCCTGGTGGCTAGGTGTACACCAGGACGGACTTGAGCAGCTAATCAACACATCCCAATCACAAACAGTCTGTAGCGTTTGTGTCTGAATGCCTTAGTCCTTAGTAGGACCTGCTAAAATAGGAATTAAGGTGCATCTGTTCTGTGTCAAGGCAAAATGCCTTGTTTTCCAGATCTGCAGATTACATTTTAGTGAATCTTACACTAGGTAACATTTGCAACTCTGCCTTTAATTCAGTTCTGTTCTATGCTGTATAGGGGGAACATTTTAATAAGGTATTTATTGGACAGTATTTGGAAATGAACCCAATCTATTTTCTGAGACAACTGGCCTCCAAAAGCACCGAATGTAAGGCAGAAACCAATTCTGGGTGGGACTCTGTTGAGTTGCAGTGCACAGTCATTTACAGAACTTGCAAACATACACAGTCATCGTGCATTTCCAAGGAACCATCAGAATGCACATCTTTCTAATGCAAGAGGAAACTGGAATACTAAGAGAAAGCCAGGGAAAATGTGCAAATTCCACAGTCAGTGACTTTGCCAGATTTTGAACAGGGAACTCTGGAGTAGTGAGGCAGCATTGTGCTACTCACACGCTCAGTTTTTGATATTTGCTCTTCTATTTAATTTTACATGCAATACAAGACTTATTATCTCTATCACAATAATATAAATTATTCAAATTTAGCAGACTGTTGCAGAAGTGGTCATTTAGATAAAGCATTGCTGGCACCAGCTGGCACTGTACAGGAAATGCAGAAAAATGGCTGTCGCTCCTAAACGGCTCATACAATGTTTTTGGAAAACCCCTTAAATTAAAGCTGAATGTCTACGCTTCAATCACATAATGATTGTTTTATTTCAAATCTGTTGTTGTGCTCAGAGCCAAAATGACAAATATTGTGTCACTGTCCAACTACTTATGGACCTAACTGTAAATACCAGTGGACAACAGTGTGGGTAAACATGATGATAGCTTTGAGGAAGACGTTCATTTGTATACAGTGCATGCCATATTATAAGGGTAAAACATAAAAGGCACATTCCACACAGTGAATCTTACCAGGACACATAAATCAACTTTTTATTTTAAGAAAAATGAATTGGAAAATGCTTACAAATAAGACCTGTGAATGTAGTAATGAATGTTTTCAAAAGCAGTAGCATGGGGTAAAATGTTAAGTTTTGATTTGAATTCATTAAACACATAACCATGTTGTCCACTTTCCAGTTTTTGTTCTTTGTTCTTGAGAGTTTTTTACATTCTTATTCTATCCAAACTCAAAAATACTGTTTTGACATTTTAAAACATATGATGCCGTCCTGAAGGAGGCTTTAATCATGTCATAATTGTTTTAATAGTAAAGTACCAGTTATTGCCGGGAATAAACGGAATTGTTAACTGGTCAGGATTGCACTGCTCACCTAAGCTTATGCTGAATTTTCTATATATCCTGACTATGTGTTACCTTGCTGTTGTGTGTCAGTGTTGTCCTGTAGATCTGCCCATGGCTGCCACACCAGGTCAGCACATTCAGGTTCATGCTTTGCATGGCAGTGGTCCTCCAGGTCAGGGATAAAGGCTTGGTACTCAGGGCCAATGTTTATCTGACTAAGGGATTAAAGAGTCATGTTAGGCACACAAGTAAAAGCTACCATGAAATGCTATTCTTTTTATAGGTATTCTGCATTTATGATGGAAAATTAGATGCCTTAGAGGTTAATCCATTTTTACAGATCCATTACTAAGTTTAAGAAAGTAAACATTTAATTACAATACCAGGTTAATAGCAGGTTCTGTGTACGGATTGTGTGTTTTTTTGTATTGGATGTAAGAAAAGTTACCTGAAGCATGCTGTGTTTAAACACCAAGTCCAGTATTCTTATGGTGCCCAGACCCATACTTCACATGGCACACTCTATAAATCAGCACCCTATCAGTAAGTTGCAGCTCCTCCACACCCCTGATTGTAGAGACGTTAACATTTTAGGTTAAACAATGACTTGTATGAGGGTGCTAAATGAACGTATAACAGTAAACCTGCTAATGCCATGACAAATTGTGTTGCACAGTAACACAGTTGTTGATTTTTCTATAAAAGTGAGATTTTTTCCCCACTTTGAACAAAATCAGGGTACCCAAACAAACTGAAAGTCCCACTAACAGCAAAAACTGAGTAATTAAAAGACTGATTGGAGTAAAGACCTGCAGCTGTAGATGGATAGGCCAGCTATCCATCCATCCATCCACTATCAAACCCGCTTTATCCTAACTACAGGGTCACGGGGGTCTGCTGGAGCCAATCCCAGCCAACACAGGGTGCAAGGCAGGAAACAAACCCCGAGCAGGGCGCCAGCCCACTGCAGGGGTAGGTCAGCTATCCTGGTGTAATTACAGTGCATTCAGAAAAGTTTCAGACCCCTTCTCTTTTTTTCACATTTTGTTGTGTTGCAGCCTTGTACTAACATCATTTAAATTAATTTTACACTATATAATATGGAATGACAATGCAAAAAACAGGATTTTAGGAATTTTTGCAAATATACTAAAAATAAAAAGCTGAAATATACTGACACAAGTATTCAGATGCTTTGCTATGACACTACAAATCTGGCTCAGGAGCATCCCATTCTATTGGTCATCGGTGAGATGTTTCTACACCTTGGTTGGAGGCCAGCTGTGGTCAATCCAGTTGGCTGCACATGACTGAAAAGGCGCACACCTGGCTATAGAAGGTCCCATAGCTGAAATATGTATTCAGGCACACCATGAGATCAAAGGGACTGCCTGCAGAGCTTAAAGACACAATTGTGTGTAGGCATAGATCTAGGGAAGACTAGAAAAAAAGTCTGGCAGCATTGGAGGTTCCCAAGAACACAGTGACCTCCATAATTCGTAAATGTAAGAGGTTTGGAATAACCATGACCCAGCAACTGTAGAAGTGCCTTTGTAATAGAGGTGACCAAGAATGCAATGGTTACTCTGGCTGAGCTCCTGACGACCTTTTTGGATTTGGGAAAAATTCTTCCAGAAGGACAACCATCACTGCAACACTCTAACAACCTGAGCTTTATTTGACAGTGGCCAGACAGAAGCCTGTCCACAGTAAAAAGACATATGGAAGAAAGGTGCCTAAAGGACTCCCAGACAGTGAGAAACAAGATTCTCTGGTCTGATGAAGCCAAGATTAATGTCATGTCTGGAGGAAACCAGGCACTGCTCAAACCTATGCAAAACCATTCCAGTGGTGATGCATGGTGGTGGCAGCATTATGCTGTGCGGTTGTTTTTCAGCGACAGGAACTGGGAGAGTAGACTGGGTTGAAGAAAGGCAGAACAGAGTAATGAAAACTTGCTCTAGAGTTCTCTAGACCCCCAGACTAGATTAATGGTTCACAAAGCAAAGACAACACAGGAATTGCTTACGGACAACTCTGTGAATGCTCTTGAGTGGCACAGCCAGAGCCTGGACTTGAAGCCAATCGAACATCACTGGAAAAAAAATGAATATAGCTGTCCACTGACAATTTCCACTCAGCCTAACAACAGTTTGACGGGATCGGCACAGAAGAAAGGCAGAAAATCCCAAAGTCTTGGTGTGCAAAGCTTGTTGTGATATACCTAAGAAGATTCCAGGCCTTAATTGCCGCCAAACGTACTTAAACGAAATACTGAGAAAATTATCTGAATACTTGTGTCAATATGTTAACACATTCAGAGAAATTTCTAAAATCCAATTTTACCTTGTCATTTTGAGTATTGATTGTTGCTTGATGAGAGTAAAATTAATTTAAATAATTTTAGCAGAAGGCTGCATCACAGCAAGATGTGTAAAAAGCGAAGGGGTCCGAATACTTTTTGAAGGTATGGTGTATTCAGCATTATTCTTAGCTTCACACATTAATACATACTACATAAACATGAGCTAAACTGTTCAATAAAGTATTGCCACCTGTCATACACAGGACTGCACTAAATGACCCAGAACACCATGGTAATGCTTAAGTGTGTCTTTTTTATCATATAAATATACAAGTGTTTGGATCATTGGCTATTGTGAAATGGGATCTGGCTGGCAAGGGGTTCCTCACTGTACCCTGTACTTGTGACAGACAATACTATTTCTAGGACCACAAAAGGTTCAGGCTGGTCCCTTACCCATCACAGCATTAAAGTTTATTTAGGTTTACTTACGGAGAGGATAAATAAGTTGCACTTTGTTGACAGAGTTCTGTGAGTAAGTAGTCCTGGGTTCCTGCAAATATACATAAGCAGCCTTACAGTCTTACACATCAAATTCAGAGTAAATATCACCATGCAACACAGTGTAAAATTAAAACATTTCAAATAAAGGGAGATTCAATGTGTGTCTGTAATTTTTTAATGTAAGTGGTTAGTGGTAAAATGATTCCATTATTATTGATTCCTTTTCTGGCATTTTTGGTAATCGGCTAAATAATGCACTTTGACATGCAGTTTTTCCAAGACAATTCTAACTCTTATTACGATACACTATATGTAAGAATACTGTTTCCGAATGTTTAACATTTGTGAAAAAAAAGCCAATAATTACCAACAAAACCTTGCATTCCGGCTTCACAGATGTTGATATTAACAAACAGCCCTGTTCCTTTGCGCAGAGGGTTTAGCATTGGTGGTGGAGTGTAGTGAAACATCCCTGGAGGAAAATGCTCTTCCAGAGTTTCAGGCTTTCCAGCACATTTCATGAAACGCAGAAGGCTTTTAAAAGGAATTCCATTGTAAATTGGGGCAGCTGGACCCTGAAATGAGGAATACAAGAAATATGTGGGTATTTATACAAAGCTCCTACATTGAAGTAGAGAAGTATAGGGAATTTTACAAAAATAGTGGCCGATGGCAGAATGACAGTATGTGAAATTCCCCTTGGGATTAATAAAGTATCTATCAATCTTAGAAAAAGTAAACTCCATCAAGCGGTCATGCTCCAAATTACATTTGTAACAGCTCAATTCATAATTGTTTTCAAAATAACTGCTTCTGTTTGGCCCAAGTTAACTCTGGATGATCACTATAGGCAAGTAAACAAAAATTTGAGGTTTAAAATAAGATCATCAGGCAAGATGTTTGCTAACCCACATATCTGGCATATATAGTGAGATGAAAATTGACGAAGTGCAGAACTTTGAACAGCATGCTTGTACCCTTTCAGGCTTATTGCTAAGACAAGATATGGGAGCAGACTTGCTGGACATTTCTAAATATAGACTTAACCTTTTTCATGAGTAAAGAAGAAGAGGGTGACTTGTTGGTGAGGAGTGTCCAGAGGTTCTGCATATAAGGATTTTTAAAAGCTCTCTCTTCTGTTTTCTGGCAGTTGCACAACAGCATGAACAATATTGGTCAAGCCTGTATGGGCTAAAAAGATATGACACACCACACAACGGTAAACGAAGAGAAAAAGAAATCTGTAAACTGTATCCCCGATATAAGGGAATGCTGGCAACCCATCGACCAATTCAAAAACCAACATGAAAAAATATGTGCATTCTTAAAGTATATTTGAAAAAGATAACAGACACGTTACCTCCAGGTCCTGCTTATAGTCCAGTTCAGGAATTTCTTGGCTGAATTCAAAACTCTGGTAACTGCTCTCGCCCTCTACCCCTGGTCTGCCCGTGGGAAACACAAAAGGCTCAGTGATTGTGCTGAAGGCATTTTGACGGACATAGGAGACAATGCCATTTTTACTGCCAACTGCCTGGTCAGATAAGAAGAAAGGAAAAGTTGAAGGTGTCAAAGCAAATGGGTCTAAAATATAGTGACATTCAGTTTGGCTACATTCAATGCATGGCACTTCAATGGAGTTTACAGCATCTGGCTTTATGGATTTATAACTTGATGCCTGCTATAGTGAGAGAGCATAAAAAAGGATTAAACACGGAGTCATTTGGCTGTCAACCTGGGGTATAGTGAATGCCAATCTGTGTTTGCTAGGCTGGTTCTGTGACAAATATCCATTATGACAACTGCTGCCAGCTTAAGTGACATCAAATTTCATCACTGGTAGATCTTAACTGGGCGATATGTGTCAATAAAATATATTGATATGTGTTAATCATGGAGAATCCACTGCATCCACTGAACAGTGTCATCTCCAGACAGAGGAGCAGCTTCAGCGACAGACTGCTGTCACTGTCCTGCTCCACTGACAGACTGAGGAGATCGTTCCACCCCCACACTATGCGACTCTTCAATTCCACCTGGGGGAGTAAACGTTAACATTATACAAAGTTATTGTCTGTTTTACCTGCATTTTTATCACTCTTTAATTTAATATTGTTTTTTATCAGTATGCTGCTGCTGGAGTATGTGAATTTCCCCTTGGGATTAATAAAGTATCTATCTATCTCTATCATTCCGAGAGCAAAGTATTTCCCAGATTCATGATTGGATGAAAAGCATAAGAGTTCATGAAAAAGCAAAAATCCGCTTTTTCCATTCTCTTATTATTACAGTTCATTATGCAACATATTTTCTTTAGAATTATTGATGCCTGACAAAGGTATAAGTGAATGAATAATAATGCAGATGGTAGTACAGGCTCAATTTCTACAGCTTCCTATAATCTAACACAACTTTAGATAACAAAACATTCTTAAACCTGCTTCAGGGTCATAGGGGTCAGGATCTATCTTGGCAACACTGGGCACGTTGCAGGAAACAACCCTGGATATGGCATCAATGAATCCCTAGGCCTCTCATGCTCACAAACACACCCATATTCATATAGGGGCCAGATCTGAATCACTATTTGTCTACCATGTGCATCTTTTGGAATGTGGGAAAAGGCACACAAACACAAGGAGAATGCGCAAACTCCACATAAATAATAACCATTCCTACATTACATTCATTGTCTTTTGCACCTGTATCAGCTTTCTTGTTAAAGATTCCATTGTTTTTAATTGCTAACATTAAACTGAATTATTAACACAATGTAACCTGAGTCACATAAAAAATGGGATGATACTGGTTAGAATCCAATATTTTCATTGATGTCTTCTGTAGGAGTTTATATAAAAATCAATAATTCTTATAACACCTTGACAGTTTATACTGAGGTTCACCAGCTGATGGCACAATACTCTTACCTCTTGCCAGCACAGATCCTGGCTGCACTGTTCTTCACTTGTCTTGATATTAAGTGGTATTAAAGATTCATGGGGATCTGAGCAGGGGTCACAAAAATCAGCGCAATCATTATGGAGATCACAGGGCTGGGGCTCTTCTTCACATTTGAATGAGGATTCTTGATCTCCACTAAAGGCCTCAGAATACTGAACAGAGGGACGATTGCAGTTTGTATGAAGAGAATGTTGATCTGAAAAGAGAACAAAATTGATAACATGATAAAAGATTTTTTTTACCATGCACAAACTTATTTTTAAAAATATCTGTCTTTATACATGCCAGTCGTAAAGATAGTACCAGATAGCCATACAGTTTGAAACATTTTACTCTGGGCCACAAAATGATGTGGTAATCACATTGAGCATTTTTTATGTTTGGGTAAACATTAAACTGTTAGGTTTTCACAGTAAGAAAGGAAAAACACAATGAAATAGCTAGAAACATGCAGTAGTTATTAAAAAGGTTCATTTTCTATAGAAAATCCTTCCATCTATCCATCTTCTAAGCCTGAGTGATTTACTATAGGGTTGCAGGGAGTGGAGCTAGAGCCTGTCCAAGTAGCATCAAATAAAAGGAAAAAAAGAAAATATCCATCCCAGCCCTTTTCAGCAAAATACTGAGTACAAAAAGAAAGCTCTGCATTATGTTTGACTTGAACTCAGTTTAATGAAACTGGTTGTCCATTATATTGTAAAACTCCTGTACTTAGAGTGAAAAAGCCTCCTCCAAGTAGAGCTGCTAACCAAGAAAGCAGAATATTACCGATAATGCAACACCTCAAAAAGAAACTTCTCAATGTATCATGTTTCAATTCAATTTATATTTTATATATCTCACACATCTCTCTCATTTAAAAATCCATGTATTTATTTTTGATCACAGTTCATCCACATAAGAGTTATAGAGAGCTTGACATTACAGCGTGTATGCACAGAAATACTCAGAGCAAAAATAAAGGTGATGCTCTGCACTTTACTCTATGGATACAGTATATAGGGAAGCGTGGTGTCACACTAGCTAGCACTGTTAATCGAAAACTCAGGTTCAAGTCCTCTCTTATGTAAGTGTGCATTTTTTATTTTTTGTATACTATGTATGCATTATTCTTGTATCTAGTGTTAATTTGTATGTCTTTGCATGTAATTACCTCTTTGACTTCATGTAAAGTTTTTTAAGCTACATCATTTGTATAAAAATCTATTATAGAAATAAATGTTGTTGTTGACTAATTCTCTGTCATGTGAGGAATCTCCTAACTTCTGTGTTGGGCTTTTTGGGTATTCCTGTTTCCCTTTGAACATCTTAAAGACTATTTTATTTCCGGCCCCGGGTGTGATTAAATCTCTTGGCACAAAGTCTCGTCTCACGGGACGTGAAAGTGTCTCTCTGAAAAAGTCTTGTCCCAAGATTTTTTTATATAATAGCGAGATGTGCATGTTGAATGGTAACTTTAAATTATATCCCTAGAACAATTCGATCCCATTCAGCCAAACATGCTCACCTAATTTCTCCAAAATAACATCAAGTTGAGCTTCGAAGGTCGCTAAAGACCCGCTCCCTACCACAGTGCTTGGTAATTCATTCCATGTGCTCATGGTTCACTGTGTGAAGAAAAACTTTTAAAGGGTTGTACAAAATTTACCCTTAACAAGTCCATCTGTATCCCCATGTTTTTCTGTAAAAACTAATTTTAAAATAACAGCTTGGATCCACTTTACTATTTCCCTTTTTAATTTCAAACACTTCGGTCACATGTGTTTAAAGGTCTATATAATGAAAAGTATAAAGAATAAGGTTACCCTATGACTGTCACAACAAAACAATTACTATATACTCATTTTATAATTTATTTACATTTTTTGTCACTTTCTAATCTTTTGTTTGCTTTAACTGAAAAGGTTCACCTCATTCAGTCTTTCCTCATAGCCCAGACTTTGCAGTCCTGGAATCAGCGTAGTTGTTCTTCTCTGGCCTTTCACTAGCACTGCTATGTCTTATTTTTTAAATGGAGACCAAAACGGAACACATTACTCTAGGTGAGGTCTCACTAGCGCATTACAAAGCTTAACTTACAAGCTTTACTTGTACTCTACAGATTGTGCTACTTAACATGGCATCCTATTAGCCTTCTTAATCACTTCTGTATGCTGTCTGGATATAGGAAGTGAGGAGTCTACAGTGACTCCTAGCATTGTTTCATAGGAGTACTTTCAAGTTTCAGACATCTTATTGTGTGTTCAAATCTAACATTTTTCTCTTCAAGTATAATAAATTGCATTTACTTAAATTAAATATCACTTGCCACAGATCTGTCTAACTCTGAATTCTGTCCTGGTCCTTCTGGAATGATTTGGATAAATTTATATCTGCCATTCTTTCTAGTCTGGTATCATCTGCAAACCTAGCCAGCTTGTTATTTATATTCTTATCCAGATTGTCTATATATACAGTTAATTCAGAAAATATTCAGACTCCTTCACTTTTTGTTATGCTATATCTTTATGCTAAAATCACTTAGATTAATTTTTTCATCAAGCAACACTCAATACCCCAGAATGACAAAGCTGAATATAAAATCCGCACAGATATTCAGTCCCTTTAAACAGTACTGTGCTGAAGTACTTTTGTGGTGATTATAGCCTGGAGTCTTCTTGGGTATGATGCGATAAGTTTTGAGCACTTGAATTGGGTTTCTTTTTCTGCCATTCTTCTCTGCAGAGCCTTTCAAGTTCTGTCAAGGTGAATGGAGACCATCATGGATAGCCATTTTCAGTGATCTCCAGAGGTGTTTAATTGCATTCAAGTCTGGGCTCTGGGTGGACAACTCAAGCACATTCTCAGAGTTGTCCCTAAGCCACTCCTGTCTTGTCTTTGTTTTCTTGATAGGGCCATTTTTGTGTTGGGAGGCGAACTTTCCACCCAGTCTGAGGTTCATTGCGCTTTGGAGCAGGTTTTCATTAAAGTCATCTCTGTACTTTGCTTGGTTCAGCCTGTTCTTGACTCTAACTAGTCTCCTAGTTCCTGCTGCTGCAAAACAACCCTACAGCACAGCATGTTGTTGGTGTTTGATTTCGGGCTAAGTGCTTCCTTGATATTCCCTGCTACTATTGGGAGGCTATCAACTTCTTCACATGTGTAAATATCAGAAGAATGCACATCTTAAGCATTTGCTGTTTCACTTTATGTATACTGTAGTTCACCCTTTACTTTTTATAATGCACTTCACCTCATCCTTGACGTTTCTTTTACTACTAAAATACTCAAAGAATCTCTTTGGGTCACCTTTCACTTTTTCTGCAATATTTCTCTCTTTTAGCTTTACTAATATCCTTTTTAACCATTGCCCTCATGCTCTCACAAGCCCTGCAGACAGAGTTGGATTTATTTGCATTTTCTTATTTATCTAATTTCCCACTGCTTTTACATTTATAATGAACTTGTCCCATGTTGTATATAAAAGAATTTTTAAATTTGCTCCACATCTCTTCAACAGTCTCCATACTTAAAAACCTCTCCTTTTATCCCATTTTTGGACTTAGCCACATCTGTTTAACTATTGCTTTGATAAAGCTAAACGTAACAGTTTGGGTAATCGGCTATACAAGGGTGCAGGACAATCTATAAGCCATCCCCTAGGAAAGGACAAGTACATCTATTTTACTGATCATTGGAATTGAGTTGTGGCTCTTTAAGATCGGTAATTGAATAAGGAGGGACACTGTACCATGACACACCATTGTTTCATGACATGTGACAGGAATTGGTATGAGTTGGGTCTCTCTGTCATTTTCCATCATGAAGAGAGCAGACCAGATTATGACCTAAAGAGAGCTGATCAGAAAGAGTCAAGTGTAACCACAAGTTTACGTGCCACATGAAACATCTAGCACTATCAGGTTTCATTGATTTGTAACCAACACTTATTGTACTCTACTTCCTTATTATTATGGGAATACTATTTATAATACATAATTAAATGTGTAATTCTTCCTACTTACTGTTCTTTATCTCTAAAAGGAAGGTGAGAAGTACTGAACTACAGTATCTGACAGTGTCCCAAGAGTATGGTATTTGACATTTTTTTTATGGTCTACATAATAAAGAGTAGAAAGAGGAGAATGCGGTCACCCAATTACTCAATCATGACAAAAGAATATATACTAATTTTACAATTTACTTACATATAATTCTGACTCAGCTTGGTAAGATCTCCATTAGGTGGCTTTCATATTTAAAAGGTACAGTGCATGCTAGTGCAATGCATCAGCTTGAATTATTGCTGGAGTTTAATGTAATTTCAGTTTTGGCTCATGCTGCATACTTTGTATATGGCTATGGACACCACTACTCTGATGTATGTAACTGAGCATCACATCACCAGATAAAATGAACTAAAAACAACTTTGGTGGTCAACTTTAGCTATCATGCAGATACAAAATTTAGCTTAAATAGTCACCTGGCTTACCTTCTAGGAGTCTGAAGGACTCCTCTGATTCTGGCTTGTGACCAAGGAGGATAAAGGGCATCTAGCTAAAATCAGGCCCTGAGAATGGATCTCTTCTGGGGAATTAGGCCATAAAGATGCATTATTTCGTTAAGATAGACAGGCAAGGAAACTGTCATGAACTAGGAGCCCCAAAGCACATAAGTTCCAAAAGCACTTCCAAAACAGGCCACTAGAGGGGGAAATTCCATTAAAAACCCGAGTAGACACAAAAGGACCTCATAGAACCTTTACAAAATAAAAGACTTATTCTTGAGAAAAGGTGTTTTGCAATTACAAAAAAGTTCTGTGAAGCACAAAGGCAAACTGGAATTGCCTATAACAAGAAGGCAATTCAAATCAAACAGGTACCAATATACTTGATTTCAATAGCAAAGTCCAAAATCCTGAGATCCAATAAATCACAGAAGAATGATAAATACAAGTACAATAGTATACTATGGGGACCAACGATGAACAAACTACAAACAGTATCAAAATGTCCATGAAAAAAATCTAAGCTTAATTGTATCGCAGAATGTATGCACCTGATATCCAGTTGTAAACTCACAACCTCTCAAAATGAAATATCCTCTTTAATAAAGCCCCTGTGTGTGTCCAGGTGTCCGTTTTTGTGTGTGTGTGTGTGTGTGTCTTCTGGTGAAGTACACATGCGTGGGCCACACCGCACAACGCACCGTGCCCCGCCCATGCGCTCAGCATCGTGGACGCACACACACACTGGAAGCTGGGCACACAGTGAATGGCCTTGCCACGGCCGCGTATGATAAGAAATAAAGGACACCATTGCTGGGGAGAGTGCTGATTGGGTAGTCACGGCCGCGCACATAAAATCCGTTGCTGGGGAGACGCCACACATACAATAATCAGCTGCACGCCAGCACAGATTAAAATACTTGCTGGGGAACTAAACAGTACTTGCTGGGGAGACGCCATGGGCACGGTTATCAGCTACACGCCACACATTACATCAGTTGCTGGGGACACTCTACTGATTGCCCACTATTGTGACAGAAAATTAAAGTCATATTACGGACATCAAAGCCAATATTACTGTCAGAGAAATTTATAGGCATTTTACGGAAAGATAAACCAGTATTACTGCGAGAGAAAATTAAAGACACACAATACGGTGACGCATATTACAGCCACATAAAAGCCAGTATTACTGTAAGAGAAAATATTACGGACGTATCTACTAACATGCCACCCAAAAAAAAGGACACGTCAAGTAGGCAAAAAAGACACAGACAATCAAATCCTATATAAGCAACATCTCCTGGAAGAATGGTCAGCTCAACAAGCAAACATCAACAAAACAAAGACTGAAAAACAAAGAAAAATACGAGCAAATAGATCGATTGAAGAAAAAGAAAATGACCGTCAGAAAAACACTAAAAGAGAAAGACTCAGAAGAGCAAACCTTAGAAAAAGTTGGCATTTACTTGCCAGAACCAGTATTCAGCCACGGTCAGTTATATGTCGCATTATCAAGAGTTAGAAGTTTTCCAGATGTTGTTGTCAAGGTTGTAGAGATTCCTGAACAAGGCAAACTGTTGCCAAACTCAGACAGAATATTTACAAGAAATGTTGTCTATAATGAAATTGTGTAGAAAAATTTCATGAGGTAAAAAAATAGAAAATTTTACCTAAATATCTTCTTCAGATATTGTGTCTTACAGATTGTTACAAAGTTTTACACTAAGGCAATATTAATTATACTTACTGTATTGTCATATACGTTTCTATTTTATTTTTATTATTATTTTACTTTAGGCTTCTTGCAAAAACAGAATGAGGTCAAGATCCCTTGCCATTTAATATAGACTGTTCTTACTAATTTTTATGCACTACTGTTCTAGCGCCCTTTATTGTAATGGGCTTAATGTCTAGTTGTTAAATAAACTACTTCATCAAAATCCTCTCATGAGCAGCTGAGGAACGTGCTCAAAAGAAAATTGCCTTTTGAATCAAAGACCTGCCCCCCACCCATGAAAATATGAAAACATTATCAGGTGTAAAGCAGAAGATCAATTCTACTATGCAGTTTCACAAACCGCCTTTAAGAAATGCAGAAATATGGCACTATACCTTAATGACCAATGAATGAGGGGAGAGGTGGGCTTTCAATTCAAAAGCTCAATCTCCATTTGAGCACAGTCACCAGCCTTTCACAAAAAGAATTTTCCAGAACTTTAGCAAAACTACATGTGTTTTGGACATTGTGAGCATACGACTGGATAGCTCTCATATTAATTATGCGTTTTGATATTGTTTGCTGTTTGTTTAGCATTGGTTTCCATAAAAACCTATTGTATCAGTAACCTTTTTCCTCCATTTAGATAAAAAAAAATGTCTCTGCCATAACTGCAAACAAAACAGGGTAGGTAAAAGGTAAAAAATATAATTTTTGACTAGAGCATTCCTTTAGGATTGCAATAAATGTATTCATGTTTAATTTCAGTGAGTGCTAAAAAACAGAATCTATCAACAGTCTTCAGAGTTGTATTTATATTTTCAGCTTCTAGACAGGTACTTAATCAAATCTGTAAGTGTAAATCGGATAGCAAGGGGAAAGAGAATGGACCAGGAGGAGGACTGCAGAAAGCATATTCAATAAACAGGCAAGGGCCAGGACCAGAGAGTCAAAACAAAACAGAGAACCAAAACCAAAGAAGACCCAAGAATCAAAAATTAAAAAAGCAGGATGTTCAGTTATGTCAGCGCAAGACAGAATTAAAGCACTTAGTTAATTGTTGTACCAAAAACTTGAATAGTGCATTGTGCCAGTGAGGGGGTTTATATACCATCGCAAATAATAACATCAGAGGTGTAACCTCTCAAAACCACCCTTTACAACCCACTGTCACGCCCTGTCTTAAAATAGCAGAGTGTATCCAAAAACAAGATGGCATCACAGAAAAACCCAAAATAATAAAACAATTAAATAAACCTTTAGAAGAACAAAGTAATATGTCAATTGAAAGTAAAATAGTAATCTCTACAGTCCAGAGATTAAGGAAAAAACACTTTCTTTGTAAAAAAAATGCGCTAACCAAGAAAAGAATTTATAATTGATTCTCAACTTCATGACAGTGGACAGTAGAAAACTACAGAAAATTATTTCAGCAATCCTTAGAAGACAACAGTTGGGTTTGTCCAAGGTCAAAACATAAAATGTCACAGATTAATGAACTATATAATTGTGGCATATTACATACTATTTGAATCCACCATGTTACCAGGAAAAAAAGCCACAAAATGACTGACAGACCTCCAGAAGTAAGCAGTCCTTTGTGCAGCCTAATTTGTCAAGTGTACTTTAAACAAAGGAAAAATAGAACTTTTGAATGAAAAAATAATGGATCTCATCTATACTAATAAAAGGCAAAGCCCTCACTGACTCACTCACTCACTCACTCACTCACTCACTGACTGACTCATCACTAATTCTCCAACTTCCCGTGTAGGTAGAAGGCTGAAATTTGGCAGGCTCATTCCTTACAGCTTACTTACAAAAGTTAAGCAGGTTTCATTTCGAAATTCTACACGTAACGGTCATAACGGTCGATAACGGTCGACAACGTCCGCCATGTTGAACTTTCTTATTTATGGCCCCATCTTCACGAAATTTATTTCGATGGTATGACGCCACTGTCGGCCGCCATATTGAACTTTCCAATGTCACCAATTTTCCAACTTCCCGTGTAGGTAGAAGAATGACCCCGTCTTCACGAAATTTGGTAGGTGGCTTCCCCGCGCTAACCAAAACCGATGTACGTACTTATTTCGGTGGTATGACGCCACTGTCGGCCGCCATATTGAATTTTCCAAACGTCACAAATTCTCCAACTTCCCGTGTAGGTAGAAGGCTGAAATTTGGCAGGCCCATTCCTTACAGCTTACTTACAAAAGTTAAGCAGGTTTCATTTCGAAATTCTACGCGTAATGGTCATAACGGTCAACGACGTCCGCCATATTGAACTTTCTTATTCATGGTCCCATCTTCACGAAATTTGGTAGGTGGCTTCCCTGCGCTAACCGAAACCAATGTACATACTTATTTCGGTGGTATGACGCCACTGTCAGCCGCCATATTGAACTTTCCAACGTCACTAATTCTCCAACTTCCAGTGTAGGTAGAAGGCTGAAATTTGGCAGGCTCATTCCTTACAGCTTACTTACAAAAGTTAAGCAGGTTTCATTTCGAAATTCTACGTGTAATGGTCATAATGGTCAACAACGTCCGCCATGTTGAACTTTCTTATTCATGGCCCAATCTTCTCGAAATTTTATAGGCGGCTTCCCTGCACTAACCGAAACCAATGTACAAACTTATTTTGGTGGTATGATGCCACTGTCGGCCACCATATTGAACTTTTCAACAGTCTTTGTTACTTATGGGCCCATCTTCAAGAAATTTGGTACATGGGTTCCCAACGCTAACTGAATCCTACTTACGTACATATATACGTCCATAGCCTGCAGCTCAGTCACTGTGTGAGGTGGCGTTGGGTCCCCCATCCCAACGCCTTCCACGTTGTTGGCTGCCTGCCTATATAAGACCGTCCGTCTCTCCGGTCTCTACATTCCCTTCCTTGCTTCGCCACGGGATTCACGTCTCCCTACTGATAACTACAGCCTTTTTGTTTAATCCACGGCTTCTCCGCTGTTTTATTGTTTGTTTATTACAATTATAGTTATTGTATAGGTATTTTAGACTTACTTTACATTGCTCAGGTACCCATTTCCTTTATCATTCCAACCCCCATTACCATGTCTATCGAGGTGATCACTATCGATCAAAGAACTGTCACTTACTGAGTGGTTTCCATGCCCGGAGATGGCACCTACCTTTTCCATTCTCTTTGTTACATATTGCACGGCCATATCAGGCTCACTCTTGATATCTGGAGGAACATTGTGTCTTATGTATTGAATGACTGGGACAGGTTCAAGGTGTGGACTGATGACGGTACAGGAGATAATTATAGTACACAGGAGCACTATAAGAGTGAAATGCTTAAGCCCTTCACCTATGGTTCTGCATGTGAGTTGATGGCTGCCGCTGAATTGTTCGGTTGTCGCTTTCAAGTGTACCGAAATGGCCAAATATTTTACACCTTTCGACAACTGCCAATGCCTCTTAAACATCTTAGATTCACAGGTGACGATTTCAGTAGTGGACACTTTGATGTTTATGAGTGTTTAAACTCTCAAAAGCTGGATGTGATTTTATCGATGAAACCGGTTGTGTGCTTACAATGCTTGACAGATGCCGAATGTCACTTCAACACAACAAATCCTGCAAATACTATCGTAATTGAAACAAACCATGAAACTCAAACCGATTATGACAGCAGCAATCCAAGCTGTGAGATTTGAGACAAGATTACTGTTCACATGGCCAACTGTAAGTTACATGCTCAAGAGTAAGCTCAGCGCACAGCTTGGTCATGTTACAACCGGAGGGCCGAACTGACAACATGGTATACAAAGAGATCCTTAACAAATAATTATTGGCATATTTTCCCTCAGTTTAAAAAGGTTAAATTTTCTTCTTAATAAAAATTTTCAGGCAGTACTTCGGCGCTGCGAAGCGCGGGTATTCTGCTAGTATGATATAAACAACTATTTCAGTTAAGCAGCTCTTGCACAATGTCAGACTTCTGTATAGGGTGATCCAGATCTAATTATACAATTTTCATTATGCTATTAGTTTATTACAAAGAGAATTCACACATACACACATGTTTAAATTAGTTGTTAAAATGAAAAAAATATTTGATTCCAACTGCACCAATGTCAAGATTACTGTATTACTGTCAGAGACTGAAATAACAGAAGAATCCTGGCTGAAGTGCTTCATTCTACCATTGGACATTTTGCCTTTATTAAGGCCTTTAGTTGAGTTTTGCTCCCAAGTTTAATGTCAATGTTTTTGAACTGTACTTGGCTTAGAATTTTGCCAGACTTCCTGTTGTTTTTGGCTATTTGTACTTAGCTGTCTTTTCATGTTCTTGACCATTGCTTACCTTTTCTACCCTGTTTTTCTATTTTAACACATATCATATACTTTTATTTCATGGTCGTATGGAATTTGCACTTTCTCCCCATGTTATTATGAGTTTTCCTTCCATATCCCCAAAGATGTGCAGGTTGGAGACTCCACATTGGCCCTGTGTGAGTATGTGTGCCTTAGAAAGGACAGGTGTTCTGTTAAAGCTGTGATAGCTTTTGACACTGGAGACCCAGAACTTGATTAAACATTCAGTCAATGAACCCAATATAAGAGGAAAGAGCTCAAGTAAATTTGTGTAAGAATTAGATATCACTTTGTATAGTTGACTTTTTACAGTTCCGTCTGATATTGTCTGATAATGTGTTAAGAAAATGTACATCTCCAAGAAATAACTGACTAAATCATCAATATTCATGTATAGCGTGACCCCAGTAATGCACACTCAAATTTGTTGTGAAATTAATGCATCCCTATGTACTGGAAATGTACCTACTCAGCAGCCCCCTCTGGAAAACTCCTGGTGACACCACAAACCCTAATAAAACAGAAAAACAACTCATCGTGATCTTTGGAAAATTGATTGGTTGCGGTTCAATTACTTCAAGTACTACAGTCAGCTATATATTATTAATCTCTACTTCTTTGTACAGCCAGCAGCAACACATTGTCCCTTAAGTGTTTCAGTGTGTTGTAATTTACATCAAAATACAATACTGTCTTCCTTAAATATAAATTCAATGTATTTAAAATCACAGCTGCTGAATTGATCTTGTAATGTTTGACAAGTAATTTACAACTCTTTGCAATATTATTTCAATAACATAAACAGATGAAAATGCACTTAGAAGCATTTTAAATACTACCTGCATTCTTGTACTCCTCTGGCTGCCTTATATTGATGTGATGTTGGTTAAAATTGGTTTCATCTGTGAAAGGACTTCCTGAGCTAGTTGCATTGGACTGCAAATAGAAGCTCAAGCCAGATTTTCCATGAGTCTGCAGGTATACCGTCCGAGGGACATTCTCCATTCCTTGCAAGTGTGCTTGTGGAGATACACTTGCTGCATGGCTCTGCACATGTGTGCCAAATATGGTTGGAGATGGTGTTCGATTGCACAAATGTGGCCACTCAAATTGCGTTCCTGGCTGGAATTTTTGCTCTGTAGAAGACTGATATTGCAGTTGGTCCTGCTGCATCTGGTAATGACCCATTGTCTGCAGGCCTGCATGAAACTGTGGTCTCATCTGTTGCTGTAGAACATGAGATGCCTGTAAGAACTGGCTTGTCCTTTGGTAAGGATATTGTATTGATGATGCCTGGTGTTGTGTGCTTGAGTATTCTGACTGTTGTTGAGCTCTGGGATGGGTTTTCTTTGGGACTGAAGTAGAGCAGTTCTGATTCTCTACAGAAGGCTCACTATCACTAGTTCCTGTGGGCACATTCAAACGGCTTGGCAATGATATGAACCTCCTGGTGGCAAATGCCTCAGAGAAAGAGTCTAGTTTTTGCAGGGGCAATCCTTTTTCTAAAGTGTTAACAAAGTGCTGCTCATAATTATGTTCTCCATTCATTTCAAATGTACCATTCTGGGTGGGCACTGACTTTGTATCTTCTTTAGAATGCACAGGGCTTGAGTTGCCATTGGTGCAGTTTCCAACTATTGATGGAGTTTGGTCCCAGCTGTAAGTTCTTCCACATACATTTCCCACCTCTTTAACTGTAGCAAGGTTGGTAGTCTTTCGGTTTTCAACAGGGTAAAGAGTAGACATTGAATCATTGGACACATGATCTGGTTGAATGCCCATTCCAAGAACACTGTAGGCAGTCTGCGTCAGACCTAGTGATACTCCTCCCTGATGGTAGTACAGCACATCTGGTGATGTCTGTGCAATTCCTGAGTCTTGCCTGCTTACAATGGCCTGGTCACCCATTGCCAATTTGCCACCAAACTGCAGTGGCCTGTACTAAGGCCCACGATCCTGAGGCATTGGATGTCTGAGCTGAGAAAGATATAAAAGAAAATGTTAGTCCATGTTATCCAGTATAACTAAACTGTGAATTCTAGTACAAAGATTTTCTGTAGAGCATATAATTCCCTAGGCTAAACATTTTTGGCATTCAAATTCTTGAGCTCTATGGATTTATAAAATGTACCTTCAATACTGTAAAGTGCTAACATATACTTTGGAAAATCCATCCCCTTTCAAACTAAATCCCACTAAGAATATTATTGGGGACCATCAGATTAATCCACACATTTAAATTGATTGTTAGTCCTTTGATATTGTATATTTGGGTGGCAGAGACAGATATTTCCTGGACACTAAAAATATTTGCACTAACAGAAAAAAAAATAATGATCAGTAATCTAGAAAATTCCACAGGACCATGCGCGTGCTAATGTACTGTACTATATAATGGACACAGCCTCCAGTTCTAAGCCTGGCTATGATCTTCTGAACCTCATATTCAGATGAGCCTGTAATCATAAGGAGATAGATATGAAACATGAGGTGAGAAAACACAGGAAACCACTAGTTTTAAATGGGAAACAAGAAAAGATTGGGTGCCATGAATTGCATTAGTAAAACCAGCCTACACATAACTGTTTGGACATGGTCCCCCACTTTTTATATGGACCAATACATTTTAGGGCTAATTTCCCAGTTGGTAACTTAAGCATCTGATCTTTCATAGAATGTCAAGGTATCTAGCCAACTTGAAAATAAAAATGTCTGTGAAGTTTAAGGACTGCAGAATGTTAATAAAAGGCAGTTATTTTTCAAACAAATGTGATCTGTAGCCCTTGTCTTCCAAAGATTGCATACAAAATGAAGAAACTTGGGTCAACTGTTAAACTAGAAGACAAGGATAAGATTACTAAACACTGAGTGACTCATATGGTCCATCCATTCACCTTGGTAATACCTTGAAGTCAAAATTATCTTTATACCTCTCAGAAGAATGACCAAATAGAAACAATGGAAGCTTTAAACCTACAGATTTGTCATGTAGAAAAGGTAGGTTCCCATCTACATTTATCACCACTTCAAATCCATACAATAAGAATCAGGTGTTTAAGATTAGGTGGCAATGATAAGAACCTTATCATTATTATTATTCTCCTTATTAGGGAGAATGCAGAAGGAACTTCAGATATGGAGGGTCTTTACTATTGATGTATGTGGTGTCATCATGCCAAGATCAAAGGAACTCTCTAGTGCCTTCAGAAAGAAGGTTGTGGATGCCAATATGTCTGGCAAGGGATTTAAAAAGATCGGCAAATTATTTTAAAACAGTCATTTCACCAAAAGGAGAATATTCTACAAGCAGTATAGATTTCAAGTGACTGCTGATTTGTCCGGGATTGGCTGACCCAACAAATTCAGCCCAAGAGCTGACCGTTTGATACTAAAAGAACTCTCCCAAAATTTGCAGGTAGCTCTTTTAAAAGTGCATGCATCTGCAATCAGAAAGAGATTATATAAATTTTACCTGCTTGCGAGGTATGCCAGTAAAAATCCTTTGCTGTTTAAAAAGAACATTAGAGTAAGACTACAGTTTGCCATTGAACATATAGGCCAAGGATACTCAACTCCACTCATGGAGGTCTGCAGCGGGAACAGGTTTCGTAATCAGAAGCCAGGGCTAGCAGATAATGAATCTTGGTATTTAATTATATTTTTTACATTGTTTTTAGTCCCGACTGCAAACAGACCCCACCCCTTGGTCTCAACTCTCTTCCCATTCCAGTAACTTCGTCTGTCTCCAATCTTGGAATCAAAATGGATACGGTCCTGAAAATGGATGCTCGAGTCAACAGCACAGTAAAATCCTGCTTCTTCCATCTTAGGCGAATCGCCAAACTCAAGCCTATTCTGTGTCTAACCACCTCTTGGAATCAGTAATCCATGCATTCATTACGTCCCGGCTCGACTACTCTAATTCTTGCCTATATGGTATTAGTAAAGCCACTCTTTCTAGACTCCAACTGGCTCAAAATGCAGCTGCAAGGCTTCTAACTGGAAACAGCAGAAGCCAACACATTACACCGATTTTAAAAACACTACATTGGCTGCCGGTTAGATTCAGAATCGATTTTAAGATACTCCTCTTAACCTATAAGGCGCTAAACGGTCTAGCCCCCGCCTATTTGAGTGTCTTGCTCCATCGTCACAATTCCCCCCGTGTTCTTAGATCCGCAGATCAGCTGCTCCTAACCGTTCCCAAGGCACGTTTTAAAGCTCGTGGTGAAAGGGCTTTCTCCATCTGTGCACCCAGGCTCTGGAACTCCCTACCCTTAGTGGTTAGGCAAGCCGCCTCAGTCGCCACATTTAAATCATGCCTAAAACACACCTCTTCACATTGGCTTTTAACTCTTAACTTGTCTCATTTCCACTTGCTTCTTGCTATTTCTTTATTTTATTGGGTCCCCTGACCTGTTTTTAGTACCTCTGTTTTAAATTCTCTCTTAATGTTTGTTTTTAATTTTTGTTACTAGTCCTGCTTCTTTTTAACTGTACAGCGCTTCGGTCAGTTGTAATGCTGTGTTTTTAAGCGCTCAACAAATAAAAATGGTATGGTATGGTATGGTATATGTCTTGTTAGGGCTTTCATTCTTCCAAGACAAATGTTTATCATATTGTAGGTTATTTGTTTTCCAAGAACATTATTCATATGTTTTGCATCCTGCAACAGATTTGTACCTCTAAGTCCTTCCTTTCTGTCTCATTTATATTAAAACATTTTATTAACACAAATACTTCATGATGCATATACACTTGTTTAAACTGAAGCATGTTAGCTGGAAAGCTGGTAGCTCCTTTGCAATTAGCACCTCATTATTAATTCAAGAAAACAGGCAACAATTAAAACCTAAATTCGGGTATTTGAAACTTATATAGGCAATTAAGGATAATAATACATTTTATTTATATAGCGCCTTTCCCATGCTCAAGGCACTTACAGAATATAAGAAAGAACGGCAGGGTATACAGTATATAGCATTGTACAAACCAAATAAATAAATAAAGAAGATTATGACAGTAAATTAAGAGAAAGCCTAACGGACAACATAATTGATGGTCTAGCACACACATATACAAGTTACATGAGCATCTTGACAGAGGTAAACTGAGAGAAGGGTAATAAAGTCAAGTAGAGCTAAAAGTCTTCCTGAACAGATGAGTTTTGAGTTGTTTTTTAAAAGAATTCATGGAGTCAGCTGATCTGATTAATTTCGGTAGGTCATTCCAGAGTCTGGGCGCTATACAGCTGAAGGCCCTGTCACCCATGGAGTGTAGATTAGTGTGGGGCACAACAAGATTGCCAGAATCAGAGGACCTTAGTGAGCGGGCAGGCACATAGTGATGGAGAAGGTCACTGATGTAGTTTGGCGCAAGGTTATTTAAGGATTCTGAATTGAAAGAAATGAGTTAACTAAAACTAAGTCCAGAGGGGAAAAAAATATACTGTATATAGCTTTAATAGTAAATACATTTTTGGAACATTAATTCATCTGCTCAGAGTAAAAAGATATTAATCAATCAGTCAATCAATCAATATTTTAACTTACAAAGCCAATTTAAACACAACAAATGCTGACCAAAGTGCTGTACATAAACAGTGAATAAAAACAACTTCAGAATAAAATCAATAAATATATTAAACATATAAAAATGATAAAATAAATAGATAAATAAAACAAAAACATAAAATCATACCAAACCATTAAAAGGCTGTAATAAAAATATGACACTACTACCTTTAAGCATCTCCATATGCCAAAGACAACAGAAAAGACTTCAATTGAGATTTGAAAATATCAATAGTGTTTAAAGACCAAAGGTTCCATAGAACAGGGGCAGACCCAGAAAAATCACAATCACCCTTAAGCTTCAACCAAGACATTAGGATGAGCAGAAGTTTTTGATCAGATGATCTCAAAAGCATAGAGGTCGATAAAGGGTGAAGGAGGTCTGAGATGTAATGTGGTGCCAAACAATTGAATTCTTTAAAGAGAAAAATGAAACTTTAAACTGTATTCTGTATTTAACTGGAAGCCACTGAACAGAGGCCAGCACTGTAGAAATATGTTTTGCCATCTTTGTACAAGTCAGGACTCAGAAGATGAAGTGCTGCATTTTGGACCAGCTGCAAATGGGAAAGGGAAGTTTGACTAATGCCCAAATAGACATATAGAGCTTGACTACAGTAACAGTAGAAATGTTTGATTTCCTTCATAAATCAAGAGATTTTGGTCAAGAAGTTAGTTTTGTGATGACCTACATATCCCTTCTAAAATGTAGGCAGATGTACAGTACATCCTTTCAGGCACTCAGATATTAAAACAGATTTCAGTACAATTGCATCACAAGTTTATAGACCACTAGAGCCATATTCATTGTTCATGACTAAATTTGTCAGCTTTTAGTAATATAGTGTTAATGTGGATTATTTATTAATAATAATACAATAATAATTAATAATATTAATATTTAATTATAGATGTGTAAACTGACACTTTTAGCAAATGTTTTACTCATTTGTTAAATACAGTGGGGTTTTGCCAGATTGTCAATGGCATGACTCATTGTCTTAATCACACATCAGATCTAATTGTTACTTAGAGTTGGGATTCAAAATGTAAATATTACATCATGTAACTACCTAAGAAATTAAGTTTATTTTTAAAAGCTACATTTAATTTGTTTTTGCACTTAACTATGCAATCACTGATTAAAACAAAGAAAGTGCAATATGTGGATTGTGAACTCAAACATTTCTGCAAGTACCTGATACAGAAATATCATCGAAAACAATCTAGATCAGCTGATATCTAATTATGATGTGACATTGACAAAGCCCTTAGATACAGTAACTCCCCTTACTTTGAAAGCGATTAAAGCACATAGAAATTCACCTTGGTTTAAATAAGAACACTCTCACTCTTAAATTTGGATGCTGATACTTGAGCGTAGGTGGACTGCAACAAAGCTTTCTAAAAGTTTTCTAAAGTTCTTTTTACTTTTTTTTTCTAAACAAAGTTTTATAAACTTACAGAGTGCATGGACACACTGTTAAAAATATAAAAAAGGTAATTTTATGTTCTGTTCTGAGTACTTTTCTAGCTTAATAGATGACAACACAAATGATCCTTATGTACTGTTTAAAACTGTTGCTGATCTAACTACCTCCACTGAGTCGGGCCTTTAACGTGGTGGAATGGTTTTTGTGATTCAGTGAGCCTTCTCCCCTACCAGGAGTCGCGTACTCTTGATAGTGTCACCCATGGTGGTAAGGTCAGATGTGAGGTCTTGACTAAGACTGATTCAACCACCCACACCCCATCCCACCAATAGTCCATCCAAAGTGGTGCAAATTCGTTTTGTACCTCATCATCTCATCATCTTGCAACTGGCTTGCCATGTGGATTCTTGACAGGAAGTGAAGCAGTGTGATTGAGGACTGTGCACTCTCACTACCACCGATATCAATAACTCATTTGCACAGGCTCTTCCTTCCATCCATCTTCCTCATTCTTTTCTCCTGCATAAAAATCCTACAGCAGTTTTTGTTCTTAATATGCAACACGCACATATGGCAGCGTTGGTGTGATGGCCGTTCAGAGGTGCACCCAAGACAAGTGCCTTGTCCGTGTTGGTGTGACTAGGCAGCCTTTTTCCAAGGATAGTACTGCCTACCCCTGATGGGGAAGGGACAATAACAGGTGCCCTAAACAAAGTTTGTCCTATCTGTAGGGATAGGGGTGAGTCACCCCAATACATGCAGTAGAAAAACTACAAAATCTATTATTCCAGTTTGAATTTCAGGCACACTCATGGAATTGACCACTACCAACCAACCACCTCAGAGATCAGCCCTTGTAGCCTAAGAGCTCCAACGCTACAAGGTGGACATCTGTGCCCTCAATGAGACTCATCTCACTGATGAAGGATCCATCACTGAAACCACAGCTGGATATACATTCTTCTGGAAAGGCCGACCAAAGTCAAAGATGCATATCCGCAGAATCTGCCTCGCTGTCAAGAATGAACTCCTCCTGAAAATTCTGTTGGCATCAGTTCGCACTTAATGACCCTGCATGTTCCACTGGCGAAAGGTTTCTATATGACAATCATTAGTACGTATGCTCCTACGTTGGATTCAACAAAAGAAGAAAAGGACAATTTCTATGTTTCCCTTGACAAAGCAGTCCGGAATGTTCCTGCTTTGCCTTACTTGGAGACTTCAATGTACATGTTGGAAGAAGCTCTAAGGTTTGGAATAATGTGATCGGGAAACGTGGAACTGGAAACATGAATGCTAATGGACTCTGTTTCCTATCCTTCTGTGCAGAGCACCAACTGTTCATTATCAAAACAATGTTTCAGCTCCCCAACAAACACAAGACAACATAGATGCATCCTCAATCAAAAAACTGGCACCTTCAGGACTATATTATTGTCCGTCAGCGTGATCTCCAGGATGTCTTGATCACACAAGTGATTTGAGGAGCAGAATGCCGAGCAGACCATAGACATGTCTGGTCCATCCTTTGCACTGTATTTAGACCACCTACTAGAAGACAATCCCTCAAGCCAAGCCTCAACGTTGCATCCCTTGCAACCATTGACACCAGAAGCGGACTGACAAGTCATCTTCACAAGCAGCTTGAACACATCCAGATACCAACCAAGGATGGTGACATCATGACTACCAATCCTAATGCTGATGAACTGTGGATCTCGCTGCTCACAGGCCTGAAGTCCTCCAAGAAAGCCCATGGATTCTCCAAGAGGAAGATCCCAGACTTGTTACAGGAGGTCACAGACAAGATTCTCCCCCTCCTGGAGACCAAGAATGCAGCTTTCCAAGCTCATCTTTTAAATCTGTCATCTGTTTCCCTCCAGCAGGAGTGGAAAAAACTAGATCAATTTCACAATGCAGACTCTGTGAAAAACAGAACAACTGGTGGGTTAGCAAGGCCACTGAAATCCAATGCTACATGGATGAAAACAAGACCAATGAGTTCTACAATGCTATCAAAGGAATTTATGGTCCTTTTCATTGTAATGTAGCTCCAGTCCGCCTGCAGATGGTGTGACACTCCTCAAAAATAAGCAACAGATCTTGGATCACTGGGCAGAGCATTTTCAAGAATTGTTGAACCAGATGAACCCAATGAGTCCTTGAGAAGATTCCCACACTCCCCCAGGTCCCTCAACTAGAGGAGTGTCCAACTTTCCACGAAGTCCAAACTGCCATCCAAGCCTTTAAGCACAAGAAAGCTGCTGGTGAAGACCATAGATCTGCCGAAATATATAAATATGGGGAACTTAATCTTTTTGTCAAATTGACCAATTTCTTCACTCTCTGCTGGAAGCTTAGCAAAATTCCCAACTCTTGGAAACTTACTACCATCGTCGCCATTTACAAGAAAAAGGGGGACCGATCAGAATGTGACAACAGCCGTGGTATTTCACTGCGGGATGTTGCTGAGAAAATCCTTGGCTGTGTCATGCGTTTCCAGTTACTTCATCACATTGTAGACAGAGTACTTCTGGAATCACAAGCCACTTTTGTCCCAAACGTAGCACAACTGACATGATCTTCATCATCTACTAACTCCTACAGAAGACTTGGGAACACCAGGGAGACATCAGCTTTGCCTTCATTGACCTGAGGAAAGCATTTGACACCGTCAACCGTAAGATGCTTTGCACAGTACTCTGTAAGTATGGATGTCCCCCAAAAATTCCACACTATGCTCCATCTCTTCCATGACGAAATAAGGGAAAAGGTCCTTGTTGGCAGTGGAAACATCTACTCCCTTTGAAATCACTGTTGATGTCAAGCAAGGCTGTGTCCTGACTCTGGTGCCTTTCAACATTTACCTTGTCACCATCACTCTTCTCTCCAGAAGTGTGGATCTGGTACTGACTGCATGGCAATTTGATCAACCTCCAAAGACTGTGACCACTCTTGAAAACCTTCTTGACAATAATTTATGAGCTCCAGTATGTTCACAATGTTGACGCATAGCTCTTCACCTGCTAAGCCTTCAGAGGACCATTGAGTCCTTACACTCAACCAAATCAGAACCTCCAAGACAATGACCCTTCAGACTGCCTTCCAGGACACAGACCTTCTAGTGCGCCACCACCAACTTACTCAAAGCACCATGATGTCCCAGCATTGATGGACTAAAAGCCAGAAGTCCACGTGATCATCATCATCATCATCAAGTCCTTCCATGAAAACCATAAATACAAAGAGGACTGTTTCATTTATGTTAGGTAGATTGCTCAGAGGGGACTGGGCGGTCTCATGGCCTGGAATCCCTGCAGATTTTATTTTTTTTCTCCGGCCGTCTGGAGTTTTTTTTTGTTTTTTCTGTCCCCCCTGGCCATTGGACCTTACACTTATCCTATGTTAATTAATGTTGACTTATTTTATTTTCTTACTGTGTCTCTTATTTTTCTATTCTTCATTATGTAAAGCACTTTGAGCTACATTTTTTTGTATGAAAATGTGCTATATAAATAAATGTTGTTGTTGTTGTTGTTGTAGTGGACATCAAGATCAGCAAAAAGACATTGGGGAACACACAATTCTTCCCCTACCTTGGAAGCATAATATCTAGTGATGCCCCTGTAACTGAGGAGATTGCGAACTACCTCCAACTAGCTTCCTCTGCATTTGGCCGCCTTCTCAAGCATGTCTTAGTTAACTGAAATCTCTTTATGGCAACCAAGGTTATGGTATATCATGTGGTATGTATATCAACACTCCTTTATGGATGAGTGTCCTGGCCTCCCTAGAGCAAGCAAATCTGCACACTAGAAGATTTCCACATCCGCTGCCTTCAGAAGATCCTGGATATCACTTGGGAGGACAGAGTTCCACACACTAAAATTCTGGAACGCTGCTCATCAGCTAGTATTGCAGTCATGCTGCTCTATCGTGTCCTCTGCTGAACTGGGCATGTTATCCCCATGGATGAGTCTCAGCTTACCTGGATGGTCCCGGATGGTCCCGTATGGGTACTCACTGAAGGACCCCGACCACAAGGTGGACCAAAAAAAAACAAAAAAAAAAAAACGTTGGAAGGATTACTTGAAGTGTTCTGTCAAGGCCTGCTCCATTCCACATATGAAGCTTGAGACACTTGCTAAAATACTTGAAGAAGTAATTGCCACACAGCTCCAGCCTCACCATCCACATCACTATTTATTTGAGAAATTCCAGTGTGGCTTCTATATTGTTTTGTACAGAAACAGCACTAACCTGTATTGTAAGCAACATTTTAAAATCTCATGATGAGGGAAAAGTCCACAGTAATTGTGTTGTTAGATTTAAGGGCAGCCTTCGACAACATAGATCACTCTATTCTATTACGTAGGCTGAAAAATTACTTTGGGCTCTCAGCACCATCCACTCGTGGTTAAATCCATATTTATCAAATGGACTTCAGTATTTACTGTATAGAAATGTGCAGACAGTACTCTATCATTACATACAGAAGTTAAATATGTTGTCCCACAGAGGTCAATACTCAGACATTTACTGTTTTCACGGTATTCAATTTCATTCATATGCAGACGATACTCAGTTACACCTTTCTGTTAGACCAAATGATGTTTGTTCAATAGTGTTCTTAAATAATTTTTGTGAATTATTGAGATATAAGATAACTACTTGTCTCTTACTACAGAAAAAACTGAAATATTATTTATTTGGGGAAAATTACAGACTGCATATTCTGTCACATTTTACTTCAGTTGGTGTAAATAATAGTTTTACTGAATCAGCATGCATCTTATGGCATAATCTTTGACACCAGTAGCTCATTTAAAACAGACATTATAAAGATGACTAAAACCTGTTTATTCTAGCTTAAGAAACTGGAAAATTAAGATGGCCTGTAAATACAGAGGATACAGGGAAATTTATTCACACGTTGACTAATGCAATGCGTTTTTTACTGGCCGTTCAAATCATTCTATATGTAGCTTTCAGTTTATTAAAAATGCTGCAGCAAGAATTATTTTAATAATTCATAAAGTTCAACCATATAATTTCTGTACTTAAAGTATTTACACTGACTTCAAGTAAAGCTTAGGGCTGATTTAAAATCCTCCTTCTTACATATACAGCTGTATATGGCCAAGGCATTGCTTACCTATCTGATCTTATCATTACTTACAAACCAGAGTGCATGTTAAGATCTCAAGATGTCGGCCTACTAAAGATGTCAAGGATTAACCAAATAAAAGTGAGAGGTCTATCTTTTAGATACAGGGCCCAGAAGCTGTAGAATGATTTACCAGCTTAGATTAATTCTTTAAATTCAGGCTTAAGAATCACTACTTTAGTCTAGCATACCCTGATTAGAACTGCTGATTAGACGTATCTCTATTTGTTAGTCATTTGTACAAAAATATAAGTATTACAATAATTGTGAACTGCTATTAACTCTCCTCTATTCTCCTTCTATTCTTGATTTCTTGCTGTGGCACTTGATACCACTGCTCTACTGCCAATCTTACTGTCCATGGAAAGACATCTAAGATTCTTGAAGCTTTGAAATAAAAGCATAGAAAGATTTTCTTGTCATATTAGGCAGCCATCACAGACGTACTGCAGAATGCCCCAGAGGGGTAGGGTTAGCAAGTTGGCCATTGACTCCAGGACTGTGACTGTATCTGATATTGGATGATATTACTTTCTGTGCATTCACCCATGGGTTCTCCAGGGATGCCGCTAACTAAAGATTTGTTTTCCTTTCTTCCATTGTCAGCTGGCCATACGATAATGCTAATGGACACAAATTGCTAGGTTAGATTTGTGTTAATCAGTTTGGAACTATTTTATTTTACTGTGTATTTAAAACAAATCTGAATTAAATTTAAATCTTAAGAGTTTGTTTAATGTAATAAACTCATTTAAAGACACTAACTCCCCAGAGGTCTTACTATCTTTAGATGCAGAGAAAGCCTTTGATAGAGTTGAATGGGATGTCTGTTTACCTCACCGTGTAGATTTGAGATTGACACTAATATATCTGCACAGATTTGATTACTATACACCAGCCCTGAGTCCTTAGTCAGACAGTATCTGACAGATGGATGATATACTCAGTTAAGACCATGTAAAGGGAACATAATCATAAAATATATGATCTAGCAAAGCCTGTGATCGATCATATCACTCACAGTTAAGGTCCAATCCCTGACATATTTTGTACAAATGTTTTCCTTAAAATAGGTGTGTTTATGATGAAAGAAAATAAGATGAATTATGCTTTCTTTTGCACAGAGTGATGAAATGTATACTGTGTATTATAAAGGACTGAAATCCATTCCTTTTTTAAGATGCTGATTGTAGAAGTCCTCTTTCCCATCATTACCTAAGATCCTCTAGAAGTATTTAGTGGGATTTAGTTGATGAAGCCTAGAAATACTGCAGTTATTCTCCTCATTTGTGCCTAACCTACATTCAATCATAGATACTGATGGAAGACTGGGGAAGTTGGGTATGTTCCTTTTGACAAAGTTCCTATATTGCAAATAGAAAAAATAGTATATTGCAGGAATTCCACATTTTAGATGTACTTATTTAAAGGATGCATGTACATTGTCAAAACAGAGGTCTCTGAATATTGAGATACATAATTAAAACAATGAATTGAATGCTGTAGGTTAAAGAGACATGAACTATACAAGTATTGTGCAGAAGAGCAGCACATAACATCATGTCTACTTTTAAGTGCCTTCTATATCGCTTTTATTTTTTGTGTGTGTCATAACCTGACTGCTAATGAATTGACAATAATTATTGGTGACTGGATAACAAAGCAAAACATTTAAAAAGAAATGTGAGCAGTGTCTCTGTTAAAGTTGTCTTACCTTCTGATTCATTCTACAGTCTCAAAATACAAATATTTGCAAACCGATAATAAAACTGGAAGTTGGGTTATACCATGCTACCATTTACATTAAATCTTTGCAATACTGTTTAATGTGTTCCAGATTAAGAAAGCTTCACATGAACCTGTTTTTAAAATAGGATATACTGTATTAATATACATGTGCAGCATGTGAAAGAAAGAGATCTAAAATAAGTGATGGGCTTTAGAAGGATATTATTTTAAAAATAATAACCAACTAAAGAGAGACAAAGAGCTGACCATCTAGCAACATCAATGATAATCGCTTTCTTTCATTTTGGAAAAACTCAATTTAAATAGATTTTTGAACTTCATAGTTACTGTAACACCAAAATATCTAAACCAAAATAATTAACGTGTTTCCTTGGTTAACTGAAAAAAGTATGCTATTAGTACAATTTGAGTTTTCGTTTTAGGATAGAGGAAAATATGGCAAAGCTTGAAATACATGATGAATGAATTAGTCCATGTATAATTTGTCCTTAATATAAACAGAATAGTTCTATTAAAGAAATATATTTGGCTTACACAGTATTTACTTCATATACCGTAAAGTACAATTTTCCAAAATATCAATTATTGGACTTTAAATATGAATTATGCCATTAAGCAAGAGCCTCATTAAGTGGTTTTTTGGATTGCTCTAAATTAGGATCATTTGGGGGGAAAAATTCACTTATGTGTCAGGTATTGTCAGACAATTATTCCTGTTGCTTTAATGACACTGGACAGAATAAAATTATGTCATGACAAATTCACTCTAATTGCTTACACTACATTATTTATGTGTTGGTTTATTTTGCCCACCTTTCATAATTCAGTAGGCAAATGATACTGTATACTATGTAAAATAAAAAAAAAATAAGAAAAAAAAAATCAAAGGTTTTATGGAATTTTTGTAAAATGTATCAATGTTGTTCTGAAATAAACCTGCTAGACCTTTGCTTCTGCTCAATTTTCCTTTTGATATTTTAATATATGTAAGGATTTTTTTATTGGCCTTGGTTCACTTACTTCACTGAAACGGGTTGGGTTGGGGCTCTAATTTGTTGATTTTAACTTTGCAAATGTAAACTCTCTTCTGGAAATGTATTAATTGTATTGTTGTATAGTGCTTCACCTATTGTAATGTGATATGTGTACCACACATATTATATATATATATATATATATATATATATATATATATATATATATAT
>JANRMT010062796.1:31181872-31192488 GCA_026402145.1 Polypterus bichir lapradei | reverse complement strand
TATATATATATATATATATATATATATATATATATATATATATATATATATATATATATATACGATATACACACACACACTCATATATACATATATGAATAACTAGTATAAACACTAAGATTAGACCAAAGCATTGTCTTTCCAACTTTATTTATCTGATAATGCTGTAACATATTTAGTCTCCAACAGACCTATGGATTTGTTTTACATTTAAGAATGTTAATACTTGATATTTATCACTTACGATTTTGAAAAAAAAAACCACCTAGAACATTCAGTTTGCTTCATCTTAGTCACAGTAACAATTAGCTACTCAGCAGTTTAAATTTCTGAGGCCTGTAACTCCCAATTGTTTTGTTTAGTAGTTAATATGGGAATTGGGATGACAGGCCTGATCTTTCACTAGGGCCCAACAAATCAGCTCATACAATTTAATTCCTAGACCTCATTGGTGTTATGTTTGGGTGGAAAAAATACATTTCCTAGACATTAAACAGAATCTTTATTAAGTCAAGATGGAGTTAAATACTTAGAGACGTAGGTTGCCAAAATGTCATAATAAAATGAAAAACAAACAAACGCTTACATTCAACACAACTCTGATTCTAACCTGTCAGACTCAATACTAAACTTTTTCCAACTAGTCACTATCCAAATAAAATGAATTTCACCTTTCTTTAAAGTACAACAAAAAAGGTTTACACAAAGATGCTGCATGACATCCTTGGCACATGTGCATAATGGAACCTGCATGCTTATAACATGAGCCACCAGTAAAATCATTAGAAGGTAACATTTACAACAAAAATGTAAAGAAACAAGTGCACTAAAAGCATACATAACTCTAAAGAACAGAAAAATGTACAAACAAAGCAAAAATGATGTTTAATGGCACAAGATTTGATAAAAACGACATATAAATCCATCAACATTAACTATATTAAACAACGGATAAAACCTAAATTTTTACATTTGCCTTAAATTAATCTTTAATAAGTGGTTCCTAAAAATGGATGGTTATTGAACAAACTCTGCTTAGAAAGTAAATTGTAGCAATCACTAAAAAAAGCGTCGCACATAATAATTTAATTGAAGAAATATGCAAAAAATATACTTGCTGACTAATGATAATTATCCACTAACACAATGTTCTTCTATACTGTATGCATAAAGAAGTCATCTATTATCTGTCTTTTGTCTGAACTAGTTTGATACTGTATATTACAGGGTCATCCCAAAATACTTGAGTGCAGTTTATCACTGGCATATTCACACACACATCCATATTTATTTGTTCAGAAGAAATATGCAAATATCAGTGCAATTAACCAGCACATCTTTAGTATGTGGGGGGGATTCCATAGGAGAAGATGAGGTCATTTTGAACATGGCAAAAGTCTGTGCAAGATACCCTCAGACAATGAATCGGTGGAGATTTGAACAGTTCTGAATAAAGACGTACTTTTTTAAAACAGAAGTTTTTCCTTTCTGAAACACACCTGCTTGTTAAACAGAAATTAAATTCTTTAAAAACCTGTCCTAAAGGGTATTTTTAAGGAATTTTTTTAAAGTTCCACATAGATATCCATTTTGGTTGTGAACTTATCTAGTCCTGTTAAGACAAACCAGCCATTATTGTCAGAGGATGACAGAAGAAGACGAAAGCATTTGTACAACATGGTACTAAATTCAGACGATAAAAGATTTTGCTGATAAATGAGAAATCTTTCATCCAAGCAGTGCACAAAAGGGCAATGAAATGCCCCCTTGCATTAAACACTTTTCTGCATTGGATTGCTTTTATCTTAGCATTGCTTGCTAAAGTTCCTTCAAATTTAATTTTGTACCCTTGCACCGCCCCTTAAATAAGCCAATACAAAGTTTCTATTCACAGCTGCATTAAATAAGTAACCTACTAAAGAATAAGATGAAAATTAAAGTACAATTTATCAATACCTGCTGCTGTTTGCCTTACATGACTTCCTGTACCAATTCATTTCTGTGCCAGTTCATCTGGAAAGCAGGATTGCTAAAGAAGTAAGCAAGTGCAGTGAGGTTTCTTCTGCTTATTTCCTTAGCATATAAAGCCATGCCTCAACAAAATCCATGTGTCAGACATATAGTACTTCAGTTGCTACGTGTAGACTATGAAAAACTAGTTTTATGGATGTTTACCCACTATCAAAAAGCAGTCCGTTCACACACTTTTTAGATAGCAGTTTAAATTTCTTCAGTTGACTGTTTCAGTAATTGTCAACCCAGGAAGAGTTATGTCATTTTCATGAGTATTTTCTGACTTTGATGTTTCTAAACCAACAGTGCTTTTTTTTTTTTTCTCTGTAACTGTGTGATACGAGATGCATGTTAACCATTTGCTCTCTGGACAGGAACAACTCTAGCTGTTTTGTTTCAAAAATTGAACATTGTTTCATAATACTATACTACCAACAAGTATAATTTTGTTAAATAAGGAAGACAGAGGATGACTACAACACAACATTTAAATATATATAAAAGATGTATACTGCCTGGCTCCTTGACTTCATTATTTCTATTATGAAATATTTAATCACAAACCTATTTGTTAATTCAATAATAAACATTAAATGATTCTTTACGTGATAGAAATATACTTTATATTTCACCATTAGGGCAGCTATGTGGAACTCTGGCTAATCCAATCATCTTTTTTGTGGGATTTATACATTTTCAACATTTCTATGTATTTTCACTAAATGGACTCTAGGGCTGGATCCTGTTTTATGCCTCATGCTACTCAAATGGGACTCACCCTATTACCCTGTATTAGAATAAGCGGGATCAGAGAATTAAGAATGAATCATTGAATGTATGAGTGTAGTTATGCTCGCTAGTATGCCAACATCCTGACTAGTGTTGGTTCCTGCCTCATACTTACTCAGTCAGGACTGGCGACATCTTTCAGTGACCTTGAAATGGAAAAAAGCAGGGCAGACAGATTTCAAAATGATGACGTCTAAAATGATAGTAAGATCTGATGTAGTTCTTTCAGACATTACTTTTTTTTTTCTTCACTGCAAATAGATTAATTTCAGAGGGCTCAATTACATTTTCTTAATTTTGAAGATTGCTATTACTACATTAGTTCCTGATGATGCCAGATGCACTACTGTGCTCCACACTGCATTGACAGTTTACTAAAACAGCATACTTTGTTACTGAAAACAAATCAGCTAATATTATGTCTGGTTTTTTAAGCAAAAGAAATATTTATTAGTATAAGAACTAAAATGTGATGAATACAGAGAAAATAAAATGCTTAAATGGGATGCAGTCTTTAGTTACAAGTATTTCCTACCATTAGGATTACTTCAGTTCAATGGCTAATTGTGGACAAATATATGGATATAAGCAGTAGAAATGTCTTGTCACTTATGTGAGGCACCTTGAGAACTACAGCAGTTTTACAGGAATTCTAAAAAAAACTGATTAATCTTTAATTCACATGTTCGATTTCATAAAGATAGCCATAACATTGGGACAAATGTAAACAAAGAGGGAGAGATTTGCCCAATGAAATCACTGTGAGTTTGTGACATTTTACATTTGTAACATCCATTTTCTAACCCGTTGAATCCGAAAACAGGGTCACGGGGGTCTGCTGGAGCCAATCCCAGCCAACACAGGGAGCAAGGCTGGAACCAATCCCGGGCAGGGCACCAACCCACTGCAAGACACACACAAACACACCCACACACCAAGCACACACTAGGGACAATTTAGAATCGCCAATCCACCTAACCTGCATGTCTTTGGACTGTGGGAGGAAACCCATGCAGACACAGGGAGAACATGCAAACTCCAAGCAGGGAGGACCCGGGAAGAGAACCCGGGTCTCCTAACTGCGAGGCAACAGCGCTACCACATTTGTAACAGTTTAAATTAATTTGACTTGTTTCTTAAAAGTTAATCTTAAGTAAATGTTTAACCATCTGTTGTTTTCCCAACATACTAATCCAAGCATACATATCACAACAGCAAATATCAAAAAACTGACAAAGAGATTTTTTAACAAAGCTGATTTGAAAGTGTGTTGTTAACAAAACTAGTTATAAAAAAATTGTGGAAATGAAAATAACCCGAATAATTATGGTATTATCTGATGCACATTGTACAGATACAATGTTTACGTCTTTTTTGTAATAATTTTATACACTTCATTTTACAATTATGGAAATTCGGTGAATAAATTTAGTAAGGCAAATTGGAAAGTCCACGATGATCATATCATTCTTTATAAAAACTATGCTAAAGTCCCTCTCAAACCAATACAATTTTCCCATGTACTGCTAAATTGGACAAATGTTCCCCCACTGTTACAAATGAAATTCAGGCCTCGATTGATATTAATGATTGATATTTTGGCATGGCAAAAAACCTTCAGACTTGGGCATGGTGGCAACTAAAAAGTATATATGGTGTCCCAGAGCTGAAACTCAAATCAGTCCTCAGAATGTCCTATGATCCATGTATGTTTATGTTTGCAAAATATGTGGAAGTGGATAACAGGGACTATATAATCAGTAAGCAATATGATTCTAATAGCAAACGTTCCTTTTTTAATTTTAAAAGTCTACAGCTCACTTAAGGAGCCTGAAGGGTAAAAGATAGCAAATGAAAATCAAGCCAACACCAAACAACACCATAAAATCTGTATATATATACATAAGTAATGTAGCTGTACGTGAGAAAACCCCACAGAGAATAACATGTCCAAGCAAAATGGACCCTGGTAATATACCTGTTTTATGAAGATATTGTAAAACTTAAATTATAATGAAAAATTAAATCATTCGAATTACTGTACATGGCCTCCTGATTATCTGTTACACAGAATGAATATATCATGTAATCTAATTGAACCACCAGAGCCAGTACCTTTTCTTATTTATTATTAAGCCATCCTAACAAAAATCTCAAAACAAAATCTCTAAATTAGCCTGGTATGTGTGATTGTGACCTTTGATGGTAACATTTCACTCAGGACTGGATCCTACCTTACAATCAGTGTTGCTGGGTTAACTGCAACCTCTCTGTATATCTGTAGTTGAAAATAAGAAGTCACTGAATGGATGAATGAGGGAGAAAAAAAGTAATGCCTCAGTGCAGATATCATACTTGAATGGCTCAACAAATTGTTGAGATCAAACCCTACACTGAAATTGAATCTAATGTGTACAACTGCAAGGATACATACAGTATTTAGGTAGGTTTCATCATTTAGGTAAAATAAAACACAATGTGATGGTGCCCAGCATGAAACACTGTGTAGATTTATGTTATTTCGATATAGTAAAATATTTTAAAGATATTAAGATGTTCATTTCTGTATGTCTCAGTCACAGCCAGTACTATCCTGATCACAGCCTCAGTCAGGGCTATTTTTCTTGGTATTCACCTACCACATTATTCTGTTGTCACTTAGCCCGGTGTACCTTGTGCTATTTCTCACTTTCTCCCAACTTTCCATTACATATTCCGCACAGATGCCAGATCTTACGCAATATGTAAAATAACAATACCCGTTTACTGATGTGGCCTTTGAGCATAGTGTCTATTGTTAGTTCTTTGAGGTACCTCATTGCAAAGTCACAGTTGTAGCGAGTCTCAAGCTGAAATCGTAACAACCATGCAATACCATAAACTCTGGTTTAAGCAATCATTTTAACACTATTCAAAGTAAACGCAAAAAAGAAAGATATTTTCTTGACCTTGTTTCATTATGCTTCACATGTTCAGTGTAAATGAAACCAGGTTCTGAGCTAACACCTGCTTCTTAGGGCGGAGGGGTTGTGAATCTGTTATCTTACATTGTTTCAGTAAACCACGGGTTCAAAGACTATGCCATCTGACGACACTTTTTTGATAAGCTGTTATGAATACCATCTCCTTTTCTCTTTTCTTTTCTTAACAAAAGAAGTTTTCTTTCATTGCAAGAACTTTCCTGATGCAATCTAAACTTCTTTAATTGCAACCATACATGGTAATATAATCATTCAAGTTTAATAACGTGTACTTTGCTAAAACAGACGCTCATATTAAAATTAATTATTTTCTTACAAAAAACTACTTTAGATGTGCTGTATTAGTTTGCTGAATGATAACACACTTGAGTTGTTTGTGTCATTTTAAAAAAGCCACAAAAACCTACCAGGAGCAATGACAATGAAACTGAATACTAAAACTACTTATTATAAATGTACTTGGACACTTTATAACAAAAGATAAAATGTTAAGTATGAAGTAAAAAAAACATCTATTCTCTTCTCAATAGTAATTAATAGAAGCAAAGAAAAGACCAAATGTTAAATTCAATCCAAATGGTTAGCTCTAGAATATTCTATGTTAACTTTACCTTAAAAAACATAAAATAACTGATTTTATAAGCATTTGCCCTATTAGTAATTCACAGAAAATGTCTCCACCAGCTTTACAAAGCAGGGCACTGGACCATTCACGCTTTATAATTTACAGACTACCTCAAACTCCATACCTAACACACAATCTCAGTTAGATTGTGTTGCAGCCTTTGACCAGGCACTTCAAAATGTCATCTTTTTAGTTTTTGAACCGCTTGGCTGCATGTCTGATTCATTTTCACCTAGGTCTCAGACATTATGGATTTCTGTGCAGTTTGCTGTATCCTTTTCAACTTTGTCTTCATAAGCATTCCAGGCTGCGACAACAAGACATCCTACAGCATAATGTTGTTACCATATTACCACCATGGCTCATAGTATGATATTCTCCTCAGGATAATGGGCAACACCACACTGGAAGCAAATACCTGTATAATACTTACTATTTAGGCTAAAAAGTCAATGTTATATCTTATAAGATGTAATCACCTTCTTGCAGTTGATCTTGCATTTTACTATATATGATTTTCGTCAGCTTTAAGTTACAATATGATATTTGTCATGTCATTTAGTTGTCACATATGGATTGACCAGCAAGCCCATGGTTTTAAAGTACATTTCCTTCTACTCTTTACTTGATTGGTGCTTTTCAATATTGCATTACACTTCCTATTTGAACGATCCTTTGAATTCATGGTATAGTTTTTGTGACCATACTGCCAAAGTATTGGATCACTCAAAGATTGGGGTACTTAATTTAAATTCACATGAAATAAAATTAATTATATACAGACAGGCTCCATTAGCACCTGAGCTTGTAAAGGGGTAAATATTTGCTACGTTGATCTTTGCTTTAATAATCAGTTTAGGAATATTTATAAAATTTAGATTCTGATATATTCTGGATAGTGATAAATTCACATTTTTTGATGCAGTGTACTCTACACACCAATTGATGTAACTATCATCTGTACATCTATCCACCCTTTCTTTTTCCTTTTATGTGGCCACAGGAAACCTTTTGAAGTATGAGCTGTGGGTGTGTTTGAATTTATGCCTGTAAATAAAGTTAAAATGGACCTTCTTTATACAGCATTTTGGAAAAGAAGACACAGTTAAGTCAAGTAAAGGTCAGTGTTTGACATGAATAACAAGACATAGCAATCACGTACCTGCACCTATCCATATCAGTCATGTGGATGGGTATCAAAATGATCTCTGTCTGGCAAGGACACAATTAGGTCAAGATGGGGCAGAGAGGGGGAAACATAACATCATATCCTTAGCATCTTGTACAGCTCTATGATGGCCAGTGGGCTTTTCTACATTGTGATGTGCTGGGCTGGTAAAATCCCTTACAAAAGAGGCCCACTAAATCAACAACCTTATTTAAAGGACATGGTTAGTTATGGGATGCACTCTGGACCCCCTGGAGAGAGTAACAAAAGAGGGAATTAAAACAAAACCGAGTGCCATTATGAAAAATGTTGTACATCCCCCCTCTGACACACTAACACTTCTGGAAATGGCACTGGGGCTCCATTATACCAACAGCAATACTTCTGCATGATGCCTTATTGGGACTGTGACTGCCAAGTGAGGAATTTTCTTACTTTTTAGTTTTCTTCCTTTTTAGTTATTCTGGTGTGTGTTCAGACTGTAGTGCGTGTGTTTATGTATTTATCTATCTATCTATTTATGCATTTATTTAAAGAGCTTCTGCAAAAAGCCAAATGTTCCCCTGGGGACAAATAAAGTTCTGTCAAATTATAATGGTCAAGTACCTAGTGTCAGTAAGTTGTTAGCTGCAAGTAAAATTGAGTAACAGAAATAATAGGGGAACAAAATTGATAATTTTTAGTGTCTTTAAGAGCTCTATAGAGAAGTTGTAGGATGTATCCTTTTGTTTCTTGTGGAAACCTATTATATGTAAATAATGAACTTATGCCAAATCTTATTAAACACTGTCTCTATTGTGTACATAACACTGGCTTAGTGTTACAGTATATCTTTTTCTGTACCCACCATACTGGTATGTACTTATATATATATACTTATATTTTTTTTTTTTGCTTACTGTGCTTAGGGGAGGTCCCAAGTAAGTCCTGCTCACATCCTCTGCTGATGATGGCTACATTAAGCTCTTGCATCAACCACTGTTCAGATGCTGCAACTTTTGTTATTGTGACCTCACTGAATTCTATTTGCTCTCTGTGGATGTTTTTATACAGATGAATGTTAAAAAATAAGTTGGGTATAAGCTATCTAAGCCATGGAAGCTTCCCATTTGATGAGTATGGATTTATTTAAATGCCTTAGCTTTACAAAAAAAGAAATACTTGACTTTCTGTGAAAATGGTTGTGCTGTGCAGCCACGGAAGACTTAAAGAAAATGGCTAACACAAAACATTTACATTGGTTACATTTAAATTAATGCAATCCTGGCAACCTGGCAAAATCAAATAAAAGTGTTATGTATTGTGAGTGTATGTATTTTATTATTTTTGTTGCTTTGGAGTTATTATGTTATGTTTTAAAGTATTCTCTATTATGTACTATCTTTTTAAATGCACCTCTTTTCCTTGTTCTTTGTGAGTAAAACCCCAGGAGGCAGTGACACCCTGACATCACCACTCCTGAGCTACCATTCTGGCTATTTAAGTCAGTGGAGAAGGCTCAGGAGCAGGAGATCATTTTGTTCATTGTGAAATTCTGGGAGTACTGCTATTTCTGTTTGCATTTACAAGTTTCTGTGAAATTCTTGCCTGTTTTTCTTGGATTCCTACAGTTTATGTATTGAACCTTTTTGCTGTAGATTACCTTTTAGGCAAGTCTTTTAGCCTTTTTTTTTGCTTTTAATGTTTTAATGTATGTTTAGATATTTTATTGTTGTTTTGTTAGTTTTGAGTTATGTTTCTCATCTTATTTTGTTGATTTTATATATGATTTTGCTGGTATAGATTCTAATTTCCTGCAACCTTGAACAAGAGCATTGAATCCTCCTATAAGTCATAAATTTTCATTTTTTCCATTATACATTGGAAATCATAATCGGTCTTGTGCAAGGCAGGACAAAAATACCTGAGAGCAATATACAAAAAAATACATATCAAATGGAATTTAGACATTCTGATGGCTTCAGTAGATACTGGTATAATGTATTTAAATATACTTTTCAATTATTTACTCTTGAATCGATTGAAGCACAGATTCATTCTCACTCACATTACTGCTGCCACCACCAAGCAAACACCAGAAAAACAAGGTTTTTTCCTGCCCTATCTTCCTGTTTGCATTGACTTGCCAATCAAGTTGAACCACACATTACTATGGGTAACATTCATAACAGCTTATTTATTACACTTAGTTCACGTGCAAGTCCATACACACACATTATATATATATATATATATATATATATATATAGTAATCCCTCGCTATATCGCGCTTCGACTTTCGCGGCTTCACTCTATCGCGGATTTTAAATGTAAGCACATCTAAATATATATCATGGATTTTTCGCTGGTTCGCGGCTTTCTGCGGACAATGGGTCTTTTTAATTTATGGTACACGCTTCCTCAGTTTGTTTGCCCAGTTGATTTCATACAAGGAACGCTATTGGCGGATGGCTTAGAAGCTACCCAATCAGAGCATGTATTACATATTAACTAAAACTCCTCAATGATATAAGATAGTCTTCCCGTGCGGTTCTTGATTGTTTGCTTCTCTCTATCTCTCTCACTCTCTCTGCCTGACGGAGGGGGTGTGAGCAGAGGGGCTGTTTGCACAGAGGCTGTTTGCCTAGAGGATACGGAGGCTCCTCTACAAAATGCCGCTTTATCGCGGTGCTTCGGCATACTTAAAAGCACGTATTGATTTTTTGATTGTTTGCTTTTCTTAGCAAGCACTCTCTCTGACATTCTCTGCTCCTGACGGTGCTCCTTTGAACAGAAGATATGTTTGCATTCTTTTAATTGTGAGAAAGAACTGCCATCTCAGTCTTGTCATGGAGCACAGTTTAAACTTTTGACTAAAGGGTGTTATTTCATGTCTAGAGGGCTCTAATAATGTTAACAGTGTGGGAGAGTTTATAAGGGCTTAAAATATATAAAAATAACCATACAAACATATGGTTTCTACTTCGCGGATTTTCACCTATCGCGGGGGGGTCTGGAACGCAACCCCCGCGATTGAGGAGGGATTACTGTATATATATAT
>JANRMT010062796.1:31140262-31181472 GCA_026402145.1 Polypterus bichir lapradei | reverse complement strand
TATATATATATATATATATATATATATTACCTTTAAGATACCAATATACTGTTTCAGTGATTGGTTTTGTTAATGTCTGCGTATATATTATGTGCAAGGTGTGCTAAGATGGATCGGTAATAGTATGGACTTGCTTAATATTGGATTACGATGCTATATGGACATTACAAGCAGTTACCAGCAGATTCACAACATACTGCAGAATATAGCGAGGTCTCTCAGGGCTCATTGGATTGTTATCGGGCCTGAGAGGTGGCGCAGACGAGGACGGAAGCACAAGCAGAAGCATGGATGACAGACGGGCCTTCTGGTTAGACTAAGAAAGCAGCTGCATAAACCCCCGATACCGAGCGTCTTCCTCACAAACACCAAATCCATCATCCACAGATTAGACTATCTGGAATTACTGATGGATGCAAACTTCTGTGTTTGCGAATGCTGTGTGATGGTCATTACGGTAACATGGCTGCATACGCTTATTGTGGACACTGTAGGAGAGCTGGCAGGCCGTACAGTCTGCCGCTTTGACAGGAAGAGAGTCTCCAGCAAGAAAAATTATGGGGGTATTTGCGTGTATATAAACAATGACTGGTGTACAAACAGTAAGATTTTATACACACACTGCTCTTCTGATTTGGAAGCAATAACAATTTTATGCAGAACTTTCTAACTACCAAGGGAGCTGACTACAGTGATCATTATTGCTGTCCTAACGCTAACATTAGCTTAGCTCTCATCTGCCTACAAGATGTGATTAACAAGCAGCAACAGGCTAATCCCGATGGTGTACACATTGTGGTTTGTGATTTTAATCAAGCATGCCTAAAGACTATTCCCCAAATTTGTGCAATATATACAGTGCTCCAGCAGGGGCAAGAACATGCCAGACCGTGTTTATTCCAACCTAAAGCATGATTACAGAGCCCTACCTCTCCCACATCTGGGCTTCTCTGACCATCTCTCACTGCTCGTCATCCCAGCATACAGTCCCCTCTGGAGGAAAAATGAACTAACCATAAAAACTATCAAAACCTGGCCTGAGGGAGCCCTCTTGCAGCTACAGGACTGTTTTGAAAACACAGAAGTGCCCATTTTTGTGCAATTAGGCTTAGAGGAGCATACAGAAATCGTACTAGGCTATATTAAGTTCTACGCTGGTGTGGTTACAGTGGATAAACACATATGCGTCTACACTAACCAAAAACCATGGATGACGAGTGAAGTTCAGTCTCTGTTGAGAACCCGAGACAGGGCCCTGTACAGTGCAGCAAGAGCAAATCTGAGGAGAGGTATCAAAACTGCCAAGATGGCCTACAAGAGCAAGGTAGAGGTCCACCTGACAGATAATAACCAATGGCAGGTATGGCTGGGAATACAACAAATTACCAAGAACAAAAGCAGTACACATGCGCCAATCTGTGCTGATACCTCATTGGCTAAATCTTTTCTTTGCCTGCCTTGAGGCACAGTGGTCTCACACTGACACTCTGCCCCTGCCAACTCCCAGCTGTGACATACTCACTTTTCAGGAACTTCACGTGAGATTGGTGCTCAAGACAATGAATCAGACAAAAGCTGCTGGACCAGATAGCATATTTGGCATGGTACTTAAATCTTGTGCCAACCAGTTGGAAGGAGTTCTAACTAAGTTATTTAACCTGTCACTGACACAGACCACCATTCCCCCCTGTCTTAAGTTGGCTGCCTCATCCCTGTCCATAAAAGTCAGTCATCAATAACCTTAATGACTATAGACCGATTGTGCCTAGATAAAGGATTTCCTCACTGGCCGCCCACAAGCAGTTAGAACTGACTCTCACAGCTCCTCCACCCTCACACTTAGCACCAGCTCCCCTCAGGGCTGTGTACTGAGCCCACTTCTCTATGCTCTGTACACTTATGACTGTATATCTAATTGCTCCAGCAACACTATCATCAAGTTTGCTGTTGACTCCACAGTGGTAGGTCTTGTAACTAGTGACAATAAGTCAGCATACAGGGAGGAGGTACTAAAGCTGTCAGTGTAGTGATCCAGGAACAATCTCTCACTCAACACCCACAAAACTAAAGAGACGGTCATTGACTTCAAGAGGCACACAGCAGAGCCAACCCTCTATACATCAATGGGGACCTGGTGGAGAGGATCACCTCCTTTAACTTCCTAGGAACTTACATTTCTGAGACTTATCAGGAAACTGGAAATGAAGGAAAAGCTGCTATTGACCTCCTACTGCTCAACCATCAAGAGTTTTTTAGCATACTGTATTTCAACATGGTATGCTGCATGTACAGCAGCAGACAGGACAGCTTTGCGCAGGGTAATATCCACGTCAGAGAAAAATCATTGTCTGCTCTCTGCCCTCCCTGGAAGATATCTCTAGTGCCCAATGCCTCTGAAGAGCCAGAAATATCATTAAACACTCTGGAAAGCATATTATCTTTGGATGCAGGAAAAGCATTTGATATGGTTGAATGGGATTACCTGTTCACCACTTTGCATAAATTTGGGTTTGGCCCAAACATATGTGCATGAATCAAACTACTGCATACTAGTTCAGAAGCTTAAGTTTGTATTAACAACATTATTTCAGACTACTTCAAACTAGAACATAGTAGTAGATAAGGATGCTCTTTGTCACCACTGCTTTTTGCAATTGCCATTAAGCCATTGGCTGTTTCTTTAAAAATGCATCAGAAATAAATGGGATTTTCAGAGAACAGAAAATATCACTATATGCTGATGATATGGTACTGCATATATCAGACCCCAAAACTTCTGTGCCTACAGCCCTAACAGCACTAGCAGAATTTCAAAAGATATCTGGACTTAAAATTATTTTGAACAAAAGTGTGCTGTTTCCAGTGACTTCTGTAGGAAACAATATTAAATTGAACACCTTCCATCATTGCAAATCAGTTTAAATACCATGGGGTCAACATCACAAGTAAATATAAAGCTCTTTTTCAGCGAAATTTTGCTTTTTGTATGGATAAAATTAAACAAGATGTACATAGATGATCTACCCTCCATCTTACTTTAGCAGGAAGAATTAATATTGTGAAGATGATAATCCTCCCTAAGCTTCTGTTCCTAATTCAAAACATCCCCATATACATTAACAAATCTTTTTTTAAGAATTTAGATTTAATCATAACCTCATTTATTTGGAATTCGAAAAATCTACACATTCAAAAGGTTTTTGCCAAACAATGACCTAATTAGAAGGTGGCATGGCTCTACGTAATTTTCAGTTTTATTACTGGGTGGTAAACATACAAGCTATGCAAACCTGGACATTGGCACAAATAGATGGACACACACTAGCTTGGTCTGCAATAGAAATGAAATCCTGCAGCACTTCTTTATATTCCTTGTTTTGTACACCAGTAAATACAAGGTATCATCAATATAGTAACAACCCATTTGTCCTTCATTCTTTCAGAATATGGAACCAACGTAGAGAGCACTTTATGTTAGAGAATATTTTATCTGTGGCACCTCTACATGATAACCACCTTTTTCCACCCTCTGGTACATACAGTTTTTAATGTTTGGAAAATGTATGGGATTAAATCATTTAGAGATTTGTATATAAATAATGTATTTGCATTCTATGAACGATTATACTCCAAATGCAATCTCCCATCAACACGTTTTTTCCGCTATCTCCAAATTAGAAACTTTGCTAAACGAAATCTGCCCAGTTTTCCTCACCCCCACCTATTTCTATTCCAGAATAGATATTGATCAGTCTTGCGGCCTCAGACAGCATTTTTATAATATATAAAAACATTTTAAAGTCCCTTCCTTTTAAATATCCCAGAGCGCAGTGGGAAAAGGATCTGTTACTCAACATTACAGAAACGAAGTGGAATGTAGCCACGCACAGAATTTGCACAGAATGTGCAAAATAAAAACTTAAAATCTTTTATTGAGCAGATCTATCAGGATTGAAATTTTTCAAGATGTTTCCAGGGCAAAATGCAACCTACAAACGTTGCAATTGAGCCCCAGCTTCACTGGGTCACATGTTTTGGGTGTGTACCAAATTATCATCATTCTGGACGAAAATTTTTAAATCCCTGTTAGACAGCCTTATTGTCATAATCCCTCTTAATCCATTAATAGCTGTGTTTGGTGTACTCCCAGATGGTCTTAAAGTGAAGAAGGACAAACAAACTGTAACTGCCTTTACTTCAATACTAGCACGTAGGCTTATCTTGCTCAACTTGAAGAATCCTAGCCCACCTCTTAAGTCAGTGGGTAACTGATGTTATATACTGTACTATTTGAAATTGGAAAAAAATCAAATTCTCACTCAGAGGATCTGTGCAAAACTTTTTTAAAACCTGGCGGGACCAAATCAATAACATTTTAGAATAAGCATTTATATTGGGGGTAAAAACTCCTTTCTCTCTTTACTAATCTTAACAGTTTTGTTCTGGTTGTTGGCCTTCCTCTCTTTTTCATGGGTGGGGATTGATTTGAATTTAGTTTTATTAAGTTTGACTTGATTGTATGGAATGTTATATGCTTTTAATAAATTCAATTAAAAAATAATAATTTAAAATTTTAAGAACTCATAGAACTGCTTTTTTTTTTTACGTATGACAATTACTTTAGTGAATAATAATTTCCTGTCACTTATTTATGTATTGTATTTATTTGTCATAGGATGTGAGCTTTTTATATTATTTATTCTTCGTTGTTTGATGTACTTCCACCATTTACAATTGTAACTTTTACAATTTCTGCGGTGGGCTGGCGCCCTACCTGGGGATTTGTTCCTGCTTTGCGCCCTGTGCTCGCTGGGATTGGCTCCAGCAGACCCCTGTGACCCTGTGTTAGGATATAACAGGTTGGAAAATGACTGACTGACTGACTGACTTTTACAATTTAATTTTATTGGTATACTGTATTGACAATAATGGCTTCCTTCCTACTAACAGAAATCAAATTTCCCAGTTTTTCCATACACAAAACTTGCAAGTTTTCTGCTATTTTTTAGCATATCAGTGAAACAGTTTTTCTAAATTTATGCCACAAGAAGAATCTTATCTGTATACTAGATTAATCTGTATATTGTCCACCCTTACTTGACATGATGTTCAGAGTGCCTGGAGAAGATTCATACATACACAGAAAGAACATGCAAACTCCATAGACAATGAATGCAAGGCTGTGGATTACTATATTTCTTTAAAAAAGGTGTTGAAACAAAGAATCATGAAGTCATTTAATTAAATAAGGTCAATTAAAATAAAATGTACACTTTGTGAAAGAGATCAGCTGAACAGAGCTGGCATGATAGTTTCCCATACTTGAGTTCGAGAAGCACTGTGTGTGTTGATGGTCCAAGAGCTAATGAGTTCAAGTTTATGTGACACACAGGTGGTATCTGGGCCATTTTTGGGAGGTCTGAATGATCTTCTTGCATTTTTGTGCATTTCATCCTGCTGATAGTTGTCCCTCATTTTGCTGAGCTGGTTTAAACATTATATTGAATTCACACAAGTAATGGAGAGGAACTGAGACTGATACTGCATAAGAGTAATACAGAGGCCAGTCTTGCCAACTGGAGAATAGTAAGGATAACAGTATGGTGCAGTGGTCAGAGCTTCTGCCACAAAACATCAGGAGATTTAGTTCAGATCTTGGAAATTATCCATGTGGAATTTTCAGTTTCAGTGTCGTCATTGCATTATACTCAGTTTTCCTTTCAAATCCTAATTTGGTGGCTACAAATTGGTTTTGTATGACTGACTGTGGGTGTGGAGTGACTGTGCTCTATGAAGAATCGTCATCCTGTTTGAATTTGGTTCCTGCCTTGGTATGAAATGATATATAAATCAATGTTACTCACATTAACTGCAGCTTGTTGTGCACAACAGCTGTATGTTTAATATGCTGAATGACAATATTTGCTCGGGATAATAATAATACATTTTATTTATATAGTGCCTTACCCATGCTCAAAGCACTTCACAAAGTTTAAGAAAGAATTATAGCATTTAGTTCAGTTCCATAGCCACAAAGTAGCACTGTCTGCACACTGACTAGTACTTTAACACATGAACCTAGTCACGATGTGGTTAAAGTATGTGTTAAAGTCACAGTCTAACACCAAGTCAGTAAAGCTTCAGGGATATCAATCTGTCCAGTTTTAGGAAACATAAGCGATTGTGAAGCAACATCACCTGCTCTGGTGCAAATGAAAGTAACAACAGGTGCACTGGAGAGGCAACAGCAAGGTAACCCCCAAAAAGGGAATAATTTTGCAGGTGCTGGCCACAGACAATTGTTCTCTCCTTATCTCTTCTGACTGATTCTTCTCTATTTTTGTGTTTTGCTATTGTCTTTGTCACTACTGGTTGTATGAGTACCTGCTGCAGGCATATTATTGGAGGGTCACCCAGACCTCCATATACTAGGCAAAGGTACCCTGACTGCTTTTAGGTATGGGGATAGAAATATCTGAGCCATTGTCAGACCTTACGCTGATGCATTAGGCCCTGGCTTCTTCCTGCTGAAGGACAATGCCCAGCCTAATGTGGCCAGAGTGTGTAGACAGTTCCTGGATGATGAAGGCATTGATGCTATTGACTGACCCGCACGTACCCCAGACCTGAATCCAGATGAGAACCACCGGGACGTTATGTATCGGTGCATCTGACACCACCAAGCAGTGCTACAGACTGTCCAGGAGATGATTAATGCAAAGATCCAGATCTGGGAGGAGATTCCCCTGGACACCATCTGCCGTCTCATCAGGCGCATGCCCAGACATTGTCATGAGTTCATACAGGCACGAGGGGGACATATATACTACTGACTCACATTATGAGTTGTCGTGATGAAATTCACACAAGTTGGATTAGCCTGTGATTTCAATTTCTGACTTTGATTTTCAGTGTAATGTTAAATCTAGCAATGAATGGGTTGGTGATTTGGGTTTCCATTGACCCTTGTTACATCATTTTCTTCTCAATAAATTACACAGTAATGATTTTCCACTTGAATATTTAAGATTTAAGTGTTCTCCTAGTTTTTGAGCAGAGTACTTAAGAACTCTGTTTACTCTATATGAATATTCTTGACTCATAAGAGGCATTCCATTATATTCTTTAAACAATTTTATTTTGTGATTCTAAAAATATATTAATTTTTTCATAACTTATAGTTGCTATTCATTAGAATTATTGAATCTGGCCTTTTCAGTTTACTTAAATAAAAATCAAGCAGCTCACTTAGCAGTAGATCTCAGATAATGTCTCTGTACAAGTTATTTTTTATCTGTAATTCTATTGCATGCCTGAAAAGAACAAAAGCTTAATATTACAATTATAGTTTTCAACATGCATGTTATATACTGTGAAAGGAGAAGCCTCCTTTGTCAACCAGCTGCCCCCAGAATAAATGGCAAGGAGGTCAAATGAATCAGAAAAGTACACAGGGAAAGAAGAACAAAGAGATACCACAACAGTGCAAATAAACAAATGAAAGCAACAACTCTACTTCCTCTCTTTAATACATATAAGTATCTGCATTTATAAATTACATAAGGAAGGGAACATACTATTCTGAAAAGTTTCAAACTATGTAGACTATTTAAAGCTCTTCATTCTGTATGAACACTCAGGCCATCGGGGCAACAATGGCTCACTCTTAGAGGAAGAATGTACTCCCTGTGTGCATGTGTATTTTATCCTGCAACTGTTTGGTTATCATTATTGTGCCAAGACAGATTTTTATTGTAACTTGTTTGCAAAGACTCATTCGTGAATTTGCCTTTAATGTTGAGCTCCTGGTTAAATAACTTTTTTTTTTGCCAAAAACATTTAAAAAATAAGCTTTGTTCACAGACTTTATTGAGCTATTTTGTTTCAAGTTCAAAATTGTATAGATATTATTTGTTAAATAATTGTTATTAGTTAACATGTCCAAAAGCAGGAAGACATGAAGAGGAGCAGCCTGTTTTGTGCAACTACACCATGGTCTGTTAATCTAGCCTTTAAGAGAAATACGGAATAAAATACTAAGCTTACAGTCAGGTTGAAAAGGCACTTTTGTGTACCAATATACCATAATGTTAAAATATTGCTTTGAACTAAAGGTCATTTCTGTATCCATAGGCGAAATAATACATTCAGGATACAGAAAAACTGACACAGCACAACATGTAACACTAATGACAAGGCATTCATTCACGTCTTTCACAAGCTTAGCTAAATACAATATTTTTTTTCTTAAAATGCAAGCAAGACTCTTAAAAAGCAAGACTATTACTCATCAAAACTATGGTGATTACCATTATTGTTGGTTTTTGCTAATGTAAAGACTGAACCAACACAAATCACGTCATACTTTTTTTTTCCATCACTAATAACATCCAACAATATTTAAATTAAAAAAGAAATTGATGATTTAAAAAAAATAACAATTAAAACTTGGAATACCTTGGTTGTACTTTTTTTTTTCACATTGTTTCTAATATGGGGTTAAACTGTAGTAATTTACTCTGACCTGACATCATTTAAAGTGATTCTGAGTTTTTCTTAAATAAAATCAATGGTTGCTGTAGGATTTCCTTCATGTTTTCTTGGTTGCACAGTGCAGAAATGACAATAGTTCATAAGGATCTAACAAAATGCCTTACTGTTCAGAGCTTTAAATCACAAGAGGGGTATATTGGGATTTGAAAGACATTATACAGTATATAAATCATGGAACACTAAGAAAACAGTGATTAAGAAGTTCAGGAAATATGCCAAAATCAGAATATTTCAAAGATCTGGATGTCTTGCTAATACAGGTAAGCTGGCAAAACAGAAAGCTCATTAGGGACACTACCAAATAGTCAGCTTTGAAGGAGATGAAGGAAATTATAGGAAGTAACTAGCTATTCACTGCATATTATAACGATTTTTTTTTCTCCTCAAGTCTGAGCTGTGGGCAAGCTGCAAAATATGTCACACAAAACAAAAGAACATTAAAATCCACATAGATTTTGATATATTCAGTCTCCCAAAACATTGAGAAAAAATCTCATATGGTTTGCTGACACCAGTGTAAAATGTTTTGCACTTGAATCCATAAGACTGTTTTGTCATTTAATCAACATCCAAATAACATAGTATCTATTTTAATCTATGGTGATGTCAATATTATGTTATGGAGATGCTAGAGGCTCTGGTCGTGATAGAGGGCAAATATGCGCTGCCCTCTGCCAGAAAGCTGAAGTTAAAGAAGAATTTCATATTTCAAAAGAACAATGTTTTTAAGCACACCATCAACTTCACAATAAAACTGCCTAAAAAAGTAAGTTTAATATGTCTAGCCGGACATCATTTCTATAAAATCCATGCACTCGTCTAAAAGAAGGCAGTGCACAGAAAATCGCCACAGTTTGACTGAGCTTGAACTCTTCTGCAAAGAAGACTTTGATAAAATGGTAAAATCCAAGAGTTCTAAGAAGATAAAGAACCATCCAAGCACACTTACAGCTGCAATCAAAATAAGAGTTTTATTCAGTATTAGTTAAAGGGTATGCACCCTTATTCTGTTGGGGAATTCAGTTTTTTTTAATTATTATTCCTAACAAAATATTAATTTGTTTTTTACTTAATCATAATCAAATCATAACTAGTAATACTGAAGATGAAAAGAGATTATTTAAATTAAAATAAATTTCAACTTTGCTCTCCTTAATTTTCTACTACTTTTCATACTTTTTTAACCTCTCTTAAGTGTGCCTTTAGAAAGTGAGTGTGGGATTACTGCTTTGTTTGCATTTATTCATCCTGTACAACTTTATCCCTGTAGATATTTGCGTTTTCTGTAAAAGCCACAATATAAAATAAGGATTTTCTGTTATTTTCTTTTCTATATACAGTACTATACAACAATCTTAATTTAAATAATAAGGTAAAAAGTCTACCTGCTGGTTTACTAAGTGGAAGTTTTTTAAAAAAAATGTTGGGGTACACAATGAAGGAACTAAATAAAATAAACACTGTGTTTTATTTGTCTTTTATACTATACAAGAACTCTATTGGTAGAAACAATATGTACATTTGAATTGGAATAAGACAGAAGTGAATCTTTGTTGAGGTGAAAGCTTTATTGCAAGATCAGGGTTTTCTCATTAAAATGGGTGTAGAAACACAAGCTTTCCACATTTTTGTTTGGCTTTTGTTGATGTAAAGACTGAAATCAAGACACATTATGTTATTTTACAATATAACTAACATTTTTGTCATTTTCTTAAATTAATCCGCTTGAATTGTTTAAGTCTATTACTCATTTGCTAAAGACTTAGAAATACCAGAACTGAAGCAAAGTTTGAGCTAAAATAGTGTAAGCGTTCTGAAGCATAAGAAGATAATGTCTGTAGAATTTGCCAATGAAATGTGTTCAATCAGTTGTTTGCATCTGTGAAAGATGCTTACAGCTTCATGCAAAAATAACTGGTTCCATCAAGGTCAAAGAGGTGAAAAATATAATAACCAACTATGACGCCACTTAATGCAGACCAACAAAAAATGAAGGCAAGAACATTTGGAGAACAAGAAAACTGCAACTTACACTAAAACTAAACCAGTGGCTTAACCAACATGGTAATTTTATCAGCTGTGTCACCAGCAATTGTGAAACCATAATTGTAACAGTTCTGGGATATTTGGCCATTTAAGTTATCATTTGAAATTCTTGTTTATTACCTTTTTCTTGGTCGATAGATATTCTTTTTTCAGCCTTGAAAGAATGATACCAGCCTAGTAGCACATCTAATGTTCTTATACTGTAGGTGAACTGACCATACGGTCATGGGCTTTGGGCTTTCAAAATCTGTGCCCTCTAGTGTCAATAGCTATTCATTTCCTTAATTATCATACTCTGGTATAGGCAGCATAATAATATTGCAAGTAGTGCTGCTGCTTCAAATTTCATGGATCCTGGTTTTGATTATAGCTGGGGTGAACTCTAAGTGGGGTTCTTCTTGTGTCTGTAGAATTCCCTTCCATAGTTTAAAGAAATGCTGTTAGATGGATGCTTCTAAAATGGCTTGTTGTGGTTAAGTGCGATGGATAAGTTTTTCTTCCAGTACCGGTGTCTACATTCAAGTTGGTTGATTAATCATGGCTTGAATTATCTGAAATTCATGCTGTTATACAAACCACTTGGAGTGTCATACTATAAACAAATACATTAACCATCCTGCCAACACTGATTGGACAGCATAGTTTGGAATAATAATAAAAATTTTCATGGAATCTCTGGCATCATAAATCTCAACAAATAAAATACAAGAAAGAAACAAAAAAAATAGGAGTTTCTTAGCATCTTAGTTTTAACTGAATAATATACTGGCCACCTGTAAAATCATGACAGCCTTTTTAAAGTCAGATTTGGGCTCTTGACAGGATGCCATTGTGGGGCACATTTAGCCACACAGATCTTGACAGGATGCCATTTCGGAGCACATTTACCTACACAGTCTCACTGTACACTTTTGAATTATGGGAGGAAAGTGGAGTCCAAAAAGAAAATCCACATAAATGGATGTCAGAACAGCCAAAATTAAACAGGGATACAGATATTAGTATTGCTGACATACATTAAGCCATTCAATTTTACTTGAGAATTTGTTTAGATGGGTTTATTTACATTGTTCCCAAAGGTTATTTGGCCCACTTTCTGCCAAGTTTAAAAATTAGGCATTGTCTAGTTAGGCTTCATCTTCATTTGTGGCAAGAGAACATTAAGTGTCACATTATTATATGCGCATACAACTTCCTTCTGATCCCCACCCCTGGAAAAGGCTGCTACCACCTCCAGCCTCTGCCTTCATTTGTGCACAGCCCACTTCACATCACCTGCTCCTGGTAATTGTTTATTAAGAACATGTGCACCTCAGAGTTAAGGAGCACTTAAAACTGGTATTATTAAGAGTGCTTCATATACTGAACATGTCTACTACTACCTGCTCGTTAGGCTTCTTGTGTAATAAGAATGACATCCAGCACCACTTCTCCTTTATATTAAATTATATTATTGTTCTCTTTGCCACTCATGGTGCACTTGTATGGCATGCACATTTTATCAACCTGTGTATTTACTTAATATAACCACTCTTGAATTGGCATGTAGAATTTTCCCAGCGGGCAATTATGACACGAACTATCATAGTATATCAATTAATAATTTATTACTGCCTAAATCTGACTTTTTTTTATCAATTTTTTAATTGATTTCAAAAAATAGTAAGAGGATAACAAGATTTAAAAAAAATCATCAAATATATATATTTGAACCTCCTCCCCACACCGGTGCCCACCCCAAATAATCTGACTTTATTATTTAAGCTGCCTTATAGATCTACCATCTTGAATTCGGATCTCACGCCAATTGTCACCCATGTCTACATGCTCTCCTCGTTTCTGGATTGTTTTTTCTCTAGGTAATTCAGATTTCCTGCCACATCCTGAACAAAGTGCTGGTTCAGGTGACTGACCCGGTATGAGGATAGGTGTGAGTTTAAGTGAGCTCTGTGATTGGCAAGTCCTGGGCTATTTTCCCCCTTGAACTCAATGCTGATGGAATGAGGTATGGTTCCCTGAAACACTAAACAAGTGGATTTTAGTAATGTTACATTTATTCTTTACTTAGCACTTACTCGTCTTCAAAACTATGCCCACTTGATTTATTTTTAACATGTTTGTTGTGTTACATCATTCGTTAATGCTTTGGTATAGTCTATGTTTCAATAAAGAAACAAATAAATGTTATTCAGTTTAAATTGGTACTAAACCTTCATAGCCAACTGCCTCTGGACACTTCATATATCAAGGCAGAGATATTAGCAAGGAAATGCTTTCTGGTACAAATAAAATCCAGCACACACAAAATGCAGATGTATCATATAATAGCTAATGTGAACAGAAATTAAGGATGGCAGACAGGAAAAACAAAAAATCCAGTTAGGTATAAAAGAAGTTGAGGGAGAGATATGGTGACAAAGTCAATGTAACTTCCTGTTCTGCATACCAAAATGAAAAAAAACAAAGAGTGAAAAGTCCCAGTTCAACAGCTAGGTGGCAACTGTGTCTGAACTTACCATTGGTCAATTGAGTCCTTATTTATGACATTGAAAAAAAATAAAGGTGAACCAACTTGGGAAACAATAAGCTGAAATATAATCCATCCATCCATCCATTATCCAACACACTATATCCTAACTACAGGATCACGGGAGTCTGCTGGAGCCAATCCCAGCCAACACAGGGTGCAAGGCAGGGTGTGCACACACACACACACACCCACTAGGGACAGTTTAGGATCACCAGTGCACCTAACCTGCATGTCTTTGGACTGTGGGAGGAAACCGGAGCACCCAGAGGAAACCCACGCAGACACGGGGAGAACAAGCAAACTCCACACAGGCGGCACATTGACTGAAATTTCATCCCAGATCCCTGGAGCCTTGAGACAACACACAGAGATAGTACCAAGAGTTAGTCATCAAGCTGATCCAAACTAAGATACCTGGAGGTATAAGACAGCAGTAATAACCACTGAACTTGGACAAATTGGTGGTTGTACTTTTTAAATTTGGTCTCAGACAGAAAAATCCTAGTTCATTAAAAAATACAATATTCCCAAGTTCAAAACTCTCCTCGTTTGCCTTCCTTGTTTTAACTATAAGATGAAGGCTTAACAAAAATGACAATGGCAAAACACAGAGTCTCATTTTGATCGAGTTACTTGTGAAATGTTCTGTTGGTCACTAAGCTTCACTATGCTTATTTGGTGCTGGGGGTAGAGTGGAGAGTGAAGACTTGGCTCAGCCTTTATTACAGTGCTCTCCTGAAAAAGATGTAAAAAGGACTAAAGCAAACATGGGACAGGAGGCAATCCTAACAGGTCAGCTGTTCCCAAACCTTGTATTAATGTAAAAACAGGAGAAAACTCCACCTACAAACTTGCTGTCCAATATGTTGGCAGGGGCTACAGAAGTGGTTCATAAAGTTCCTCTGCATGCGTGGGTGAAGTGACACAGAGCATTTGTGATTACTGACAAGGTTTGTGTGGTTTTATTGTTTACGAGAGCAAGCGAGCGCCTTGCTACTTCCTGTTCAGCAGTGAGAGCCGCTGTGCCTCCTGTGTCGGAAATGAAGCCTGGCCTCCCCGAAGCCTCATCGGTGGAGGCTGCCCCACTGCCTGTAAGATTGGCAGGGGAACCTCCAGTGCACATGATGCCTTCCCCAATTCACCATAACAGATCTGACAAATACGGATATGCTAAAACAACTGTCAGGTGCTCCAAACAAATGGACCGACATTGTCTAATATGAGCATGAGTTAAGAGAAAGCCAAATTACATAACTGTTGAAAATGAACAGATAAAAACAAAACAACCAAAACACAGGAATGCACCAACTGCACTAATATCAAGTTGTAAACATTTATTTGGTTAAAACCTTTTTTTTATTTCTGGAAATATGCTTGCTTAAATGGGAAATAGCTATGTTTGTCATTATGTAGGTTATGAAAAGGTTAATCTGTATGATTTGTCGTTTCCTGGAAACACATTGTTACGTACATTCAGTGTACTGTATATAGCAGTTCATTTCATGTTGGTCTGATTGCTGATTTTGGCAAGCTGACAGATAAAGCCACAGCCTATGCGAACAAGTGTGCACGATACTTGACTGAAACCAAAGGGAAGGTAGATGCATACAAGATAAGTGTTGAGATGACAAGATTCTCACTAACGACTCTTTAAATGTCTGGTCCCTCGCAAACCCTCCCCCGCACCCCCATGCCGCGCCCCCCCGCCCCGCAAGCCCGTCCCTATCTTCTCCCGGCCCTCTTTCTCTCTTGCACACATTTTGATCATGTTTTGTTGCCATTAGTATATTGTCTTCTATACCATCCCACCAGAAACATTTCTGGTGCTTTTAAATCAGTTTTGCATTTTTTTCCTTTAACTTGTTTTCTTTTTATCACATCACTGTCCTTTTGGACAGAAGATACAAAAAATTAGCACATCATTATTATTTTCTAAATTGTAGCCAGGCTACGTGCAGTTTCTAAAATTTTTCAGGAGTTCAGACTTTATTGAAAAAGTCACTAGATTGTGGACTTGTAGAATACATCCAGTGTGCCATTATCAGTTTCAGTCATTTTACTAACTGCTACAGGAAAGACATGAAAATTGAATTCCCAGATAATTAAATAAAATAAGGCAAAATGCATAATCAGTATGATGGAGGGTGCAGAAAAACTGCCAAGTATCAGTATGAAAGGTCCACCCACAAACCATTTCCCATTATAGGGATTATAGGGTTGTAGAAAGCAGTAAAAGAGACACACAAGGAGGAATCAGGTATAAATGGGACAACTGTCCATAATAGGAAACACACTAACACTGTGAAAATGTGTAATTCATCTGACATACACATCTCTGAGATCTAAGAGCAAACAACCTTAAATAATGACTGAAGATAGTGTATGGTGAACTTTGTCATTGTTCTGGCACTTCATTGAGCCATTGAAGATCCTGATGTACAAGCTTTATTAACTGGAATTTCTGACCAGTGGTGTCTGTGGGAAATGTTTTGCATGTCTAATCACGGTCACACTAAAAATAAGGATGGGCAGCCTAAAAAATATTTTCCTGTGGTATCATCCTTAATTACTTTTTTGTTATGTAACTTGCTCCACTCATGCAGAAAATCACTTCTGTATACTTTAAGTTCAAAATTAATTGTGTTGTAATATGTGCAGACTACACTGAAATTCTAAACAGCATGCAACACTGTCACTCACTGGCACCATGATAAGCAAGTATTACTAGCCCAGCAAGGGCCTTACCTTAATTCCTCAGAGGTCTTCCTTTCCCAAATACATATATGATTGGTGAATTTGAGTTGATGATTGCTTCTTGTAATTTATTTGGTTTGGATAATATTTATTAACCAAACTATATTTCCTTGCAAACAGCTTAAAGAAACAAAAAAAACTATTTTTGGTTTGAACTGTGCTGATACAGTATATTCCAAGAGTGTTTGTTTGGGTGCTTCACACGTGTGAAGTAAAAAATAACGATGCTTCTTTTGGCTTCTCTGTAACTGCAAGGATTGTAGGGGTGACAACCTTTAGTTTGATATTAAAAAAGCTAAAGCAATTGTCAAGTTTTTGGTTGTATTAATGAAAGCAAATTTAAGGAACTGCGTATTCTTTAATAATCAATTGTTTCAGCAATTACATATTTTTCAGTGCACTGCTTGACATGTAGTGCAGGATACTAACTGCCGCCACCAAATTGTGACCACGGCAACAGCCTAGCTGAGGGTTTGTGACTTGCAGAAGTAAATTAAAGCTGCCACAATGCACCGTTAGAAGGGACACAGACAGCTCTGGAAAAAGATCTTATTCTTCAATGTGGAGAATCTTTCACATTGTTACATACAGTATCTGTTAAGCTCTGCCATTCAGATTGGCCTAGTCTCTTTCGAATTTATTATTATAGTATATAAGTTTTTATACAGACATTGTAATAGACACCAGGTATGGGCTGGCGTCCCATCCGGGATGGCTCAAGGTTTCATACCCGGTTGGAGGCCAGTTTAACAGAAGGACAGGAGGAGACTAATCACATTAACTATTTGCTCCCCGGATATAATAGGTGGCAGTCTTCCTGGACTACGCTGCCTGCACGGATACCTGCAGGGCAGTCTGGGAATTGCAGTCCCATAAGACAGCATAATTGTGGTCCATGGATGCTGCCAGGGGGAGCTGAAAGAACAGACTGTTCCCACTTTAAAGAACTTCCTCCTGACCCAGAAGCGCCTTCCTGTGTGCATTGTAGCAGCATCAGAAGTACTCCCAGGTCTGGTATAAAAGAAGCTGAGTGTCCTGTATGGGACGTCAGAGTCAGATGAGAGTGGATGAGACTATGTTTGCAATGTGATGCAAACAATTCCTACAGGTGTAACAACTTTCTTTGATAATTTATACAACCTCTGTCTGTATAAAAACAGTACTGGAACAAACTGTGTTGCTACACCCTCTGAAGTATTAATTGGACAATATTGCACTGTATACTGCTATTATAATATCAAGGAACGGGTTATTAACAAAGGAAGACAAGACAGACCATTATGACCCTTAAAAAAAGGGTTTAAGTCTTTCCTTTAGAGAAATTGCAAAGAAAGCTAAGGTGAGTACAGTTTCCTACACCATCACAGTGAACTTGGAAACTGGAGAAAACACTGTCAGGAACAGGTCTAACAGACCCAAAGCCACAACAGAAAATCAGAAGACTAGCTTTTGAGAGTGAACACCTTTTATGATAGGCACCTTACAGAACAACAGCTTCAACCAAACTTAACATTAAAGTATGCAAAATTAAACTGTGTTTTAATTTTAGAATATATTTAGATATTAAATTGAATAAGTTGTATTCTACAACTTTTGGCTATTTAGCAATGGCCTTTTTCTGTCACTCAACCTGTCAAAACTGAGGCTCGAAATCTTCTTTTCACAGCTGAATTTAAAAAACTAAATGAAAACTAAAACTAGAAAATTCTAAAAACCTAACACTAAGTAAAAACTGAAACGTAGAATGAAAGTTAAATTAAGCCCAAAACTAAAAAAATATCTTAAAACTAAAAAAACATTGCGCCTAGGGTTCTTTCCCTTTTTGTGTCCACTGCTGTCATGAGAGGCTTCTCCTGCGATCCCAAAATGGAATAAGTGAATTTAGAAAAATGAATGAATGTACATTACCAGTCAAATGTTTAGACAAACCCACACATTTTCATGTTTTTGATAAAAATTGATACTTTTTTTATCAAGATACAATTAAATTGACTTACAAAATACAGCCAATACATTACTAGTGTTGCTAATGGTTATTAATGCTTGACGTTACTCATTTTTAATTTATTGTTCACATTAGAACAATCTAGATGAAAACAGGCCATTCAATTCTAACAACATTTGCCAGTCCTACCCACTTAATTCTTCCAAAAGCAAAATCAAGTCTAGTTTTGAAAGTTCCTAAAGTACTACTATCTACCACACTACTTCGTAACTTATTCCATGTGTCTATGGTTCTTTGTGTGAAGAAAACCTTCCTAACATTTGTGTAAAATTTACCCTTAAGTTTCCAGCAAGTTTATAGTAACAATCTCGATCCACTGTACTAATTCCCTTGATAATTTTAAACACTTCAATCATGTCTCCTCATAATCTCATTTTGCTTACATTGAAAAGGCTCAGCTCCTTTACTCTTTCCTCATAACTCATCCCCTGCAGTTCTGGAATCAATCTAATTGCTATTCTCTGGACTTTTTCTAGCGCTTCTATGTAATTTTTATAGCCTAGACATCAAAACTGCACACAATACTGTTTGCACTCTGTGTGTACCCCACATATGACTGCAAAGGCCCATTTTTAGCAGCCATTCCTTCAGTGTCAGAACAGTCTACAGTACTCCCTTAGCTTATCCATAATTAACCACGTAATTACATCAGCACTTCTGAAGTCTGTTATTCTGTGCCAAGAAACTGAAGACTCCATACAAAGGTGTCTATTACTGTCATGAAAGAAGAGGGCAAACTGTATCTAACCAGGATAGAAAAAGAAGGGAAGGCCCAAATGCACAACTGCATAAAAAGATAAATTCATCAGAGTCTGTAGATAGAGAAATAAACACCTTACAGGTCCTCGGTTGGCTTCTTCCATAAATACAGTACATATCAAAATACCAGTGTTATTTGCAGCAGAGAAAACACTAGTCTAGGATGTTGACTTAGCAGGTTGATTTTTATATGAAATCCCCACAAGCACAGATCTGTAAATGCATGGGTGCCCACATACATTGTGGTACTGTATATGGTTTGTTATTCAAACAAAGTTTCTGATATTGATATAAAAAGCGGACAAAAACTCAATAAAGAAAGCACCTGATAATGGCATCAGTAGTGCTGATACAGTATTACAGAGGTAATTACTTTTCCGTTAATATCAGAAATCTGATAAACCTAAGTGCATGTCTTCAGGTGTTTTTAGAATCAAGTCATCAAAAGAAGGTATTTAATTCATTCACTCTCAAATCCTTATAATCCAGTTTGGAGTTACAAGCCTAATCCAGCAAAATTTTGGGTACTTTTCTATTATGGTGATGCAAATTGTATTGTGGTGACGCAAATCGTATTATCGTGACGTAAGGCGGTGGGGCCTCCCTCCTCACCCGGCGTGTTAGACAAACTTTCATCAATTTCGACTCATAGTCCCTCGCCTCCAATTCATGTCCTCTCGTGACGACTGACATCCCACGTGCAAACTTCCCACATACTGTATAGTTGTTTCAGTCAACTATTGTTACCTTCGCCATGTCGAATTGGTTTTCACACCATTTCACTGACGTTAGCTTCTCACACCACGAATAAATGAACCGAACCACAGTCATGAAAAGTAATCGGAAATTCTCCAGCCAGTTTCCTTGTTGGATGGTGACACTTGTGTGGCAAGTTTTCCTGGAGCACCTCCGCTTTACCTAGTCAGAGAAATATAATTTCATAGGGTGGTTTCGGGGACACTGCCTCTCTATAGGAAGAATACCTGTGTCCTGAAGAAAGGACATGGATGTCTCCTCGCTGGTTGGTAGTTCCCAAATTTTCATTGTTCTGGGGTACACTGCACTATCAAAGAGATAACGCGAAAAGATTAGTGGCAAGGAATTAACTGTCAATATGGTATGTTGCGCATGTATGACTTGCAGTGGAAAACTGTGGGGTCGGTGGTCCCATCGATTTGTGTCACGATAATAGAAAAGTACAAGGCAGGAGCTAACCTGGCACAGGGCACATTATAGCATACACCAACACTCAAGGGGACACAATTTACAGTTAATGATTAAACTAACAGCTTGGATACTTGCATACTTACTGAAATAGGAGGCTACGAAGACTTGACAGAGATGCTGTGGTTTCTTATGCACTTATGAGAGGATTTTTTTAACACCATTTTATGTTTCTCTAGACGTTATTTTCTGCCAGTGTCTTTAATATTTGATTTACACACCTCGGTTTCCACCTCCAAGTCGCGTTTAACACTGTCAAAAAGGGCACCAGAGTATTTGGTCCAGTACAGACAGCCTTCCATGTAGTTTATGAGAAAGCATTTCACAGACAAGAGGTATCCAAACACAACTGGTTGTGTAAAGTGCACATATCTGAACTTTTATGTCCAAGCGGTTAATCGGCTTGTCAACACAGGCTGAAATCAATCAGTGATCGTGACGTCACCACCAGCATGCTTTGTTTCGGGAACTTTAGCATAAAACATATCGGGAAACAAAAATTATGCTTATGCTTGGTTGCTATTGTTTTTGAAAAAACGTCATTGATGCTTAATATCTACAATAGCGCGCTCTTTTCCTGCTACATATGCATTTCAAAACTCACGGCGCATTTTTCACTTTGGCGTAACACGCAATTTTCGTCTGAATGAACGTGCACATGACCACGTGATACTTTTGGCTTTCGCAGTGACAGCCCGCCAAGGTTAATTAGTTTGTTGACATTGCGCGCATCTTTATTAATGTAAGTAGTCACATTTTATTACGTTATTACACAGCTGAAATTCTAGAATTCTGACAATAACTTGAATACCTGCAATATGGTTGTTACCCCCGTGTCTCCGGCTTTAATGTTTAAAAATTTGTAACCATGCGTGATCACTGTAAACCTTTATAGCTAATATTAAATGTACAACGATGATGTTTTGCATGGTTAACTGATAAACATGTGGGATTCCTTTAGAAACCAGGAAGGCGTTAAAGACTTGCTATTCCCGAAGCCATCAAAACTAGGGGATGTTGTAAAGATATATTCTGTGCTCCGTGGAATTCATTAATTCAGTGTGCCTTCTGATTTGGTGCAGGCGCACTAAGGTGTAGTTTCATCGTGTTAGCGTATCTTTGCGCTAGCTGAAATCCACAAGGCACTGATATCTTCATAACAGGGGGCCTACACGATAAGCAGATGCATTTCAGATGTTTTTTGCGTGTTTCCTTGCGTTATAATGACCTGCTGCGTAACAATCAGGTCTTTTTACATCATTCTGGCACCCACGTGTCCAACTGTCCTTAGATTTACCGTTTTGGTTCCTTGCACCGCGTACTGAGAAAAATGTCCGTTCGAAACCACCGCTCGTGACTGCGTGTCTCCAAATATGATGTCATAGAGGCGTCAACTATAAACTTGGCTTAAGCGTTACGTACCAGCATAAACGTGAATCTTATCGTAGAGCGGTAGGTTCTGAGGTCATTAAACTGCCATTCAATGAGAAACAAAACCTTGGAGCTTCCGTACAATTGTTTAAATTAATCTGATGTTCGTAGCAAAGTGACAAAAGATTAAATGCTATACTGTACTGTTAATTGAAAAACGACAAGAAGTAATAATCTAGCACATTTAAGTATTACACCGTTCATACACATTGCCTTTCTTGCTAGCGAGAAACTAACGGAAAAGATGCAGTAACAATAATAAAAAATGTTCCACATTAAAATCATCAGTTTTAAAACAGTATCACTTCTAAGTTAGTAAACCTGTAATACTACAGTAGATCAGAGATGTGTAATGAACAAGAATGAAGTGGTTCAATTGTTGTATACAATGTAGAGCTTTAAAAACAGAAGCACAAATAAGGATTAGAAAGAAAGCCCCCTGTCATGACAGTATTTGTAAGTACATTTTAAAAATAATAAAGTGTAACATATTGATATTAAATTACTTTCCTCAATAATTAAATCCATTTGACTTCATTATCGTATTTTAACAATCCATATTGCTTTTCCCCACCACTAGTAAAATATTAAAAACGCAAAATATTCTGTAATTGAGGCCATACCAGAAAAACAGAAACACTCATTATAAAATTTGTCATCTGGTCTTGTCTTTGTGCTGATGATTTTCATACAGCTGTTTGTGGTTACATTTAATTCATAAAAAGTCATCCATGGCATGTCTATTCCTTAAAAAAATCATCCATTGCGTGTCTATTCCTTGAGGATTAAATGAATGTGGGAGCGCAGTTTGTCAGTTAACACATAGTTAAAGAACAGCATAGACTCCATGGCATTTTCTGATAGCTATAGAATTGCGAGAAAAACTTTATATTCAATTAGTTGAAATCAACTTGCCTCAGCAAATGCCCGACCAGTCTGCAAACTGTTGGCATCAATTTGACCTTTTTTTTTGGTAAGTGAAAGTCTGTAAAATGCATTTATCCAAGCTATATCAATATCACTGTTTTATGAAAATTAAACTAAACTTTTCCAGGCTACCCCCTAATACACTATCCATTGAATTCATTTCAAAGTTGGAGAGACTCAACCTGTAGATTTCAAACCCTCCTCTGTGCTTTTTGAGCCCTGTTTGATGTTTTTGATGATCTGTTGTTTGGGCTGGTTAAATCTTATGAGTGAATGCGTTATCATGGATTGTTAAAGCCCATTTTGACTTAACAAGAAACACTTTGGGTTAAGTAAAACTGGCTGAGCCTCAATTGGAAAACAAGGTATATTCAAGTGAGGTTTACTGAGCTAGGTCTCAATTTAATAAGTGCACTTCGTGGAATCCCCCCCCCCCCCCGATCTGGGCCTGTATTTATCAAGTGTATCAGAATAGGAAAACAATCTTAATTAGCTCAAACATCTCAGAGTGATGCAAATTTGGTCCTATTTTTAGGAGTAGGATTAAACATATTTTATCATTTTCCTAATTTAGGAAACTAACCTCACCAGGAGGTCTGTTCAGAAAGAAAGAGTAGATAATCATGGATCTCATAATTAATTTCTGACTTGCTCTACTGCAATTTGGCACCATCAAATTAGCTGGTTCCAGAACACCAGATTTCAATCGGCTCATGCAATTCCAGATAGGTTGATTCGAATTAATGCATGCTCACAGCAAAATTAACGGCTCTTGTTCAGAAAGTGGATGCCACTTGGTTGTTTCATATGGACGCCACTTAGTTGTTTCACAATAATTAAGATTAGGTATATAAATAGGTTTCACATTTCTGTTATCATTTTAGCCCTAAAATAGTGACTTAATATCAGGGACCTATTTTATTGACCTTAAGGTTAGTGTTTGGGCGAGGGGAAGGCCGTCTCAAGTGGTGTCCGCTTTCTGAACAAGACTCAACTTTACAAGCACACAAAACATTATGTTGCATTGTGCAAAATGTACCCCTGACGGTATTATTCTACTTGAAATGTTATCGTATGTGCCCTCAATTAAGCATTGTATTCAGTTTTTGCAATTTTAATATCAAAAAAGTGTAAGACCCATGACATTAAGTGTTCAGCATACAGTATATAGAGGTATTCTAGTCATTACTTTGAGAGATATTGAATGTTATCCTGCCTGCACAGTATCCTGTATTTTCCAGTAGTTACATGACGAAAGAAGGCAAATATTAATTACTGTCATGTACATATTTGTAACAGAAGACTAATAGTGTCCACTTTTTGAATAGTTGCTCTGTTCAAACCTGAAACCTTGGATATTTGGCCTCAGTATTTGTACAGTAAGCATGTGCATGGCATCTCGTATTTTTTTAGGAATGGATAAGAGGACACATTGATATTTGTCGTGAGCATTTGACATACATACTTGTGCTTCATTCCTAAAAGCCATAAGCCAAATGAATTACAATACAATGCAGAAGTTATATTGTTGCCTCATTCAATTACAAATCCTTGAATTGAAACTACATTAATAAGCATATTGGATATGGGTACTCATGAAGGAGGAGGGTCTTCAGTGGCTTTTCTTTAAAGGGCAAGGGACTCTAAACAAGGTCTAAATGTGGGGAGCATGTTCCACCAGTGGGTCTATTATTAGTTATTATTGCTCAAAAGCGTGTGTGTGTTTGTGTGAGAGAGACAGAATACGTCACTTCAAAGTTAGGCACACTTTTGCAATTGCTTTTCTGATGTGTGTGGCATCTCCAGTTTAGTGAGCAAAACTGCCTGTTGCAAAAAAAAATACAAAAAATGTCCACAATATGCATCAGGTAAGAGCCACGATGTGTGACACTGTATATGTCATGTTTTAGAAGGTTGTTCAGATATATTAAAGCCTTGGATGTAAAATGGTAATGTTCATTCAGACACTTCTCTGGGGATGCCAGAATGTCTGATAGGGATCCGAATATTCCGACCAGCCTTTTATAGACTCTGATCTTATGGCTGGATGACCTGCTCCTTAATTATTGTCACCTTAAAGCATTAATCCTTCACATTAGACTTGCTATTTTCTGGTTATTTTCAGAGCATTAACTGAGCTGGATTACGTCAGATGTTTCTTTCTGGGACAGGCATATACTGAGCATATTAAAAAAGCAAGATTATTGAGTTATCTGGATCTTTGGCCTCAAGGGTAACATAATTCTGGCTTAATCTGTTCCAGAAAAGCATGTTTGGCTAAATCCAGTTTTTCAGGAACAGAATTAACGTGATTTCCATGAACCCCAATTTATTTTAACCAGAGTTCACAATGATTCTGCTTTTGGAGAACTCATGATCTGTCCTTACTTGCTAGGAACTGCCAGAAGAAGGCGTTTAGGCAGTGATCAGCACAGGAAAGGCTGTTTTGGAAACGCTGAACAATGATTAACTTGCCAAAAGATACTAATTTGGCAGAAATCTAATAATGTTTGTAACACATCTTGTAATGTAATTACTCCAGCTAAACCATATGTGGTCACCCAAAATTCGATTCAATACAGATTATTTTTATATAGTGTTTTTCACTGAGTGCAGGTTCAGAGTGCTGTGACAAGTCCTCAGTTAAAATGCAAGTATAGATATTGCAAATTAGTAAATTCATAATTAATAATAATTAGTGAAATGTCACACATTTACACTAAATTTTGCATTCCTTGAACCTTTGGAATATTTGCGTTATAGATTCCCAGGTCATTGGATAAATAGAACCTCACAGTGAATAAGGAGGTGTCAGAAAGAGGAACACGGCATGCAAATCTGGAAGATGATTGGGAGTACTGGAAGAATGAATGTGAGTTCATAAACAGCGTAAGCTTCAGTTAGTTTCAGTAACTATTAGTTTACAAGGTGTTTCCCATGACCATAGCAATGGGAAGGTGATTCTTCTGAAAGTATGGCTGTGGAAAATTAATTTTTAAACAAATGTCACCATTGTGGGATTTACTTTCATTCGATGTGTGTGTCTTGGTCTTTCTATCTTGGTGTTTACAGTATTAATCTTTTTATATTTGCAAAGTGGCCATAATTTCATACAGTTTAGCTAAGTATCCTACCTTATTATGTTTGTTTCTTCTTTTACTACTACTTTGAGTATTATTGTGAGAGCCAATCATGGAAAGTTAAAGCTTTAAGTTAAACTTATATTAGTGTTTGCTTAAGTTGAATAGAATACAATTTTCTTTCATAGCTACAGAATATGGTATATCCTTTACCCCTTGTAGTCAATATGCAATAGAACTTTCTTAGCTATATCTGTAATACAGTGCGTTAATTAAGTCAGTGTGTTTTGGAATAGGCTTATTGCTAGCATGGACTTTAAGACCCATTTGCAGTATGTAAATCGGATAGGCATACAGTTTTCTGACTGTTTGGAAATGGTTCAACTGCATGAGCAAACTTAAAGAATGAAACAAGATGCATAAGCTTTAAACAGAACTTTTCTTAAACAAGAACTTTTCTTTTCTTTGCTATATCACTATTTTCTCTATTTTTGCATAATCTTTTTTACTTTGAATTTTTACTAAAGCTTTTAAAAACAAAGATATTTTGTCTGTGGAATCATTACAACATGTCATACTTTTGCCAGAATCCCAGGAAGCCTACTAAAGCTGCAGAACTTTGGTAATTTTGGGTAAACACAGCTACAATTATTATTATTAGTAGTAGTTGTGGCGAAGCCTTAGCATTAGTATCTGAAAACTACAAAGCCTCATCCACATTTCCAAGGAAGCTACAAAACACCTTTATGAGTGCCAGTTTGTGGCATGAATGTTGTAAAATTATGATGTAATTCATTCTCAAATATAACCTACTCCTAGCTGGGAGTAAGCATTGGGTGCTTCATAAATTCTTCTCATGTACTACTCTGAGGTAGGACAAATTCTTACCTAGTCAGAGTGCAATTCCTAGGAGTAATTGTAATGCTTGATAAATATGGATACTAGTCGATCCCCTGTACCTGAAGTATGAAGGTTGTGAGGGCCCTAATGTTTAATATTGCCCACACTCAGGATCCTAAAGATTTAATCCCCTATCTGTACATAACCAAACTCAGTCTTGCCTACAGCACTAACATTATGTTGTTGCTATAAATTGTTAAGTCTTTAAGAAATACATCACAACCACTTTTTTTCTACATTATTCTGCTAGTCACCACCACTCTTAGATTGACAATTACTGTGTGAAGTACTGTGAGAATGGCCAACCCACCTCCTGAAAGTTCAAAGTGATTGCAGGTTTTTCTTCTACTAATTGTTTTAATTCAAAACCAATTCTTATTATTAGTGTTGGGGAACATTACTTTTAAAGTTAACTTAGTTACATAACTCATTACTTACAAAAACGTAAATATGTTATGCAGTTATTATAAAATTGAATGCATTACAAATAGTGCATTACTTTTTCATTACTTTTTCTTTTGTATGAAAATCTGCACATTTCACTGGCCAGCATTTGTTATTGAATCCAAAACCCTTCATGAAAACTGACCAGAAACAGGCAAGTTTGATCATTTTCTTGTGTGTTATAAATATTTTTATTCTTTCACATGCCAGGAAGTAAATAAAATCCATTAACTTTTTCCATTCAAGCCCCTAAAGATGCCTAATAGGAACAATGGCTGCTGCCCCACACAATCACACAGTGTCAAAATATCTATAGCAAATAGCTGGATTAAAATTAAACTGCACTTTATTAATAGGCTTCTGTTATTTGATTGTATGCCGTACACTCTTTTCTGCTTGGGTGTGTGATTGAACACTGCAAAGGACTGCCATACGGCCATACCATACTACCACCTTTACACCTGCAATGATCACTGGCTCCCTGTGACCCTACTATGGGTTGAGCAAATGTACCGCTTGTGCACACGCAGGATTAAATGTATACCTATAACTTTTGTTCAGTTCTTTTGATTTGATTACACGCCACACACTAAATGGCCAGAGCATGCACATACATACTATTACACTGACACTAGCAGGCATTGTCTTTACAAAATAATGGCAGTAATAACACAGTACTTTTTTTTAGAGTGATGTGATTAAGCTTCCGTGGTAACACAGTAATGCATATATGTGTTTTTTTTTTTTTTTAAATACCGCAGGTATTTTTACAAATATTACATTAGGGTACTCATTACTTTAAAAAGATATCTGACTGCGTAACACATTGCCTTTAATGTGTTACCCCAACCTGATTATTATTAATGGAAAGTACAATTTAATTAAACATTATAGTTCTTATTTCTGTTGTCATTCTGCTGTTTTAGAAATCAGTCTCAAAAGACTGCCCCCTTCATTCCCAGTGTGAGATTTGTTGTTTTTTCCTTGTCTCTGTGGGTGGTGTTTGGTTTTTGCATATTTTTCAGGTTTCTGACTTTGCCATCCTAAAACATGCATGTTACATTGATTGGTGACTTAAGACTGAGCCATTGTGTGTGCATATCTTCTGGAAACTGCACTGTCTCAGAACAGTTCAGGTATTTGGGAGTTACAGTTACAAGTACAAAGATACTTGAAGATCTCCTGAAACTCAACATTTGTATGTGGTTCAGGCTTCTCTAGAGGATATGTTTTAGTAGTGTCCTGAATTAAAACCTTTTGGGGTGACAATGTTTTCTTGCATTGTTTTATAATCATCCCAAATCATCTTACAACAGTGTTTGGAGTTCTATCCAATGGGATTAGACTATCTAGTCCTATACTCACTGTGATTTGATTTTGTATATTACATTATGTAACAGGAAGAATCATACTGCTCTCTCCTTTTCTAAAATATGTTGTTTTAATCAGTATTAGTAAGAATAGCATAGCAGGCTATTCTAGTATTCTGGTGTAATCCATATATTTACAAATAAGTAAAATTTCATCATTAAAAAGGAAAATAAAGGTGTAGTAAAGCCCCATTTTGATTGGGATCTTAAATTATATTACATTGAAAATGGATAAGTAATTAAATATTTTGTTTATTATAATCCCTTATTCATACACATTTCTCATGTTAAAAATTTAATAAAGAGGGTTGCAGAGTGGGTGGCACCAGGTTGTTACATAAGTGGATTTTTAAGTTTCCCCTGTATCTGCATGGCTTTTCCTTGGGATGCTCCAGTTTTACTCACACATTCCCAAAAAGATGTGAAATAGATTAAAGTGCTATTTCACATTTGCTCTTTGTGAAGGTGAGTGTGCACATAAATGGGCTCTGTGATGGATTATATGAGTGTTTTTATACACCATAAATTCAATTCAAATTGTTTTTTGTCTTGGCTTTTGGCCTGATTGTACAAGGACTACCTTCAGTGTCCTCTTAACACTGCATCTAGTACAACTGATACAGAAAATAGATAATATCTTGAAAGCTGCTTATTTATTAAAATGGGTAAAAACAGCTGTTGAACAGGATTTAATTCTTTAGTATCAGACATGAAAACAAATCCTCTGTTATGTAGCCTATCATTTGATAAAATATACTGGCACAACATTGAGCATTTGAGAGCCAAAGTTGCTTAACAGCTTGAAGAGTTACTCAACTGGCATTGCCACTGATGGAAAACAGACTAATAAAAGCACACTGTTTTTGATCTTTAGCAATTTATAGTGATAACCATGAAATTTGACTGTACAGTGAAGTGACTAATCAGTATGATACAGTATATTCTTAGGAAGAAAGTACATTAAAGGATACATCTGTTTTTTTGACAAAATTGCTGTAGAAATATACTAAATACAGTTTAAGTCATAGGTTTACACACACTTATGGTGAATTCTTTAAAGCTCACTTTATAACCCCTACCCAGATTTTATATTAACAAACTATAAATTTGGCATATCGTTTAAAAGTAATAATTTCCATCAATGTTCACAGGCAGATTATTTTACTTTTTATTGACTATATCACAATTCCAGTGGGTCACACGTTTACATATACTTTGTTAAAAGTGCCTTTAAGCAGCTTGGAAAATTCCAGAAAATGATATCAAGCCTTTAGGCAATTAGATAATTAGCTTATGGTCACCAATTAGCTTAATTGGAGTCAACATGTGGATCTCTCTGTTAAGGCCTACCATCAAACTCACTGACTCTTTGCTTGACATAATGAGAAAATCAAAAGAAATCAGCCAAGACCTTAGAAAAAAACTGTGGACCTCTATAGATCTGCTTCATCCTTGGGAACTATTTCCAACCACCTAAAGGTTCCATGCTCTGTACAAACAATAAATTGCAAGTGTAAACACCATGGGACCATACAGCCATCATGCCACTCAAGAAGGAGATTCATTTCGTCTCCTAGAGAAGAATGGACTTGGACAAAAAGTGCAAATCAATCCCAGAAAAACGGCATAGGACCTTGTGAGGATGCTGGAGGAATCAGGTAGATGAGTTTCTATATCAACAATAAAACAAGTCCTATATCAACATAACCTGAAAAGCTACTCAGCAGGGAAGAGGCCACTGGTCCAAAGCTGCCATAAAAAAGCCAGACTGCAGTTTGCAATGGCATATGCAGACAAAGATCTTATCTTCTAGAGAAATGTTTTCTGGTCTGAGGAAACCAAGATCAAACTGTTTGGTCGTAATAACCATTGTTATGTTTGGAAGAAAAAGAGTGAGGCTTGTAAAAGTCCATCCTTGCCAATCAACTATTTTATATTGTGCTCTTCTTTAAAGAACTCCATGGTGAAAATGCTTTACAAATAAAGAACTAAAATATAATTGTTTAAATCAGCAAGCATTTGGTTTGCTATCCAACTTGGGTCACAGACATGTTTGTGATGGGTTACCACATGACTATGTAGTAAAATTAGCTCCGTTCGTCCAAGTGTGAATTCTGTGGTGAATAATATACTGCCCCCTATCTTGCATACTTTTTATTGGAGTAGTATACAATCTAAGACATACCCTAAAAATAACACCTAAGATGTACTTAAATTTTCAGACCTCCCGTTGTGTATTCATGTCTAACATTTTACTTCCTGTACATGTAATACTTTACATTTATTTACAGAATATTTTATGCTGCCAAAAATTTGAGTAAGTCTATATTCTGTCCAGACTGACTGTTCTTCATTATTTGACATTCTACCTATTTTAATATAATCTGTAAACTTGACCATCTTGTTATTTATATTTTTATTAAGACCATGTATATATTTGTATATGTTAAAAACAGCAACAGTGCTAACCATAAACCCTGATCGACACCAATTCACTTGTTTTTATGGATTATTTATTTATTGCAGACTTTATGACACATTACACTTTTTTAACACTGTTTGTTTTAAAATTTTAATAAAAGCACTTATGCACCTACCCTTTGCTGCTGCATGTTTGTCCTCATTTGCACTGCTTTTCCCTTGGTCATACTATCAATGGTGATGGGTTCATGAGTCTCCTGAAGGCAATAAGAGCATGGAGCCTACCCGCACTGTCACAGTAGATGACTGTTCTTGTCTTTGAGTGCCCTGTTGGCATTTGCTACATGGTCCTTTGTTTCTGGTGTGGTATGCTGCTGCCTTCTTCAACTCACTGTTAGGCTCTTTGCTGTGCCTTTTGGAACTTAGAGTAGATAGTGAAGTTCCCTTCTTAAAGTACTGCTGATCTTCAGTCTTTTCAAATTGGGCTCAGTCACTGGCATAGAGGTTGACTTGGCAGAGCAGATTTTAGAGCTAGTTTGAGACATCCAGCTCCAAGGCTGTATGGAGGTTAGCTTCCAGGCCAAAAAAAGTTTGTGGGCTTTTTGCTCAGAAGACAGTGGGTGGCTTCTCACCCCAAAGAGTGTGGCTCATCAGCTTTCAGCTCACAAAAAGCAGAGATTATAAGCCTTCAGCTTTCCCAAAGGAGCAGAAGAGCTGCATGCAGCTAGGATAGAAGGAAGGTGTAACCTCTGGTGGTTAGATCAAGGTCACTTGCAGTTACAAAACCAGTGCCTGCTTATAGGTGCCTTATTTTGCCCATTACCCTGCACTCTGACCTCCAAAGGTCATGTGAAATGGGTAATGCCCACTTTGTTCTATACTTTCCTAATATCCATGTTTAACTATTGCTATCATTAGCCCTACAGTTTACATCCTTCCTTCCACTTCCTGAACCTAATTATTCTGTTACAGGGAAATAGGAAGCCACTTCCTATCCCAACAGCTTTACCTGCAAGTTAGGAATCCTTTCCATCTGGTGGATCTCTTACACAAATGGTAGCCAGAACAAGTCCTGATTCCCAGTTGTCCTGCTTTAGAGAAAGCAGGTTCTGAAAATGATTTTAAAATAACTTTTATTTTTGGCACATCTTGCAATGATTGAATGAAATGCTTTTTTAGTATCTTGAGAATATGTATAAAGTGGTATACCATAGTAAGTTTAATTTTACCAGATTCAATTTGGTAAGCAATTTTTATCAGGCAGGCATCTCATCTTGGCAATGATTACTGCCATACACCCAGTGCCTCAACTGCTTGTGTCCCTAAACTGGAGGGGCTGAGTGGAGCAGGCAGGCAAGGGATATAATCTTAGCATCATGGAACAAATAGCTCTGTTGGAGAACATAACATACTGTAAGGTATTATCTTGCTGTGGTGGAGATAAAGATGGCAACTATGAATGTTGGAATCTTGCCTCAGAGGGAAAAAGCAGAGTGAACTATGTGAAAGATTCCAGTGAAATGCATACATTTAATGTATAAGTAGTTCAAAGGTAAAAATCGTTAATTTTTAAAACATTGCTTAAATTATATTTTGAAAGGATGTGGTTGGATTTAAGTGTTTAAGCCATTGAGCTCAAGAGCTTCAATATGGTAGCATATACCCTGTTTAGTAGAGACTAAAGAAGAAAAAGGTGTAAGTAATCCAACAATGACAGCCTAGTCACAATGAAACTAATGCCGGGTTTTTTGTCATAGCAGTTTCAAAACCATGTGGGTTAAAGAGCAACATTGGTATGGAAAGCTGACTAATTTGTTATATCGCAAGCCAAAGCAATACTGGGGATGGGGGAAGGGGGTGGAATCAGAATTGTTTAAGAACAGCTCCTGACCTTATGTTATTGTGTTGAACTCATGTCAGCAGTCTGCGTTGTGGCTTCTTTGTGGCCCATTGCCCATTATGTTTACTGAACTGCCATCTATAATTATTCAAAGTCCTGTAAGTGGCATAGTGGTTATGACTTTGGACTTTACAAGTCAATGTTGTATGTTCTGCTTGTTTACAGAACTATTGCATAATACTGACATATCAATTAACCTGCCTGTATACCAATAAATAATATTTGTAAACAAGTGCAAAGTACCTTGATTTTGTCAAGGAGTCTGCCAAATAGTATTAACTAGTATTAGTCAGTCAGTCATTGTCCAACCTTCTATATTCTAACACAGGGTCATTGGGGTCTGCTGGAGTCAATCCCAGCCAGCACAGGGCGCAAGGCAGCCCACCGCAGAGTAATAACAGTAAATAATAAAATGACCAAATTCAGTCTTTATGAATGCTCTGTCTATCCATTTTCTGAATGTTTTTTCCTTTTTATCTATGCAGAACATTTTCTGGCAGCACCGGGTACAATGCAGGAACCAACCCTGGACAGTATGTATGTCAGAAAACAGTGCACCTGGAGGAAACAAATGCAAAAACCAATAAAACATTTAAATTGCATACAAACTGTGGCAGAAATTGAGGTCTCTGGAGTTGTGACAAACCATTCCACAACTACCATTTAAGCTAACATCACGATTTCTGAAATCATTGTCTTTATTACTGTTTCTCAGCAGTGCTTCCCCTTTCCTCCAAGAAGCATTGTATTTAACTGGTTGTTTTAAAATTCTGGCACAATTGCTTAGTCCAATCGCCCCCCCCCCCCCCCCAACCCACATTTATTTAGCAATTATTTCAACTTCAGAATTTTAAATCTTCTGAGCCTATAACTTGCAAGGTCCTCCAACTTACAGGGAAAACTTGGAGGTTCATGACAAGATTGGCACTTCAGCCACCATGAAAAACCTTACACTTTTCCAGTGTGGTGTTGAGGTGTCACCTGTTGCTTTCGGGTCCCAATCCATTTTGTTTGCACTATCAGCATGTGCTCCCAACCCATCTCTCTTGAGCAGAGACACAGTCTAGCCTTTATTACTCATGTAGCCATTGACTCTCTTGAATCCATCCCCCTCTTTTTTCTTGAAATTCTGCCCAGCTCCATCAGTTATTAAAACTCCTTGACCTCTATGTCAACAGCTTGATTTTTAACTCTGTGATTATTTCGTCTTTACCATTATGATTTTGGTACCTTCACATGCCATAGAAGATTATGGAGCTACCATTAGTAACATCACACTTTCCTATACCACTTTGTTTACAAGCATTTCTGGCCAGGGGCTTGGTAGAAATGTAAGTTCCTTATTGACTATCTTATCCTTTTAGTATTACACAGGGACAAACTACTAATAAAAACACAGGTATATATTTTGAAAAATGAAGAAAAGGGCATATTGATCAATGTAGAGATCAGGGTTTAGTTTTTATCTTCATTCTTTCTGATTTCATTGATGTGGGGAGCACTCTGTAAGTAAACTAGGCATGGTTTACAAAGCATCACTTTTGAAAAGTAGTTCTTTGTGTTGGAAGGTAAAACATATCATTTGGGCACTTAAGCACATAGCTGCATAGCCTCATTTTAGAAAATAATTTACAGACGGTGCTTGTCACACCCATCAACACTCTGGCATGACCTCATTTTCAATATGGTGAGCTGTTGTGGTCTCTGAGCTTCAGAAAACCTACAGCTGTACTAAAATCTGAGAAGAAAAAAATAGGTATATTTTTAGAATAAAGAGTATTTCCTCCTCACACAGCTTATGGGAGCACCTTTTCTTGAGGAGACATTGTGAGGATGTAATCCTTGCATTCAATTTAGAGTTGCTAGTTGATTTAATGGCATGTATTTGGATTATGGGAGGAAATCCACATAAAGACAAGGTGAAAATGATGAACCACAGTCAAGAAACAAACTGTTCAGCAAAAAATGCATTACACACACCTAAACCATTCACAATCAAATATAATATTGGCACTGTGAACTGTAAAGCTATGTTCAAGATGAGTAACTTGTCACACAACAGTTAGTAAGAATTCTTGCTGTTTTTAAGAAGGAACCAATTAGAACAGGCAGCCTCATCATTACCTGAACAAGCACAACCTTTCTACTTTTTCACATTCTTGGTGAGATATGTAAATCCTGTTAAACTCACTAGCTTATTTGTGTTGTTGACATTTTGAAAATACTCTGCTGTCTTATTGAAAAAAAAACATAATTGTTTACTTTCTAACTCTCTTCCCCTAATACCAGGAACTAGAACCAGACAGTTCCAACTTTTTTTCTGGTTGCAAGCAATAATGCTAAAGTATGTTACTTATTAAACATAAGGAACAGATATGTGAGTGAAATATGCATAAAGGAGATATGGATAAAGTTATAGTAGTCATTTTTTTTTTGCCTTTTTTTGTACTCTGTTATATTTTGCTGTGTATTATTCTGTGCTGTTCATCCCACTTGAAACTACTGTTTGCACAAAACAAAACTAATCCAAACAGCTACTTTGAATCTTTAAATCAACATCCTGAGCAACAACATATCAGTTCCAGTATTGTCATTATCAAAATGACGCAGGCTAAAACTACTCTTATAGAAGAGCACCTTGGCCTTTGAAGGCGCCAAGTGAACAGTAAAATTTTCATGGGTGGTTTCAGATACCTTTGGACAAATGGTAAAATACAAAAAAAAAAGATATTATTTGCTTTAAGTCCATGACCTATTTGATGTCTAGAATCACTGCAATATATCTTCTTCCTCAGCACTGAAATATGGTTGACTGCTGGATTAAATTGACTCAAGTTTCTCATGCCGCCAAATGACACAAATAACTTGGAACTCACTGTCTTGCTAAATTTTACTAAACCACAGACCTATAAATACCTGGAAGTGCAGCTGGATGATAAATTGGACTGGAATGCCAATACTGATGCTCTGTGCAAGAGAGGACAAGAGCCAACTATACTTCCTTAAAAGGCTGGCATCTTTCAACATCTGCAATAAGATGCTGCAGATGTTCTATCAGACGGTTGTGGCGAGCGCTCTCTTCTATGCGGTAGTGTGCTGGGAAGGCAGCATAAAAAAGAGGGACACCTCACGCCTGGACAAACTGGTGATGAAGGCAGGATCTATCTATCTATCTATCTATCTATCTGAGAATCAATTGGAATCAATTGAACCTACTTCACTTAGTCACTTAATCCTGGCACCTTCCTCTGTTTTACCAGTCTACTACTAGTGCCACATGAACCAACTGCCTTCCTCAGGGTGACAATGTCGTCATCTGATTTATTTAGTATACTTACCTGACATCTTCAAAAGTAATTTTAATTTACCACCTTTCAACCCAGGTTCAATATGATAATTTCCATTTAATTCTTTGAATTGCTTAATCTCAACAATTTTTCAAGCACCAGTTTGACATTTTGTTTTTTGATGTGGATGCACACTCTTATATTTATAGATACAAGAGTAGAGTAGATTGCTGCATCTCTTGCATGGCAGTGGATTTTCAGTTCATCATAATGTGAACAGATGAACAAGACTCGGTTTAAAGGTCAAAATCACATTTTCTGCTTATTTGATCTGTTTGGAATCCACAATAGAATGAGCATCATCAATTCCTATAAACCAGTAAGCACATTCTGAATGAGCCTATTTGCAGGGGTAGGGTTATAGTCAGTAATGTAATGACTGGTAACAGTGCACTTGCACATTAACAGTAAGTAAACATTTACAGAAGTATGAACAACATCATTGTAATTTTGTGTGCAAACTATAATGGAAAATTTGTATTTCTGTGATTGGTTTCATTGATGGCAAAGTTTTGGGGCAGAAGGGAAAAACGGTTGGCGCATGGTCGGGTCTGTTTGTAAGGGAAATCTACATTGATGACTAAAGAGTTGTTCATAGCACTAGTGTTGGGAGGAAAGGACTGCTGGGGACAGTATGCTTCACTTGTTACTCTTTGGTCTTTGGTATGCTTTCTTCCAATTTAGGGTGGTACGCATACATGGCCATGGCCATTGTCCATAAAAAAACTGTGACTCAAATTTATGCCTAATCAGTCTTGAAGGTCAGTTTCATTTAAGAAAAATACATTTCTGGGAAGCCTATTACTTTTATGACTTTAGCATAAAGCTGCTGCTTAATATCATTATAAGACTGTGTCATTGCATATGAGCAGTTCACGTACATACATTATTTCCAGGTATTCCATTTTACTTCCATACTCCAGAGCCTATTTGGCTCTTAATAATCTCTTTCTGTGTTTTAGTGTGCTTTGGGACACACTGGTATGCTTTCCATGTTTCATTTTACCTAAATCCTAGTGCTGTCCTGATGGACTCTAAATGTCTATGACACTGCAATGAGAAAAGTATATTTGAGTAAGTTAGAAAATGTAACAGGTGCATTCAGGAACTTAATTAACTGATTAAATACTGGAGTATTTTTAAATGTTTTAGTTACTTTATCAAAGAGTCAGTCATTCCATTTTTGTTTATTAAATATTTTTATAACAGTGAGTCATATTAAAAATAACAACGATAACACAATGCACTTAAATGCGTTAGTAGACTACATTAAATATATAACACTTTACAGTATCATACTTAAAAATGAAGGACAAATGGGCTTGTGGTAGCTTAATAGTAGATTCCAATTCAAGGAATGTACAATGCGACATACTGTAGTTCAGATTTATTAAACATGACACTAATGAAAGAAGTACCCAATGGAGAGTTAAAATCTCTGTTGAAGCGTTATACTGGTTGAAGATGCTGATCCAGACCCAAAGATCTGGGTTTAGATTCTGTGTCAGTCATTGTCATTGGTGAGTGGGTATGTTTTGTCTTAGATATTTGGCTTCGTCCCTCATCTCAAGGACATGCTTTTTAAGTTGATTGGTGGTGTTCCCTCAACGGTTCCTGTTTGACTTAGTATGAGTATGCATGTGGTCTGCAGTTTGTCATTACATTAAGTGTTAGTTCTTGACTTGTACCAGAAGGTGCCAGGATAGGACCCGACACCCTGTTAACTTGTTTTGGGGAAAGCCTGTTTCTAAATTGACAGTCACTGATTCATGTGCCTTTAGTGTTTGAGTGCTTCATCATGTGTACACTGTAACAATCGATTTCTTGATTCTAGTACATATGGGCATTGTTGCTACATAATAAATTTATGAAAGAATAGTTCCTAAACTATCCCCCTGGCTCATATGATTGCTGAGAACATTTAACTAATAGATTATGAGCTGATTGTGCGTAATTGTACACACTAAAATCAGATGTGTTGACAAAAAAAAAACCTTCCTTGAACTTCTACACATTTATTACAGTTATAGTCTGGAATCCTATTTTATTTGGTGTACTTAATTTTTCAACACACAGAAAAACCCTATGATGTCAAAATGAAATAAAAAAAAATACCATACAGAATTTTCAATAATAACTAAATAAAAAAATAACTGCATAATAATTACTGCTATGATGCAAGTCATGGATACATATTATAATCACTGTATTTTAATTATATATAGTCACAAATGTAAGTGGTGGCCATCCAGCCATATTCTGGTTAAATTACCTTTTGTAATCAAAGACATTTTTTTAATTGTCTGATATTTTATTTGGGGAGATGACAGATATGCTATCTTCAACTCTAAAAATTAGTTTTAAACAAAGAATGAAGCCACCACCAAATCAGTGTTTAAAAAGAGCACACATTTTTTTAAAAATTTAATGTAGTATCATTTAGTACCACATTAAATTTAGTATCATGAAATAGCTGAAATCCCCTTAAATCAAGCTCCCTTCCTGCTGCCACCCCAGTGCTAAAACAGCAGACCACAAATGTAGGCAAAGAAGGTGTATCATTTGCATATTTTTGTCAGGTTTATTTTTTATCCCATATTCAATCAGAAAATGTGCATTATTCTTTATTGTATACAGAAAAAAAACCAGTATGGACCTTCAGTGAGAAGCAGTTTTTCTGTTCTGTCTCGAGTCGAGACAGATGATTGAAAACCAAACCACCTACTTCCCACCACCTCCAGATGTCTCCCTGCCTCTTAGTCAGCTCAAAAGTCAACACTGTTACTTATATTTGAATGCCAACCTTGGTATTTTTGCTGGGAATAAATAAAAAGTTACACCTAGAAAAATTAGAGAGAAAAATATGTTGCAGTTCAGTTTAACCGGTAAGAGTTTCTCTTTTCATGAACTTTGTCTTGCTGTTTTTGGAAAGGGTACACTCACATTTTATTGGTATATTGCACAGGCTTAATTCTCTAATTCTGTGGTTCCTCTACACCACAGTGGAATTTCTGGTACTGTTTTCTGCATCTACAGTAGTTATCTCTGAAGGAGCTCCAAATTCTAAGACTCTGAGGGTGTGACGTGATTTGGTAATACATGAATAAAAGATGGAAAGACTATCTCAAAGGTTATGGCAACAGCTATAAAAACGCATCAGATCTCACACATGGTCAGACATCCAAATCACATTACAAGACTCAAGCCACCTTAACAAAAACTTCCCTTATCTCTGTGTTCAGTCAGACAGCACAGCAGTATCAAAGCTTCCACCAACCGGTTCAAAAACAGTTTGTGCCTTAAAGCAGTATGTGTCTTGACAGTTCAAAACCCAGATTATTTAAGTTTAATCCTTTATAACTGTGAATACTGCCTCATGCATGGTTGGATGTTGCTTTGGTTCTTTATTTGTTGTTTGTCACATTTTATGTTGTATGATTTCAATTTCCCTTTTATTATGTTATTTATAGTCATATTCTTTAGTTTTGTTACTGTGGGAACAAGTACAAACAACAATTCCATAGTAACAGTTATATATGACAAAGTTAAGTTTGAACTTGAGAAATTCTTAATATCTCCAATTTTGCATTTTTTAAGTCCACATTTTCCTTTGCGGGGTTGTAACAAGCCTTAAGTCAGTTCTTTAAGTTGCAGACACAATGTAGGAACCAACTGTGAAGAGACTCGATACCTATACTCACTCATACCATGCCAATTAAACTATGATAGACATTTTTGGGATATGGGTAGATATCAAAGAAAATTCACATGGTCATGAAGCAGACTTCATACCAAAATCAGATGCAAGTCCCCAGAACAATTCTAATGTGATGCTCTGTAAGTTTTTTGGTTTACCTAATATAATATTTTGTCAAACCCACTGAATCCAGTTGAGGATTTGGAACTCTGCAACCAGTTTGATGACATCAAGAGTAAGGCAGGAGGCAGCCCAAGTTCCAAACACATATCCACAGCCACATGAGGCAAATTTGGAGTCACCAGTTAATCATTTATTTTTGTGATTTGAAAGGAGAACGCAGGGCCTGTACGTTTTATTAAATAAGAAAACATTTACTAAAAACATCAAAATCAAAATAGGTGTATAAACAAACATGTGGTTAACACAATACATTCCTGATCAATTTTATTTAGCATGATTAATGATGAACACTATTCCAACACATCACACATGTTCAGCACAGTCAGTTTACAGGTGAATTAATTAGGTGACTTGCTAGATAACGTAGTCAACCAATGACCCTTTAATGGCCTATGCAACCTTGAAGTTTCAAATTCAGAAACACAACCATACGTACATACTGTTAAACCAGTTTAAACTAAATGCTTTTTACACTGCAATACCATAAAGCACTACACTTTTATTTTAATCACAACTTTTGCAAGAGCATCTAAATGTTTGTTTTTGAAAGACATTTTCACACACTGAAAATGGACAATGAATGGCCTAAACACAAGTTATAGAAGAACACATTTATTCACAATGTGTTTTTATAGGAATGTATGTGTTTATTTAAGATGCAAACCAAAATATTGACTTTAATTCTCCTTTAATACCTTGTGTTTTCCTCATTACATTTTTATTTTCCTGATAACAGAATAACTATCAAGCTATCTGTTTTCGAAGCCTATCCTTCAAGCATCTCTCAGTTTTCTAAACTTACTTGTTGTGTTACAGTATCTAAGAGTATTGGCGTCCACCCTAGAACTATCAAGTCACAAAATAACCATGGATAGAACACCAGAGACAATACTGAATTATCATTTACCCTAATCTGCATGCCTTTATCATGTGGGAGGATGATGGAGTATCTGGAAGTTATGTTTTGTTTAAATTTTATTGTATGTCAGTCTGTGTTTCTCATATACTGAGTGCTCCACAGCATTAGTTACCCAATCTTTTGTGATGCTATGTTTTAGAATTCTGGTCATTTGTGTTAATGGTTATGGATGAGCTACTGTACACAGATTATATGAACATGGAGTTTAGGTAATTAATTTTGGCTAGCAAAGGACAGAGTAGAATTATACAGCAGTTGAAGGGCTGTTATAAAATAGTGGAACCATTTTAGTAAGATGTGAGCATTCAGAAAATACCAAACTCTTCGAGACTGGCTGGAGGCAGTCATTTTAAATATGTCTTGCACTTTTAATTTGTTTGTGCTTATCTATACTAATAAACGGCAAAGCCCTCACTCACTCACTCACTCACTGACTGACTGACTGACTGACTGACTGACTGACTGACTGACTCATCACTAATTCTCCAACTTCCCGTGTAGGTAGAAGGCTGAAATTTGGCAGGCTCATTCCTTACAGCTTCCTTACAAAAGTTGGGCAGGTTTCATTTCGAAATTCTACGCGTAATGGTCATAACTGGAAGTTGTTTTTCTCCATTTACTGTAATGGAGTTCAGCTGGAGGGGCGGAGTTTCGTATGACATCATCACGCCTCTCACGTAATCACGCATTACGTAGAAAGCCAGGAAGAGCTACAAAACG